>CM076578.1:1937923590-1938296047 GCA_034641835.2 Pinus albicaulis
TATCAAAGCACCAACAAATTTTATCATCAAAATCGCCCCGATAGCTGTATTCCTTAGATAGAGCTTTCTAATGATGTATCATGTGCGTCAAATGGAGATAGTATGCCAAAGTTACGTCCCTGGGAAGTTGAAACACCAATTTACCCAAACGGGGCCCATAGTTTTGGCGCTTCATCTCCTAGGGTTAGGTTTTTTGATGTTTAGGGTTCTCCATTGTTTCTCAATAATAAATAGGCCCTCGAGCCTCATTGTAACTCAGTTCAGAGGCCTGTAGCCGCCACATCTCTTCTCAGAGATAGCTACCAGCACCCTAGCTAGTTTTATTTCCATTCTGTCTGTAAGCAAATTTCAGTTCTTGATATTAATGAAATGAAGTGTTATTTCCGCTGCATCTCTGTATTTATGGTTATATGTTTATTCTGTTGCGTTCCTGCATAAATCCGGATCAGTGGTATCAGAGCGGTCTGCTTTTTCTCGATCCTTCTTTGCATGTCCCCAACGAGGTCGGGGTATAAGGAGCTAGGGCTTGATCCGGTGGAACCTTTGCAAGATCAGCCTCGCAAACCTCGACGGACGCCCATGGGGGACGAAAAGAAAGATGAGGGAGCAGGAGATCCTATCAAAATATTGCTCGAGGAGGCCCTCGAAAAACAAAGGAACGCGATGATGGATAGCTTTGCTCGGATCCTTCAACGGCTGCCCACCGGCGGCGCATCTGCATCCAAAAATAATGTATTTGGATCCGCATTTGCGAAAGCATGAAAACGCAACGTAATAAACATATAACCATAAATACAAAGATGCAGCGGAAATAACACTTCATTTCATTAATATCAAAGAAATGAAATTTGCTTACAGACAGAATGGAAATAAAACTAGCTAGGGCGCTGGTAGCTATCTCTGAGAAGAGATGTGGCGGCTACAGGCCTCTGAACTGAGTTACAATGAGGCTCGAGGGCCTATTTATTATTTAGAAACAATGGGAAATCCTAAACAACAAAAACCCTAACCCTAGGAGATGAAGCGCCAAAACTATGGGCCCCGTTTGGGTAAATTGGTGTTTCAACTTCCCAGGGGCGTAACTTTGGCATACGATCTCCGTTTGACGCGTACCATACCTCGTTAGAAAGATCTATCCGAGGAATACAAATTTGGAATGAGCAACATCGATCCATGGACCCATGTTTCTCTCCTTTTTCCAAAAACGTCGTTTAGGGCCTCAAAACGGCTCCGGAAGTTTACGACCCGAAAAACTGCTAAAAATAGTAAACTGTGCCGAAACTGAAAAACTGAAATAGACAATGGTGGAGCCCCAAGTGGAATAGGCGGGTGACCACCAATATCCACCTGGATCATTCCTCCCCCCTTAGAAAGCAATGGTCCCCATTGCGTTAAGTTCCTCCATGAGATGAGGAAATTTCTGCTGAACTTGGTCCCTGGTGAACCACTTTCCTTGGTGCAGGAGTTGGCCAGCTTTGACAACCCGATATAGTTGGATCTTCTGCTGGCGAGTGTTTTTGATTTGCATGTCCATGATGCAATCTGTGGTGGCCTGTTCCATGCAGTCTGGATTTAACTCAGTTGGTGTGAGTTGTTCTGCAATGTCCGAGGTGTCCAGTAGAGGTGGGAAGTAAGGACGAAGGCGATCCAAATTGAAGACTGGGTGCAGACCAAGGAATGGTGGAATACTGAGCTCGAATGCATTGTTCCCTACAGCCTTGGTGATGGTGTACGGCCCGTATCGGAGCGGGCGAAGCTTGCGGTGGGGTCCAGTGAGGCGCTCCTTCTGCAAATGTAGCCATACTTTGTCGCCCACCTGGAAGTTGTGTGGCACCCGATGTTGATCATGGCGTTGCTTGTACTTGGCATTGGCTCTGTCCAATATATCATGAACCTGTTGGAGGATGTGTTGAATGCGCTCGATGAAGCTACTTGCTTTGTCAACTTCAGACTGGACATGAGCTGAATCGGCCTGAGCAGCTGCAAACGGCATGGCTATGTCAATGGGACATAGTGGTTGGAATCCCAAGCCCACCCGAAAGGGGCTATGGCCAATTGAACTGTGGAGAGCCCGGTTATAACTGTGTTGTACATAGGGGAGGCTCTCGTCCCATGTGCGTGGATGCTTTGAGTTGTACATGCGCAGAATGTGTACAATCATTATGTTGACGACCTCTGTCTGGCCATCTGTTTGGGGATGGAAAGCTGTGGACTTGGTGAGCTTTGTGTCCAACATTGACCAGAGGCTGGACCAAAATGTGCTGAGGAACCTGCTGTCTTGATCTGATATGATAGACTGTGGGATCCCAAAGTGCACCCATACTCGTTCAAAGAAGAGTTTAGCAGTGGCTTTTGCTGTGATATTCTTCTTACAGGCCGCCATAATGGCCATCTTCGAGAATCTGTCAACGACCACGAAAACACAGTCATTGCCATTCTTAGTAGAGGGCAGGCCCGACATGTAATCCATGGAGATGGATTCCCAAGGTCGACTAGGGGTAGGTAGTGGAGTATATAGGCCTTGCTTCTTGATGGTCGGTTTGGCAATGGCACAAGCAGTGCAGGATCTGATGTGCTTCTCGACATCCTTTCCAAGGTTCGGCCAATAGAAATACTTCTGTAGTATTGCTACTGTTTTCTCGACCCCGAAATGCCCAGCGACTCGACTGTAGTGTGCTTCCCATATCATCTTGGCACGCTCGCTTGAAGGAACACAAAGGTGTCCCAGGTGACACAAAAGTGCATCTTGGAGGTGAAAATTTGGAACTTGCGTGCCCCCCAAGAGTGCCTTGTAAGTGTGGCCGAATTCTGGGTCACTCTCATAGAGAAGCGGCCAATCAGAAGTCTCGTGCCCACAAGATTTGAGCACGGTGGTGAGCGCCACGATCGGTGGTCGGCTGAGGCAGTCTGCAACATTATTGGTGCTACCCTTCTTGTACTTGATGTTCAAATGAAACTGTTGCAGATATGTGGACCACTTCTTATGGCGATCATTCTGCAACTTCCCTTGTGTCTGTATGAACTGCAGGGGCCGGTGGTCTGTGTGGATGATTGTTTCCTTCCCCAAAATGTAATGCTTCCATTGTCGACAAGCTTGCACAATGGAATACATTTCTTTGTCATAAGTGGGATACTTGCGAATTGTGTCAGACAATGTCTCACTGTGAAATGCCACTGGATGTCCCTGTTGAGTAAGAACTGCCCCAATAGCATAGTCAGAGGCATCTGTCTCGATATCAAATGGCTGTTGCAAGTCTGGTAAAGTGAGCACTGGGGCAGAACAGAGGCGATTTTTCAATTCTATGAACGCCTTTTGTTGAGGTTCTGACCAAAAAAATTTTGCTCTCGCTCCTCCCTTGGTGACTTGACTCAAGGGCCAAGTGATATGAGAGAATCCCAACACGAACCTCCGGTAGAAATTAGCAAGACCCAGAAAGCTGCGAAGCTCTGTTATAGTGGTTGGGGCTGGCCAATCCCGAATGACTTGGATCTTGGATGGATCCACATGCACCCCCCTTTCATCAATAATGTATCCCAGATATTGAACCTGGGTCATGCCAAAAGTGCACTTCTCCAAATTGGCACACAACTTGTGTTGCCGCAGTGTTTGGAGGACTTGTCGGATGTGGTGAAGGTGCTCTTCCCAAGTCAGGCTGAAGATCATAATATCATCCAAGTACACCACTACAAATGAGTTGGTGAATGGCTGCAAGATGTCATCCATCATCCTCATGAAGGTGGCGGGAGAATTTGTCAACCCGAAAGGCATGACCAGCCATTCGAAAAGGCCTTCCTTGGCTTTGAAGGCAGTCTTCCACACATCGGAGGGTTCAATTGGTACCTGGTGATACCCAGACTTCAGGTCGATCTTGCTGAAATATTGTGCACCTTTGAGTTGGTCCAGAAGGTCATCAATCCGTGGGATTGGGTACCTATTCTGGACAGTGATCTTGTTCAGCGCCCGATAGTCAATACAGAGTCTCCACGTCCCATCCTTCTTCTGTACCAACACGATCGGGCTCCCACAGGGCGATGAACTTGGTCTGATGTGACCTTTTTGCAACAGCTCCTGAATCTGGCTCTTGATTTCATCATTCTTCAGAACAGAGCGCCGATAGATCGGTCCATTAGGTAGCGGCGCACCGGGGGTCAGATCAATCGGGTGCTTGACCTGACAGTGCAGAGGAACCCCTGTGGGTGAGGTGAATATGTCCCCGTACTCCTCCAAAACCTTATCCATTTGTTGTTGTTGTGCAGAGGAGCCCTGTCTGGAGGTCGTGGCCACAGTCTTCTTCTTGCCCTGGGGGCGGATCATCAGGAAAACGAATTTCTTGGTTTGGGAAATGAGCTTACTGCATTGTTTTGCAGTAACCAAAGAGATAGTCGTAGGAGGTGGTACCTCTGGTATCCTGTACAACTTATTTCCCAAAGTAATAATAACAGCACGAGTTCGAGACTCATACACAGCATGACGCTTCCACAAGTATGGTTGTCCTAATAATACATCAGAAACATCAATAGGAGCAACATCACATAATACCTCATCCGTGAAGGGCTTGATGCTATAGGAAAGGCGGCACTGCTGGCTAACGCGGAGATCTCGTCCTTGGTGAAGCCACCCGATGGTGTATGGATGTGGGTGAGCTGTGGTCGGCAAGCCCAACCGCTTCACGGCGTCTGCTGAAATGAGGTTCTTTTGGCTCCCATTGTCGACAATGAACTGTACCGGGGAGCCCTTTACCCACATCCGGGAGTGGAAGAGACGTTCCTCCTCCTCTGGATCTTCCGGTTCCTCCTTTTGGATCTTTGTAGTGGCAACAATGGCATTGGGCTCCGCATCAATAATCTGTTTCCCTTTTTCATTCGCCTTTTCAGGTTCTGATTCGGAGTCAGAGCATGCATCTGACTCAGAAGCCCTCATCTCGGCCACTAGCGACTGCTTGTCCCGACACTCACTTGTGTTGTGAGTGGAGCTCTTATGGAACTCACACCACTTTCCCGTGTCCTTCTTTGGCTTTGCGGTGCTGTTCTTTTCTTGTGGCTTCGATGAGTTGTCTTTAGCCACCATGCCTTGGCTCTGTCCTTTGTTCTGCGGTTTGGAAGCACCTTTCCCTTGCTTTTGAATCGCAGATCCAAAGTCTCGCTTCTTCTGCTTGAATTTCTGCTCAATCTTGGCAGCATACCGGTATGTCGTACCAAGCGAGGAGATGTCGAGGAACTCCATTTCCTCCTGAATGTATCTGTGTAGACAGCTGCGATACTTTAGCACCGTATGTTTCTCTGAATCTTTGATACCCAACTTTGTGCGTAGGGTATGGAACAGATTCGTCAGCTCATGCACATCTTGATCCCTTTGTTGTCGCAGCGTGGTCCATTGTATGTACTTGTCCTCATAGCTCCCCACGGGATAGTATTGTTCCTTGACGGCATCTCGGAAAGAATTCCAAGTTGGTATGGCCGAGAACAACAGCATGAGGTCGAGACTCATACACAGCATGACGCTTCCACAAGTATGGTTGTCCTAATAATACATCAGAAACATCAATAGGAGCAACGTCACATAATACCTCATCCGTGAAGGGCTTGATGCTATAGGGAAGGCGGCACTGCTGGCTGACGCGGAGATCTCGTCCTCGGTGAAGCCACCCGATGGTGTATGGATGTGGGTGAGCTGTGGTCGGCAAGCCCAACCGCTTCACGGCGTCTGCTGAAATGAGGTTCTTTTGGATCCCATTGTCGACAATGAACTGTACAGGGGCGCCCTTTACCCACATCTGGGAGTGGAAGAGACGTTCCTCCTCCTCTGGATCTTCCGGTTCCTCCTTCTGGACCTTTGTAGTGGCAACAGTGGCGTTGGGCTCCGCATCAATAATCTGTTTTCCTTTTTCATTCCCCTTTTCAGGTTCTGATTCGGAGTCGGAGCATGCATCTGACTCATAAGCCCTCATCTCGGCCACTAGCGACTGCTTGGCCCGACACTCACTTGTGTTGTGAGTGGAGCTCTTATGGAACTCACACCACTTTCCCGTGTCCTTCTTTGGCTTTACGGTGTTGTTCTTTTCTTGTGGCTTTGACGGGTTGTATTTAGCCGCCATGCCTTGGCTCTGTCCTTTGTTCTGCGGTTTGGAAGCACCTTTTCCTTACTTTTGATTCGCAGATCCAAAGTCTCGCTTCTTCTGTTTGAATTTCTGCTCAATCTTGGCAGCATACCGGTATGCCGTACCAAGCGAGGAGATGTCGAGGAACTCCATTTCCTCCTGAATGTATCTGTGCAGACAGCTGCGATACTTTAGCACCAAATGCTTCTCTGAATCTTTGATACCCAACTTTGTGCGCAGGGTATGGAACAGATTCGTCAGCTCGTGCACATCTTGATCCCTTTGTTGTCGCAGCGTGGTCCATTGTATGTACTTGTCCTCATAGCTCCCCACGGGATAGTACTGTTCCTTGACGGCGTCTCTGAAAGAATTCCAAGTTGGTACAGCCGAGAACAGAGAGGGTTCTGTCTGGTCCTTGTTCTCACAGTAGGTTTCCCACCAGTCCTTAACATGGGGGGTAGCTTTGAGGAGTGCAAAAATAATCTTCCCCCGGTCTGAAAAGTCATGAACAGAGAAATATCCTTCTAATAGATTCAACCATCTATCTACGGCATCTGCGTCTATTTGACCCTCAAATATGGGAATGTCAAAATTTACTTGTACCTTGAAGGGAGTCGCAACTCCAGAGTGGCTACTGGATGCAGATGCGCCTGTGGCAGCGAGGATTCAGAGAAGCATCCACTGTCACGTTCATTTTCAGTGGCCTTCAGAGTACATTATGGGGACTCCCACCCCTTTCCTTGCTTTGTCCCCATGGGCGGTCAACAGGGTTTGCATAGGCTGATCTTTGCAAGGTTCCACGGACGCCCTAGCTCCCTATACCCCGACCTCGTTGGGGACATGCAAAGAAGGATCGAGAAAAAGCAGACCCGCTTTGATACCACTGATCCGGATTTATGCAGGAACGCAACAGAATAAACACATAACCATAAATACAGAGATGCAGCGGAAATAACACTTCATTTCATTAATATCAAAGAACTGAAATTTGCTTACAGACAATGGAAATAAAACTAGCTAGGGTACTGGTTGCTATCTCTGAGAAGAGATGTGGTGGCTACAGACCTCTGAACTGCTTTACAATGAGGCGCGAGGGCCTATTTATTATTGAGAAACAATGGAGAACCCTAAACATCCCAAAACCTAACCCTAGGAGATGAAGCGCCAAAACTATGGGCCCCGTTTGGGTAAATTGGTGTTTCAACTTCCCAGGGACGTAACTTTGGTATACTATCTCCATTTGATGCACATGATACATCATTAGAAAGCTCTATTCGAGGACTACAACTTTTGTGACGATTTGATGATCAAATCGCAACAAATTTCATACCAAAAAAACGTCTTTTAGGGTCTCAAAACGGCTCCGGAAGTTCAGGACCCGAAAAACTACGTCTTTTAGGGCCTCAAAACGGCTCCGGAAGTTCAGGACCCGAAAAACTGCTAAAAATAGTAAGTTATGCCAAAACTGAAAAACTGAAAGAGACAATGGTGGGGGCCCAAGTGGAATAGGCGAGTGGCCACCAATATCCACTTGGATCATACACAGAGAATATGAAGGCTAGAATAGCTATCTTCAACCTCAAAGGGAAAGAAGACATCTAGTGGGAAGATGTGAAGTGGGTAAGAGACATCAGGATAGAAGAATTGAGTTGGCATGAATTCAAGAGACTTTTCAGGAAGAAGTACTTGTCACATAGGTACTATGACTACAAAGCCAAGGAATTCTATTTTATAAATATGGGATCGATGGCAAATGAGGAGTATACTACCAAGTTCCTGGAGTTATTGAGGCATGTACCATATCTTAAGGATGAAAAGGATAAAGTTCATAGGTTTTTCTATGGTTTACCATTAGCATTTAGAGATCGTATGATGAGCCTCGATCACTTAAGGAATTTATTGGGAAATTAAAGCATTGTTATGAGCAATGAAAGTGTAAGACAAAATCTCAGCAAGATTGGAAAGGGAAAGGCAAAACTAAAGGTAAATGGAAAAAAAATTAACAAGACCTCAGAATGCAGAAGAGAAAACAAATGTTGCACTTAATAAGAATTTCAACGTAGTTAGATAGGGACATAGGTCACAACAACAAAATAGAGGTGATGGTATATGCCAATTGCAGTGTTGGAAATGTGGTAAGGAGCATCTTAAGAGAGATTTTCCTTAGAATCAAGGTGGTAGGAAAGTCATATTTATAGTGCACAAGAAGCGCATACTGTTGGAGATTTTGGGCATAACATTCCTCGGATCTATGCAACATTGGATAATAGGCAGGAAGACCACTTGGCATCTATCATTGAGATGGACAATAAGCTTTGTGATAAAAAAATTTCTATTTTGATTGAATCATGACTTTGTGGATAAGTGGGGTTTGAATAAGAAGTGCATGCATAATAGTGGTTAGTGTGTTTGGCTAGAGTTATAAAGCTGAAAGTTCATCATTGGTTAAGAGCTTGTGCATTTGAGTTGAATGGTATGCCTATATTAGCACATTTGAATGTACTGTTTTTGGGATCGTATACTATGCTTCTTGGTATGGTCTAGCTATATCTTCACGGGACTGTTTGGTCAATTTAGTGTGTCCTAAATTGCTAACATAAATTATCAACCAGGGATTCGTAAGCTGACGAAGTGTGGCGCACTATATGTGCAAGATAACCTATCTCTTACTTTTTGTCGTTTTTGGATTTTTATGAAATTCTAAAAGACAAGTATGGTTATGGATATTTAAGGCAATGATGTCCTTTATAATGATTTACCAACTTGAAACTGAAAAAGGAATTTGAAACATACAATGACAAAACTTGAAAGGAAATGAAAATGTGCTACTGAAATGAAAAAGGTGCTGCTAATCTAATAAATCAAAACAGTGAACTAGTGAGTATGAAACCAAACTATTCTTGCTGCTGTCTAAACACAAAAGAAACTATGCTGAAAGAAATCCAAAAGTTGCAATAAAGTAAATCTAAATCAAATTACATCAATTTGTCTTCTGATCCCTCATCATTAGTCCAGCTATGATTTTCGGAAGTAACTATAAACAACTTGAGTAACTGATATCTAACTTGCAGAAAGTAAACTAATATCAAACCACACATTCATAATTCAATCCCTCACCATCAGTCCAGCTGTGGCTTTCGGAGGTAACTGAAGATGTCATGCACAATTTAATATTTCTAATTTGCGTAAAGGAAACTAATATCAAACTACACATCTATAATTCAATCCCTCACCATCGATTCACCGTGGCTTTCAGAGGTAACTCAAGATGTTATGAGCAGTTTAATATATCTAAATTTGCAGAAAGGAAACTAATATCAAACTACACATTTCATAATACAATCCCTCACCATCAGTCCAGCTTTGGCTTTCGGAGGTAACTGAAAATGACATGAACAATTTAATATATCTAAATCTAACTACTGAAGCAAATGTACAAGAATGAAATAAACAAAGCAGTGCTAGAATTAAACAAAAACTAAGAAAAATAAATTAACAGCAGAACAATATTGATTCCATGTCATTAGTCAAAAGAAATGCAAATGCCCGGGCTGCCATGAAAAATTATGCTAAAAGCTATGATTTCAGAAAGCAATCTAAGTAAGGAAATATGACAAAACAAAATTGAAAGCAACTTATCTAGAAAACATGTAAAAGCCTCCTTGGATAGCAGGGGCCCTCTGCTACCAATTTGGTGAAGTCCTTCAGCTCCTTAAAGATAAGATCACAATAGCATCAAAGAACTAAGCTTCTTTATTCAAAACTCATAAATCTACATCCCATTCCATCTTGAACTTTGTTACAAATCTACTTCCTCATTACTTTCTCATTACCTATGATAGGAGAAAGCTTCTCCTATTGATACAAAATATGAGGAGACATCTCATTAATGGGAGTCCATGAATCTCTCCCTCCATCTCTAGAGTTACAATCAAAATAGGAAATGATAAGACACATGTCTTTCTAGAGTTTCAACACAACTTGAGGAATGAGACACATATCCTCTTAGAGTTTCAATACAACAAGGAAGTGAGACACATATCCTCTTGATCCCATAATCTTCTCCAACCAAATTCGAATTTGGCTTAGAGTGTTACATAAGGGTCTTCTAGGAAGTCTCCTTGACCTACACATGTCACAAAACTCATAACACATATATAGATATATGAAACTATGTTAATTTTCTAGTTTCTAATCATAAATTCACTTAAAATACATAAAATAAATAACTTTGGAAAACAAGGATCCTAACCCATATATTTATGTAAATGGTTATTTGATGTAGGGTTTTAGGTCAAATGGCTATGAAATAAGAGCTAAATGGTTATGACATAATGGAAATATGTATGAATATGGAGAACATTTTTGAGACTCAACATACCCCCTAACTGAAGTTGTTGCATGTCCTCATGCAACCATTGCAATGATTCATTTGTCCATGAGTTGATCTTTTATGAGTTTTGACTCATATAGATTCATTCCAAACTTTGCTCTTGATTTTTCCTTTTTGGAAAAGTATAATACATTTGATTGCAACTTCTTCTTCTTCTTCTTCTTCTTCTTTCATTGGTTGGTTCTTGTGTGACAACCATTTTTTTTTCCTTTTTTTTTTTTTTTTTTTTTGGAAGCATTGGTTCTTGTGTAACAATGCTTTATTTTATTTGTTGCATCAAAGTTCATGAAAACATTTAGAATCAATTTCTTCATCAATGAATTGATCATTTGCAAGGCATATAATCTTTTGGATCATGTTGCAACAATAGTTGGTTGTGAAGTATATGTGAGTGGAAATGAAATAAAAATGTGTGATAGTGTATGACATGTGGATATGAAATGATGTCCCTTCCCTCCCCCAACTAAAGATATGACAATGTGGAAAAGGGAGTGAGGAATTTTTCCAAAGTTACAATTTTAGCATTCTAATGAATTACATGACTAAAAATTAGAAAACAACATACCTTCACTTACCTTAAATGTGGATGAGTTGTGTATGTGTGGTGGCTGCAAAATTCTGATCATATTCTTCTTCAAGTGGCTGAGCAAGAGGAGTCATGGATAAAGAGATGAGATGACTTTTTATTGCTTCTACTAAAACTTGCTGAAATCTGCTCCAAAATGCTGAAAATAATAGTCTTCATGTCTTCAAAACTCATTGGCACAATTCCTACTATGTGAAAAGATGTTCTGATGTCGAACATAGTAGGAAATTGTTGACTTAGTAGCCATTAATGGATGCCACTAGTCAACACGAGAACTCTCACCATTGATGACAATGAGAGTCAAGATGCCCAAACACATCTTGCTAGGTACGAATGATTTTGTTGATGTCGAGTCACCTAGAAGATCTAACGAACAAGAGACATTAATGTATTCCCATTGTTTGTCAGCATGAGAACTTGCCATTAAGGCATGCAAGCCTCAAGGTGTTTTACAAAGAACTTAGACTCAAAGGACTATAGACTCAATAGTTTGCATTGAAGCAGGGCTTATTTGCGGAATGAAAATGACAAGAAATGGAAAATGAAAATGGAAGATGGCAATGGAGAGTAGAAATGGAAAATGGGCAATAAGCATGTGAATGAGAAATGGCAATGGGAAATAAGCATGTGAATGAACCTCTTGCTTTTATTTGTGGTTATGAATGGACAAAAAGAAATGGAAAGTGGATGTGAATGTAAATGGAAAATATGAAGTGAAATGAGGTGAATGGTTTATTATGAGGTATGGATGTGATGGAGACAATAGTATCTGAAAGTTTTTCAAGTGTTTGGATCTGATTTTACATCAGCATATTTCCTCCTCTTTGTTGCTGATCATCCTCTTATGAAACAAATTGGTCTCTTAAAAAGACACCATTCTCTTGTAGTCATTTGTCCTTCCTCCTGGAACCTGCAAAAAAAACTAATACTTCTTCTGCAATGGAATGTAAGATTATCAAAGGAGAGAGGTGATCAATCTCTCTAGTTATGATATTTACACACAAAACTAAGAATTTGTATTAATGAAACAAGTCTTCAAAAGAAAAATCAAAAAAACTTATACATGTTTTGGAATTAGTGCCTCAAGTTGAATGTAGCTTCTTTTCAGCAATTTATTTCATTATTTTCCATTTCAAACTCTAATGATGAATTTCTCATTGTATATATCTTGTTGAGACCTTTCCAACGATACTTAAATCATCAAAATCTGATTTTGTATGAGAAAGTTAGGGTGATTTGAACAATGAAGTTTTTCAGCTGCTAAAAATCTTGAATAAAAAGTTAGCCATTCATCTTTCATCATCAGTCCAAAATTAATCAATACCTTCAGAAAAGTGAGCAAATAACTTATTCATTTCATTGATTCAATTTTTTATTTTTATTTTTATTTTATTTTTTTTGAATTTTATTTTTTTGGTTTCTTTTTTTGAATTTTTTTTATTTTTATTTTTATTTTTATTTTTTAAATGAAATAAAGCATGGATGAAATAATTGTCTTTATGAATATTTTTGAAACAAAGTCATGCCAATGCCTCTTTCATGCAAAATAAAAATAAAAATATTGAAATTTCTAAAGTCAAATTCCTAACTATGAAGGAGATGAAGACAGAGTCCTTTTCAATTTATACAACTTGTATTTGATGCACATGTGATAATGTGTTTGCCTCAAATAATCCATTTGTCATTCATTATATGCCACCACACATGAATTCTGCCACATTTTCCCTCAAGTAAGGAAATCAGTTCCTTGATTATTTTTCAAAATTGAATTTTATAAAACCGTAACTGTTTTCATAATAAAAAAAAACATTTTTCTCTCACGCACACTGCAAATTAGTGCTCCAAAGAACCCTGAATTTCTCTCAAATGGCTGCGAATTTCAGAAAGTTTTTATAGGATTACCTAATTCACCCCGTTCCCGAAAAAACCCATGTTTTATTTTTTTCTAATTCGTCCTGGTTTGCTCAGAAAATTCGTTTTAAAATCGGGTGTTTTTGACAATGACGCATTTCGTTCTCTGGCAATTACTTGTGGTTTGATTTGTTTTTATTTTGCAGGTTTTGAAGTGTAATGGCTTGTATCTCACAGAGAAGTTCAGATTGATCTTCCTCATTCCAATTACTTGTAATGGAATCTACAATCTTCTCTTCATCAACCGTCTGAAATCTTCTCTTCATCAGCAATTTCTTCATATAATACACTTCCATTGTATGTCCCTACAATTGAATTTGTAATCTTCTCTTCATCAGCAAATTGCAATCTTCTTATCATCACAGTTTCTTCATGTGATATACATTCATTGTGTGCAAATTCTTTTAAAAATGATTTTTAATAACTGTTGTTTGAGGAAAAACGAATATGAAAAAGAGAAGTTTTTTTTTTTTTTTAAATTGCAGTGCATGGGTCTTTATGTGGATTGAAAGTCTGCATATATGCGTAAAGCCAAGCCAAAGAATGGCCTCATGCGTATGCATGGGTCTTATTTCCATGAGTTTTGAGTTTTTTTTTTTTTTAAATTGATTTGTTTAATAAAATTATATATGATATATTTTCAAAAATTTAAAAATACACATATATATTCATTAAACAAAACAATTTATTGAAATCAAAGTCTTTCATGATTTTTTTTTTTTTAAATTGTTGAATCAATTGAAATGATGAAGTTTTATTTTGTCTCTTTTTTTTTTTTTTCTTTTTCACATAACAATTCTTTTTCTGATCCTCCAGATCACACAAAGTGCAGGAGGAGAGCATACTCAAGAATTATTAATTTTTTTTTTACATAACAATCCTTTTTCTGATCCTCCAGATCACACAAAGTGCAGGAGGAGAGCATACTCAAGAATTATTAATTTTTTTTAGATGTAAGAAATAAGATTACCTAGTTACACTTCCCCGGCAACGGCGCCAAAATGTTTGGTCAATTTAGTGTGTCCTAAATTGCTAACATAAATTATCAACCAGGGATTCGTAAGCTGACGAAGTGTGGCGCACTATATGTGCAAGATAACCTATCTCTTACTTTTTGTCGTTTTTGGATTTTTATGAAATTCTAAAAGACAAGAATGGTTATGGATATTCAAGGCAATGATGTCCTTTATTATGATTTACCAACTTGAAACTGAAAAAGGAATTTGAAACATACAATGACAAAACTTGAAAGGAAATGAAAATGTGCTACTGAAATGAAAAAGGTGCTGCTAATCTAATAAATCAAAACAGTGAACTAGTGAGCATGAAACCAAACTATTATTGCTGCTGTCTAAACACAAAAGAAACTATGCTGAAAGAAATCCAAAAGTTGCAATAAAGTAAATCTAAATCAAATTACATCAATTTGTCTTCTGATCCCTCATCATTAGTCCAGCTATGATTTTCGGAAGTAACCATAAACAACTTGAGTAACTGATATCTAACTTGCAGAAAGTAAACTAATATCAAACCACACATTCATAATTCAATCCCTCACCATCAGTCCAGCTGTGGCTTTCGGAGGTAACCGAAGATGTCATGCACAATTTAATATTTCTAACTTGCAGAAAGGAAACTAATATCAAACTACACATCCATAATTCAATCCCTCACCATCAGTCCAGCTGTGGCTTTCGGAGGCAACTGAAGATGTTATGAGAAATTTAATATATCTAACTTGCAGAAAGTAAACTAATATCAAACTACACACTCATACTTCAATCCCTCACCATCAGTCCAGCTGTGGCTTTCGGAGGTAACTGAAAATGACATGAGCAATTTAATATATCTAAATCTTACTACTGAAACAAATGTGCAAGACTAAAATAAACAAAGTAGTACTGGAATTAAACAAAAACTAAGAAAAATAAATTAGCAGCAGAACAATATTGATTCCATGTCATTAGTCAAAAGATATGCAAATGCCCGGGCTGCCATGAAAAATTATGCTAAAAGCTATGATTTCATAAAGCAATCTAAGTAAGGAAATATGACAAAACAGAATTGAAAGCAACTTATCTAGAAAACATGTAAAAGCCTCCTTGGATAGCAAGGGCCCTCTGCTACCAATTTGGTGAAGTCCTTTAGCTCCTTAAAGTTGTAATCAAAACAGCATCAAAGAACTGAATTTCTCTATTAAAAAGAACTCACAAATCTACATCCCATTCCATCTTGAACTTTGTTACAAATCTACTTCCTCATTACTTTCTCATTACTTCTTCATTACCTATGATAGGAGAAAGCTTCTCCTATTTATACAAAATATGAGGTGACATCTCATTAATGGGAGTCCATGAATCTCTCCCTCCATCTCTAGAGTTACAATCAAAATAGGAAATGATAAGACACATGTCTTTCTAGAGTTTCAACACAACTTGAGGAATGAGACACATATCCTCTTAGAGTTTCAATACAACAAGGAAGTGAGACACACATCCTCTTGATCCCATAATCTTCTCCAACCAAATTCGAATTTGGCCTTAGAGTGCCACATAAGGGTCTTCTAGAAGTCTCATTTTGACCTACACATGTCACAAAACTCATAACACATATATAGATATATGAAACTATGTTAATTTTCTAGTTTTTAATCATAAATTCACTTAAAATACATAAAATAAATAACTTTGAAAAACAAGGATCCTAACCCATATATTTATGAAAATGGTTACTTGATGTAGGGTTTTAGGTCAAATGGCTATGAAATAAGAGCTAAATGGTTATGACATAATGCAAATATGTATGAATATGGAGAACATTTTTGAGACTCAACATACCCCCCAACTGAAGTTGTTGCATGTCCTCATGCAACCATTGCAATGATTCATTTGTCCATGAGTTGATCTTTTATGAGTTTTGACTCATATAGATTCATTCCAAACTTTGCTTCTTGATTTTTCCTTTTTGGAAAAGTATAATACATTTGATTGCAACTTCTTCTTCTTCTTCTTCTTCTTCTTCTTCTTCTTTTTTCATTGGTTGGTTCTTGTGTGACACCCATTTTTTTTTTCTTTTTTTTTTGAAGCATTGGTTCTTGTGTAACAATGCTTTATTTTATTTGTTGCATCAAAGTTCATGAAAACATTTAGAATCAATTTCTTCATCAAATGAATTGATCATTTGCAAGGCATATAATCTTTTGGATCATGTTGCAACAATAGTTGGTTGGGAAGTATATGTGGGTGGAAATGAAATGAAAATGTGTGATAGTGTATGACATGTGGATATGAAATGATGTCCCTTCCCCCCTACTAAAGATATGGCAATGTGGAAAAGGGAGTGAGGAATTTTTCCAAAGTTACAATTTTAGCATTCTAATGAATTACATGACTAAAAATTAGAAAACAACATACCTTCACTTACCTTAAATTTGGATGAGTTGTGTATGTGTGGTGGCTGCAAAATTCTGATCATATTCTTCTTCAAGTGGCTGAACAAGAGGAGTCATGGATAAAGAGATGAGATGATTTTTTATTGCTTCTACTAAAACTTGCTGAAATCTGCTCCAAAACGCTGAAAATAATAGTCTTCATGTCTTCAAAACTCATTGGCACAATTCCTACTATGTGAAAAGATGTTCTGATGTCGAACATAGTAGGAAATTGTTGACTTAGTGGCCATTAATGGATGCCACTAGTCAACACGAGAACTCTCACCATTGATGACAATGAGAGTCAAGATGCCCAAACACAACTTGCTAGGTACGAATGATTTTGCTGATGTCGAGTCACCTAGAAGATCTGACGAACAAGAGACATTAATGTATTCCCATTGTTTGTCAGCATGAGAACTTGCCATTAAGGCATGCAAGCCTCAAGGTGTTTTACAAAGAACTTAGACTCAAAGGACTATAGACTCAATAGTTTGCATTGAAGCAGGGCTTATTTGCGGAATGAAAATGGAAGATGGCAATGGAGAGTATAAATGGAAATGGACAATAAGCATGTGAATGAGAAATGGGAATGGGCAATAAGCATGTGAATGAGCCTCTTGCTTTTATTTGTGGTTATGAATGGTCAAAAAGAAATGGAAAGTGGATATGAATGTAAATAGAAAACATGAAGTGAAATGAGGTGAATGGTTTATTATGAGGTATGGATGTGATGGAGACAATAGTATCTGAAAGTTTTTCAAGTGTTTGGATCTGATTTTGCATCAGCATATTTCCTCCTCTTTGTTGCTGATTATCCTCTTATGAAACAAGTTGGTCTCTTAGAGAGACACCATTATCTTGTAGTCATTTGTCCTTCTTCCTGGAACCTGCAAAAAAAATTAATACTTCTTCTGCAATGGAATGTAAGATTATCAAAGGGAGAGAGGTGATCAATCTCTCTAGTTATGATATTTACACACAAAATTAAGAATTTGTATTAATGAAACAAGTTCTCAAAGGAAAAATCACAAGAATTTATACCTGTTTTGGAATTAGTGCTTCAAGTTGAATGTAGCTTCTTTTCAGCAATTTATTTCATTATTTGCTATTTCAAACTCTAATGATGGATTTATCATTGTATAGATCTTGTTGAGACATTTCCAACGATACTTAAATCATCAAAATCTGATTTTGTATGAGAAAGTTAGGGTGATTTGAACAATGAGGTTTTTCAGCTGCTAAAAATCTTGAATAAAAAGTTAGTCATTCATCTTTCATCATCAGTCCAAAATTACTCAATATCTTCAGAAAAGTGAGCAAATAACTTATTCATTTCATTGATTCAATTTTATTTTATTTTATTTTTTTTATTTTTTATTTTTTATTTTTTTTGAATTTTTATTTTTATTTATTTTTATTTTTTTTATTTTTTATTTTTATTTTTATTTTTAAAATGAAATAAAGCATGGATGAAATAATTGTCCTTATGAATATTTTTTGAAACAAAGTCATGCCAATGCCTCTTTCATGCAAAATAAAAATAAAAAGCTTGAAATTTCTAAAGTCAAATTCCTAACTATGAAGGAGATGAAGGCAGAGTCCTTTTCAATTTATACAACTTGCATTTGATGCACATGTGATAATGTGATTGCCTCAAATAATCCATTTGTCATTCATCATGTGCCACCACACATGAATTCTGCCACATTTTCCCTCAAATAAGGAAATTAGTTCCTTGATTATTTCTCAAAACCGTGACTGTTTTCATAATAAAAAAAAAAAACATTTTTCTCTCACGCACACTGCAAATTAGTGCTCCGAAGAACCCTGAATTTCTCCCAAATGGCTGCGAATTTCAGAAAGTTCCCATAGGATTACCTAATTCACCCCGTTCCCGAAAAAACCCATGTTTTATTTTTTCCTAATTCATCCTGGTTTGCTCAGAAACTACGTT
This sequence comes from Pinus albicaulis, assembly GCA_034641835.2. Taxonomy (NCBI): domain Eukaryota; kingdom Viridiplantae; phylum Streptophyta; class Pinopsida; order Pinales; family Pinaceae; genus Pinus; species Pinus albicaulis. Next base: position 1,937,941,966 of record CM076578.1, read on the forward strand.
TTACAATCGAGTTTTTTTGACAATGACGCATTTCGTTTTCTGGCAGTGGTTTGATTTGTTTTTATTTTGCAGGTTTTGAAGTGTAATGGCTTGTATCTCACAGAGAAGTTCAGATTGATCTTCCTCATTCCAATTACTTGCAATGGAATCTACAATCTTCTCTTCATCAACAGTCTGAAATCTTCTCTTCATCAACAATTTCTTCATATGATACACTTCCATTGTATGTTCCTACAATTGAATTTGTAATCTTCTCTTAATCAGCAATTTACACTCTTCTTCTCATCAACAATTTGTAATATTTTCCTCATCATCAGTTTCTTCATGTGATATACATTCATTGTGTGGAATTTTTTTTTTTTAAAATGATTTCTAATAACTGTTGTTTGAGGAAAAATGAATATGAAAAAGAGAAGGTTCCTTTTTTTTTTCTTTTTTTTTTTAAATTGCAATGCATGGGTCTTTGTGTGGATTGAAAGTCTGCATATATGCATAAAGCCAAGCCAAAGAATGGCCTCATGCGTATGCATGGGTCTTATTTCCATGAGTTTTTTTTTTTTTTTTTTTAATTGATTTGTTAATAAAATTATGTATGTTATATTTTCAAAAATTTAAAAATACACATATCTATTCATTAAACAAAACAATTTTATTGAAATCAAAGTTTTTCATGAAAACAATTTTTTTTTAATTGTTGAATCAATTGAAATGATGAAGTTTTATTGTCTCCTCTTTTTTTTTTTTTCACATAACAATTCTTTTTCTGATCCTCCAGATCACACAAAGTGCAGGAGGAGAGCATACTTAAGAATTATTATTATTTTTTTTTTACATAACAATCCTTTTTCTGATCCTCCAGATCACACAAAGTGCAGGAAGAGAGCATTCTCAAGAATTATTAATTTTTTTTAGATGTAAGAAATAAGGTTACCTAGTTACACTTCCCCGGCAACGTCGCCAAAATGTTTGGTCAATTTAGTGTGTCCTAAATTGCTAACATAAATTATCAACCAGGGATTCGTAAGCTGACGAAGTGTGGCGCACTATATGTGCAAGATAACCTATCTCTTACTTTTTGTCGTTTTTGGATTTTTATGAAATTTTAAAAGACAAGTATGGCTATGGATATTCAAGGCAATGATGTCCTTTATAATGATTTACCAACTTGAAACTGAAAAAGGAATTTGAAACATACAATGACAAAACTTGAAAGGAAATGAAAATGTGCTACTGAAATGAAAAAGGTGCTACTAATCTAATAAATCAAAACAATGAACTAGTGAGCATGAAACCAAACTATTCTTGCTGCTGTCTAAACACAAAATAAACTATGCTGAAAGAAATCCAAAAGTTGCAATAAAGTAAATCTAAATCAAATTACATCAACTTGTCTTCTGATCCCTCATCATTAGTCCAACTATGATTTTCGAAAGTAACCATAAACAACTTGAGTAACTGATATCTAACTTGCAGAAAGTAAACTAATATCAAACCACACATTCATAATTCAATCCCTCACCATCAGTCCAGCTGTGGCTTTCGGAGGTAACTGAAGATGTCATGCACAATTTAATATTTCTAATTTGCAAAAAGGAAACTAATATCAAACTACACATCTATAATTCAATCCCTCACCATCAGTCCAGCTGTGGCTTTCGGAGGCAACTGAAGATGTTATGAGAAATTTAATATATCTAACTTGCAGAAAGTAAACTAATATCAAACTACACACTCATACTTCAATCCCTCACCATCAGTCCAGCTGTGGCTTTCGGAGGTAACTGAAAATGACATGAACAATTTAATATATCTAAATCTTACTACTGAAACAAATGTGCAAGACTGAAATAAACAAAGCAGTACTGGAATTAAACAAAAACTAAGAAAAATAAATTAGCAGCAGAACAATATTGATTCCATGTCATTAGTCAAAAGATATGCAAATGCTCGGGCTGCCATGAAAAATTATGCTAAAAGCTATGATTTCAGAAAGCAATCTAAGTAAGGAAATATGACAAAACAGAATTGAAAGCAACTTATCTAGAAAACATGTAAAAGCCTCATTAGATAGCAGGGGCCCTCTGCTACCAATTTGGTGAAGTCCTTCAGCTCCTTAAAGATAAGATCACAATAGCATCAAAGAACTAAGCTTCTTTATTCAAAAACTCATAAATCTACATCCCATTCCATCTTGAACTTTGTTACAAATCTACTTCCTCATTACTTACTCATTACCTATGATAGGAGAAAGCTTCTCCTATTGATACAAAATATGAGGAGACATCTCATTAATGGGAGTCCATGAATCTCTCCCTCCATCTCTAGAGTTACAATCAAAATAGGAAATGATAAGACACATGTCTTTCTAGAGTTTCAACACAACTAAGAGATGAGACACATATCCTCTTAGAGTTTCAATACAACAAAGAAGTGAGACACATATCCTCTTGATCCCATAATCTTCTCCAACCAAATTCGAATTTGGCCTTAGAGTGCCACATAAGGGTCTTCTAGAAGTCTCCTTTTGACCTACACATGTCACAAAACTCATAACACATATATAGATATATGAAACTATGTTAATTTTCTAGTTTCTAATCATAAATTCACTTAAAACACATAAAATAAATAACTTTGGAAAACAAGGATCCTAACCCATATATTTATGAAAATGGTTACTTGATGTAGGGTTTTAGGTCAAATGGCTATGAAATAAGAGCTAAATGGTTATGACATAATGGAAATATGTATGAATATGGAGAACATTTTTGAGACTCAACAGGGACTAAGGTAGAATTCTATGACAAGGCTATTGATTGTTTGGATGATCAGGAGATCATATCCATTGTTGTAATATTCCCAATTAGTCATGAGCTAATTGGAATATTCATTTTTGTTTTATTACTTTGTTTAAAGAATAAAAGAGCAAAGGAGGTCCATGATACTCCTTAATAATGAATAAATCCATGCCAAATATGGAGAGGCTAAATTTTGGTTGCTAAATCAAGCACCCTTAGGTGTGAAAGGGGTTGGAACATTTTGACTGGGTCAACCTTGACCAAATATATAGCGCTGTCATGGAGGAGTGGCCATCAATGAGGGACAACGTAGTTTTAGATGGAGGTGCCTTGTGTGAAAGAAGTGATCTCATTGGAAGTGGTTTAGGGTTCGCAAGCTCTTGAGTTATAAAAGGAAGATGATGTTAGAATTAGAAGGGGGTTGATGTATATGATATTTTCTAAATATATGTCCTATTTATACATATATCTTTCTCTTGATTTTTAGCTGAGATTGAATTTTGTTTAGCATTGGGTGTTCCTGATCAAGAATCCCACCTCTTCCCATTGAGTAGCTCTTGGGAGAGTTTGTATTGCATTGTCCACTATCTAGCTTAATGCCAAGCTTCTTCTTTCAACTACAGTGTAGATCGTATTGAGGGTTTGGTTGTTTTTGCAAGCTGCAGCAAGTGGAGACTAGATCTTTCAAATCTAGGCCATTTTAGTGCTCCTTTTCAGTGGAGGAGGTTTCCACTTCATTGGGAGGACAATATTGAAGGTTTTAGATCTTATTTTCAGATCTTTGAATCAGGCCAACTATATTTTGATCCCTACAGTGTAATTTACTTCCATATCTGTGTTATTTCTATGGTGGAGTTGCAGGGTGGTTCAACACACGGTTTGGAGAGTTGATTTTCTAGTGTTGAGGATCTGCCCTTCACTTTGAAGATCTATTGGAGGATGCTATTCTATTTATCATATAAAATTAGCCACACTTTCCAGATCTGTATTTTTCAGTAGATCTACAATCTTAGATCTTAGATCTACAACTTGTACTTGGTGTTTTGCTGAAAAACCCAAGGGGGTTCATTAGAGGAGCTTGTATAGTGCATGGATATGATATAGATCTAAATTTTTATGCACATACTAGCTCTAGATATGATTTATAATCTACTACTATTTCAGATCCAATAAAATAACGATGTAAGGGTTTTCCAGCTTTAATACATGGTTGCAACACCTCTTATTACACGATTTTGTTCAATGGAGACTTGTATTTCCTGTTATGCATCTTATGGGCCATCTTTTACATCTATTTTTCTGTTGTAAATACATATGATAGGTCTCCATATTGGCCTCTTGCTTCATAAATGATGATCTGTGTTATTGTTCCATTATTTTTCACTATATTCCTGCATTTCCCATTTAGGAATATTATAGTGGTATCAGAGCATAATCTTGGCACAACCTATGCATTATAAAAGCCAATATGTCATCTAAAGAAGGAGAGTCTCTTACAGATAGAGAGAAGAGGCATCAAAGAAGACTACATTAGAAATTTGATTATACAAATTACAAAGAAGACAGGGGTAAAACCCCATTATCTAGAGGAATGAAAGGGAAGGATTCTCAATACTTCTTTTCTAGACTATTCAGGGTATTAACAAAGACATCATAGAAATGAGGATGGAGAGATGTAGAAATTATCCAAAGGAGCTTGTACATGAAGAAAGCTCCAAATTTTCATATTATGGGTGTAAGCATTCAACTACATCATCATATCTACAATATTGTACCATGCCTACATTCTTGGCAAGAGAAGAAGTAGAAGGAGAAACACCAAAGGAGGAGATTCTTGGTGACTATCTCCAAGAATATGAATCTCGGTCTATAAGATTCAAGGAGCATCTAAGCTTCCAAGGGTTTTTTCAAATAAAATAAGATAGAAGATCCAACAACTAAAATAGAAGAAGAAGTTGCATGCAACACACTTTGGGTAGATTCTTTCTACCTACTTTTGATGGGTCACCCAAGAGCACAGCCAAGGCTTGGGTAAAGAAGATGGACACATATTTCCAGCTACATCAAGTTTAAGAAGAAGAAGCTATTAGAATATCAGTGCTGCATCTTGAAGGTAAGGTTTATGCCTGGTGGTTATTTGAATATTCTTCATTAAAAAATGTAAACATATCTACTTATACAAAGTTCACTAGGAGGTTAGTGAAAATATTTGATTTGAAACAATATGAAACTTTCTTGGGAGAGAAAAGCAAACCCAAGAAATAATACCCTTTGCATACGCTTGAGAGATCCATGAAACCAATTCCATTTCATAACATCGTTGAAGGGGTTAAATATCTGCAACACATGTTTCCAAGGGCAAAGGCCCCACTTCAATAAGAACTTTCTTCTCAAGAAGAAGACACGAGGATTTCCCTTTCAAGAGAAGATCAAGATAAAGGATCTCTTAAATATGAGGTATTCTCCATTGATGAGGATAAGGAAGATGAAGAGCTAGAAAGATCCTCCATCCCTGTGACAGCAGGAGGAGATCTACTTCTATTTGGAGATGGAGATGAAGCAAATGCTTCAACTAGAGGAACTCTTACATTTTTGCAAAAATTTCCAAAGGATCTTACATATGAGGATCATGAGCAGTGTGTGTCTATGTTGATAGGAAATGAGACAAACCAATGGAGGAAGTGTGTTCCAACATTGAATACAATCTTGGGGACACACACTATGATAGATCATTCCTTTGTGATCAAGACTTTTGACACCAAGGAAATGTTGGGTGTACATGGGTTGACTACATTTGAAGAAGACACCTTAGACTATGAGATCTTACAGGAGGTAGGAGAAGATGAGAAGGAGGGCCAACATCAAGTGAGTGGGAACATACACACCCATATTTTTCAAGAGGTTTATGCATAGAAGCAGGAAGATGATTTTCACACTGAAAGAAGGGAAAAATCAGTCCATTCACATATACAACCTTCTCTAAGCCTTGATGTTTTATTACATGGAGGCATTCCACTAGGAAGATCCCCTGATTGGGAAATAAACAAATAGTTCTCTTAACATGATGCAACATTGATATATTTGGCTCATGAAGGAGCATTGAGGGGCCATGATACAATGCTGAGAGTCTTGGATAGACTCCATAAGGAGGGAGACATTCTCCCAACATTTTCATCACCCACACTCATTTCAGAGTCTGCGTTGTGGGAGGAGAAGCAAGGGAAGGATAACAACCTTCCAACATATACCTTTGGCATGAGAGATGTCAAGGATAAGGGCAGCCATATGACAGATATTCTTTATGGTAGATCATCAATGCTGTCACTATGGAAGATTGATCTATATTGGAGATCCCAGCTGTTGGTGGATTATTCAAAGGATATTTTCACATGCATGATACTTGATGACCAAATACATGAGGAGGGCTATTCATTCCAAGATGAAGTCATATATTATCATGGTTGTATCTTCTTATCTAGATCTTCCAAGCTCAAGGAGAAGTTGCTACAACGGGCTTATTAAGAGTTCTTTTTCAGCCATACTTATTCCATGAGGGCCTACAACAATATCATGGAAAGCTACACTTGGAAGGGCTTTGAAGAGGAACTATATTAGCATTTTCAAAGATGCATGAGCCATGTGGAGTGGGAAGAGAGACATGACTCTATGAAGGAGTTATTTTAGCCACCCCTTTCCTTTTTTGGAATGAGAGGGGATACATCTATGCACCACTCCATTTGTATGAGGAGAAATGTTGGTGTATCTAATGGTTCATTTGATTATTAATTGTATTATTTTACCATGTATATGCAGGCCATAGCTCCAAAAAGGAGTATTATTCCATATAAAATTCATGGCAAACTTTGGGCCACAAACATTTATGAACATGGCCACTCCCTTGGGGGACAAGGGGAGATATTGTATCATTGTGGGTGCATTCCAAAAGCACCAAATATATCTCACACTTTCAGCCATGGTGAGATGACTTGGGCAGCAAGTAAGTGGTGGGGAAACCACTTACCACATCATGATCTATTGCAATCAGGAGATTTACTGCGCTGGTTCCACATGTGGGACTATGACCCACCACCGTATGCACAAATTTCTGTTTGTAGGTATTTAAATTTGATCCCATATATTGATGATGTAATTATAATTTTTATGGGAATGTTTGGAGGGAGGATGGGAGGTATGTATGTGCCCTATGGGAGTGGATATTTTCCATGTACCTTATGCTACATGTTTCAGGGAGAACATTGGGCAAACCATGCTTGTTTCATTTGAGCTACTATCTCCTTATGGGATGGATTATTTACATCTCATGAGAACTTTGGAGGAGTAATTCATGGAGGGATAGATTGGTGAACACTTAGCTTATGGAGGAGGCTTATCACATGTTGGTGTCACCAATGGAGGAGGAGGAGAGTTGCAGCACTCACCTTGTTAGTTGCTTGAGGAAAAGAAACATTTGGGAAGGGAGGAATATAATATTCCCAATTAGTCATGAGATAATTGGAATATTCATTTTTGTTTTATTACTTTGTTTAAAGAATAAAAGAGCAAATGAGGTCCATAATACTCCTTAATAATGAATAAATCCATGCCAAATATGAAGAGGCTAAATATTGGTTGCTAAATCAAACACCCTTAGGTGTGAAAGGGGCTGGAACATTTTGACTGGATCAACCTTGACAAAATCTACAATGCTGTCATGGAGGAGTGGCCATCAATGAGGGACAATGCAGTTTTAGATGGAGGTGCCTTGTGTGAAAGAAGTGATCTCATTGGAAGTATTTTAGGGTTTGAAAGCTCTTGACTTATAAAAGGAAGATGATGGCAGCATTAGAAGGAGGTTGATGTATATGATATTTTCTGAATATATGGTCTGTTTAGACATATACCTTTCTCTTTCTTTTTAGCTGAGATTGAATGTTGTTTAGCACTAGGTGTTCCTAATCGGGAATCCAACCTCTTCCCATTGAGTAGCTCTTGGGAGAGTTTGTATTGAATTGTCCACCATCTAGTTTAAGGCCAAGCTTCTTCTTTCAACTACATCGTAGATCCTATTGAGGGTTTGGTTTTTTTTGCAAGCTGCAACAAGTGGAGACTAGATATTTCAGATCTAGGCCATTTTAGTGCTCCTTTATAGTGGAGGAGGTTTCCACTTCATTGGGAGGACAATATTGAAGGCTTTGGAGCTTATTTTTAGATCTTGGCATAAGGCCAACTATATTTTTATCCCTACAACACATTTTACTTCCAGATCTGCGTTATTTCTATAGGTGGAGTTGTAGGGTGGTTCAAAACACCATTTGGAGAGCCGATTTTCTAGTGTTGGGGATCTGCCCTTCACTTTGAAGATCTATTGGAGGAGGCTATTATATTGCTCATATTAGATCAGCCACACTTTCCAGATCTGTATTTTTCAGTATATCTATAGTCTTAGATCTTAGATCTACAACTTGTACATGGTGTTTTGCTGAAAACCCCAAGGGGGTTCATTAGAGGAGCTTGTATAGTGCATGGATCTAATATAGATCTAAATTTTTATGCACATAGAAGATCTAGATCTAATTTATAACCTAGTGTTGTTGCAGAGCTAATAAAATAACGCTATAAGGGTTTTCCAAATTTAATACATGGTTGCAGCACCTCTTATTACATGATTTTTTCTAATGGAGACTTGTATTTCCTGTTATGCATCTTATGGGTCATTTTTTACATCTATTTTGCTGCTATAAATACATATGAAAGGTCTCCGTATTGGCCTCTTGCTTCATAAATGATTATTTGCATTATTTTTCCATTATTTTGCACTATATTCCTGCATTTCCCATTTGGGAATATTACAAATGCTCAAAAATGAAAATTCTCAAAAGTGTTTGCAACCTGAGCGACCAAAAAGGTCTCGTCATTGAGATTATAGCACCGTGAATGGTTCACAAAATAGAGGTCGTATACAGAATTGATGAAGGTTTGAAAAGCCCAGTAAACTCCAAAAAATAGACCTTTGACCCATTTTGACTTTATATAAAAATTTTGAAAAAAAAATATAATTTTTATATTAAAGTTTTTTTGGCCTATCAGTGGGTGCCACGTGGCCTGCCCGAAGGCTGCCACGTGGCCCTAGGCCAGAGGTCAAGAAGTGGTATGGTAAAATTTTTGGGAGTCGGTGGGTATTGAACACATGACCTCCCATCCGTGTGCAGAGCACTCGACCATTCAGGATACTAGTGTTTCTTAACATCTCTAGGCGTCAACATTTAATTAAAGTTTCATATGTTTTCAATCAGCGGTAAAGGGGGCCATCTCCTAAGGGCCATCCCCCATCATATGTACCACACTCACGTGACTAGCGCTAAGAGCCTTTCGGTGGTCACCATAATAGTTTTATTTGCACGGTTACGGATATGTGGCCAAAGCTTTCGGTGGTTAAAACATAATTTAACATCACAGTTTATCCACAAGGTGTTCTCGGGGTTAAACTCTGACGGTTTCGGTGGATGTTTAATGTGACCACTCCCGCCGAACATTTAATGCCAGCACCTCACCACTGACAAGTTTGGAGTGCACCCCCTAGATTTAGTGCCATTTCTAGTTTTTTCGAGCTTAACTAAAGTTTCTCCACATTTAGTGGAGTTTCTTAATGGACATTGGGCAGTGTACTGTTTTGGCCATAACTCCTTGGATTTTTGACCAATTTTGAGGCATTAATAGTCAATTTTGGGTACTATTGACATTTTGAACACATTGGAATAGGTTTAAGAGCCATCAGAGGTCATATTGTGTAGGTTTAGCTTCAGGATAGGTCAAGGAGCCACGAGGGCCACTAGGGTGTTTTCAATGTTTTGAGCATCCATTCTCTATTTTCTGCATATGAATAGTCATTTCTAACTAATTAAAGCATTTTGAAGATTTTTTATAGAGATCACATGCATTTGAGGATTTTATTCACATTTAATTACCATTTTTGACAAATAATATATGAGGGACATGTCATTGAGAGCTGTACCAGCGATGTAGCCTAGGAGGGGTGAACTGCTTCATCAAATTTGCTGAGTAATATTACATGTGATGTTTAATTCTTTGCTATTTACTATTGTACAATGTTTTACAAGAAATTTACATGCTTTAAACTCACACATAAATCTGTTTAACTAAGTTAAAACCATTTGTTTCACCTGCAAACTTCAGTGAACCTTATGTGCACATTTTAATTACTGTTTGGATACATAGCACAAAAAAACTAATACGTTCCATTTAGGTCACTAGATGAAAATGGGGAACATAGGATCTTACAGGGAAAGAAGAAAGCAACATCAGTTAGAATGGTGACAACTATGTAGGCAAAGCGTGGTTGCAGAAAAGGGTGTGTGTTATTTTTAGTGCATATTTCTAGTGATAAAGGTAAGGAGGACGAGGATGTGGAGATATTAAGCAGGTACCCAATCTTGTAGCATTTTTAGGATGTGTTCTCGACGGATATTTTAGAGTTTTTGCCTCACAAGTAATTAGAATTTTCCATTGAATTGGTACTAGGGCCAGCACCAGCATTGACGACACCTTTCAAGATGTGAACTCCAGAGTTAGTAGAGATAAAGTTGCAGTTGAATAAAATTCTTGAAAAAGGATACATTATGCCAAGTGTATCGCCTTGGGGTGCAACAATATTGTTTGTGAAGAATAAGGATGGTACTCTCAGGCTATGCATTGATTACAAACAGTTGAACATGGTAACCGTTAAGAAAAGGTATCCCTTGCTGAGGATTGATGACTTGTTTGACCAGTTGAAGGGAGTAGTAGTGTTCTCAAAGATTTATTTAATATTAGGATACCATCAGGTACACATCAAGGAAGACTGCATTTACAAGAAAACTTTCTGGACCAAGTATGGAAATTATGAGTTTGTTGTATTTCCATTCAGTTTGACTAATGCTCTAGCTACTTTAATGTGCATGATGAATAGTGTGTTGTGTCCTTATCTGGACAAGTTTTTTACTGTATTTATTAATGATATATTGATATATTCTAAGAATGAGGAAGATCATGTTGAACACTTAGCAACAATATTGAGATTGTTGAGAGATAATCAGTTGTATGCTAAGATCAGTAAATGCAGTTTCTTTCAGATAGTGGTACATTAATTGGGGCATTTTGTTTCTGAGGAAGGCATAATAATGGATCCAGAAAAGATAAGGTATATCAAGGAGTGGGTAGTTCCTATAAATGTGGACGAGGTAATATAATTCATGGGACTAGTAGGTTACTATAGGAGGTTCATCAAAAAATTCTCTCAGATTGCATATATTATTACATCACTATAGAGGAAAGGTAGGAAATGTGAGTGGAAAAAGGAACATGCAACAAGTTTTGAGCAGCTGAAGTAATTGTTGATAAATTCTCTAGTGTTAAAGATTGCAGATATGGACAATGAGTTTGTGGTATGAACAGATTCTTACAAGATAGGACTCGGTGGAGTCCTTATGTAGGAAGGACAAGTAGTATGTTATGAGTCATGGAAACTGAATGAGCATGAGAAGAATTACCCGACAAATGATATTGAGTTGGCAACAATCATCCATGCATTGAATATGTGGAGGAATTATCTTCTTCGTAGGAGGTTTTTATTGATGAGAGATCATAATGGATTGAGGTATCTATTTGACCAGTCGAATCTGAATTTCAGGCAAGCTGGATAGTTAGGCACTATTAGTGAGTTTTACTTTGATATAAGGTACATCAAAGGTAAAGAGAGTGTTGCAGATGCTCTTAGCAGGAGGATATAGGTGAATCATATAGCACCTACGAGTTCTTATGGGAAAAACTTACAGGATCAGATCTTACAAGCATGGTAGTAGGATGGCAGGTACATGGAGCTAAGAAACATGTTACAATAGGGTACATGTGATCAAGATGTGGACTATCATCTTACACCATATGGGTTGATCATATTTAGGGAGAGGATATATGTGCTAGACAACAATTATCTCAAGAAGACTATATTGCAAGAGTTTCATGAGAAACTGTATTTAGGTCACCCAGGATACCAGAAGACATTGAAATCAGTGAAGAAGTTTTTTCATTGGCCGAATCTAAACAAGGACGTGATGAGAGTTCGTAGCTAGATGCTTGGATTGTTAGCAGGTAAAAGCAAAATATAAGCATCCAGGTGGACTACTACAACTGATTTTAATTCAAAAGTGGAAGTGGGATGTAATTTCCATGGACTTAATTAGAGGTTTGTCAAGGACATATATACAACATGATTCTATCATGGTTGTGGTGGACAGGTTGAAAAATATAGCACACTTCATCCTGTGAAGTCTATGTATTCAACTAGTGATGTAGCACATGTATTCATCAGAGATGTGGTGAGGTTACATGGTGTTCTGCGGAAGATTATATCATACATGGATGCTAAGTTCATTTCCAAGTTTTGGAAGGATTTTTTTGTAGCTTTAGGGACAAAGTTGGCCTTCAACACAACTTATCGCCCATAGACAAATGGAAAGACAGAGAGGGTCAACAGGATATTGGAGGACATGTTGAGGATGTAAATGATGCATCGGTAGAGGAGATGGGAGGATTACCTTCTGTTGGTTGATTTTTATCACAACATTGGTTACCAGGACTCATTGAGGATGAGTCCATTTGAGGCACTCCATGGGTAGAGATGCAGTACTCCCATCAGTTGGAGTGATCCAGTGAATAGGGTCTTGAAAGGACTGAATATATTAGCAAATATGAAACATGAAATGTAGTTAATCAAGAAGAATATAAAGGCAACACATGACAAGAAATTTTTTTATGCAAATCATAATAGGATGCCTAAAGAGTTTCAGTTTGGGGAGTAGGTTTACTTATGCATCAAGCCAAATAAGAGCTCCTTGAGGATTGGATCATGTGCCAAGATGGCACCTCAGCTTTGTGGACCTTTCAAGATTCTTGAAAGGATTATACCAGTAGCCTATCGACTTGTGTTACTTCTCATAGTGAAATTCCATGATTTTTTCCATGTGTCATTACTTAAGAAGTATCTTAAATATGTTGATCATGTGTTTGAATGGTATGTATTGTAGGTGGAACCAGAAGGAGAATTATTTCTGGAACCGTAGTGTATTTTGCATAGAAAGATTTTCATGCTCTAGAACCGAGAAATCGAGAAGGTTAAAGTGCAGTGGAAGCCCTTTGGTCCCGACGAAGCTACATGGGAGATGGTGGATCATATGCAGGCTATGCATGCTTCTCTATTCATTGGTTGAGAAAATGTTTTTAGTATATTATTTGGTGTTATTATAACAGGCCTATTGAAAATTCCATGTAATAAAATTTAATAAAGGAAAAATAATAACGACATGTTTGAACAGGGTCTCCTAACAAGCAGTGAAACTGGTCCCTTTTCAATATTTTATATTAGATTTTGTCTAGCGTAGGGGTTTTGGGGCGGGTCAATGCCTCGCACACATTGTAATGGGTAAAAGGGTAAACTAGGGGTCCGAAAACCACGGTTTGCGGACCATAAGAAAGTCTAGGTTAGATTGTTATAAATAGAGGAGCATTTTTTATTGTAAAGAACAAGAGTGATGAGCTATTGATGCGAATTGTGGTTTAAACTATCTGTTTTGGTTTTGGGGAAAGGACTCCTGCTGGCTGTGTGTGCAGAGATCCAAGTCCAGCTGTGTGTGGACCCTGCTGCTGTGTGTGCAGGTTGGGAAGGGAATTGTAAGGGAGAATTGATGAATGAATGAATAAGAAGGATTGATAGAGAATTGAATCTGTGAGTAATCTTGTGCAAATGGTTGGTAATTGCTGTAGTGTGCATTTTCTGTCTTTAAGCTACGAAGATCTGTGTAAGTGTGTTTCTGGATCTGGATCTATTATGTTTTGTTTATATAATGCTATGTTATTGTCATAAAAGCATATAACTATAGATATAGTGCACGTGGAAGGGAATAGAGACCTAATTAACCCTGCGTAGAACAAGGTAATCTGGGATTATAGGACCTAGAGCAGCTCTGCTTGCCTTACCCATCCTTTCTCAGGGTGCGGAAACCTGGTTCTAGCACCCACCCATACTACTTTGGGTGATACTTTGACCTGCGCAAGCAAGTCACTGCCGAAAGGGCCAGTAGTATAGGGGTTTGTTGGCAAACCTTGCATACCAAACCTGGGTCAGGACCCCTCAAGCCAACAACAGGGAAAATTTTAAGGATGGGAAATTATTTTTAATTTTAAAACATTGGTGAATCTCTTAGTCCCTAATATGCAAACTATAAAATGTTTATTAATATATTTGTAAAATTATTCAAAATTATAATGATTTTCTATATACTCTATATAATTTTGGTGATTTTTAAGTTAAAATTACTTTATATTGTAAAATTTGGGCGAATCATTTTTATAAAAAATGGGAATTGGCGAATATTTGTTTTGGAAAAAACATGGAAAATTAGCCAACCTACGAATATTAGCCCCTAAAATTTTCCATGGCCAAAGATTGGTTCCATTGTCGGGACCGGAAGAATTCTAAGAGAGGGATCTGGTAATGACAAGAGAATAATGGAAGCCTGAAAGAAAGGAGATCGAAGACTGGTTCGAAAGGCAGATTCAGGAGTTCGCGGTAAAATAAAATTGCAGTGAGGAGTTAACAACGGAAAGGTGGAAAAATAGGTATATTCTTATAGAGAGCTACGAAATATTCTTTGTGACATTTGCGATTGAGCTCCAGGAGTGGTTGGCCAGACTTGTAGAATTGCAGAAGTTCTGGAAGGATGAACGAGTCACTTAGTGGACCCCAGAGCTGATCCAGCGACTGGAAAAGACTGATAATACTATCACGCACACGGTAGATCACTGGGTGGATAGCGTGTTGGGAGGATTTGTGATAGAATTTTCCATTGATCAGTTTGTCTCATACTCCGAGGCCGAACAATGATTCTTTAAAGCGTTCCAGGGCAAGTTTCTGAGGAAGTTACCATTGATGATTAAGATATTACAGTGCGAAAAGAGCATTCTGTGTAGTCATAGTAACTGAATGACCTCGGATCTAGATGGAAGCGTGATGCACAGTGGTAAATACTATCAGACCAACCTTGATAGAGGAAGATCCACCTATACTCTGTTGCAAGAACCAACTGCGCAAGGCCCAGTGATAATTTTAAGGATGAAAATTTTCCTTAAAGTTTAGAAGCCTTGGCGAATCTTACTAGTCCCCAAATTGAAAATTATAAAATGTTTGTTGATATCTTTGAAAAAACATGCAATTTTATAATAGTTTTATATATAGGATTTATACACTTTTGGCGATTCTTAAGGTACACTAATTTTATACTATAAAATTTTGGTGAATCATTTTTAGAAAAAAATGGAAATTGGTGAATCTTTTTTTTGGAAAAACCATGCAAAATTAGCCCACTTGCGAATATTAGCCCCTAAAATTTTCCATGGCAAGACCCCCCAGCTACACCGCCACCTAGGCCGCACAAAGGTAAGAACTCACCCATACCACTACCCCCCCTAGACATTGATATGGCTGCGCACCTGAAAATACCTACCTTCAAGGGGGTAGGAGATGAGGATATGGATCGGTTTTGGTTCATCGCAGACTCTGTTTGGAGTACGCAAAATGTGGTGAGTGACATGGTGAAGAGGGTGCAGTTGTCATTAGCATTCGAGGACAGGGCCCTGGACTGGTATATGTGATACATTGCCCAGAATAGGAGCGCATCCATTCAAGATATCAAAGACGCTCTGAAGCAACAGTTTCGAAAGCCGAAATCTTATTCCCCACTGGTAGCGGAAGTAAAGGACTTCAAACAAGGTGCGTCTACGTCAGTATGGGAGGCTGATCAATGATTGAAGAAGGCAATCAAGGAAGGAGGATTTGAGTATGATGATAGATAGCATACGGAATGGTTCATCACTATGTTGTTACCTCACCTGCGCACGCTAATGAGTCATCAGACCTTTGAGTCGCAGGAGAAAGCTGTGGAAGTCGCTATGAAAATAGAAGCTGCCCCCCGAGAGGATACGTCGGTAGGGGTACAAAAAATTTAGGAACAGCTTGGGGCTATGCATATGGAAATACAGAACCTGTGAAAGGAGTGAGGAAAGGATCGTTGTGTAGATCTTTGGTGCATACGATGTCGGGCGTCTGGCCATACGAAGGATCAGTGCCCTCTACTAATAGACTACATGCAAGTGGGAGGACCTAGTCCGGTACACCTAGGAGCAATTAGGGAACCTATTCTATCGTGACCAGGGTCAAGCAGACCTACGCTATGGTGTGATGACTGTCGGGTAGCAGGACTTCATGATACGAACCATTGCCCTTGTCTAGGTGCGTATGTCCCAGAACTGAAGCAAAAATGGTGCAGATTGTGCTGATCAGTGGGACACGATGAGAAGAAATGTCGCAATTATGATTTAATGATGGATTGTGGAAACTTATATAGGGTACAATCGGACCCTGCATTTCCAATAATTTCTGTGCACTTTGGAGGATCACCGGCCAGAGGCAGAGGAGGTCGGGGAGGAAGTGCAGGACGAGGACATGGGCAACTAATCTGTTATAACTATGGGGAAATAGGACACTTTTCCAGAGAATTCCCAAATCCCACCAGACCATCATGCAAGTATTATAGATAGCTGGACCATGTGGCGGAATATTTCCCAATTTTAATAGCCAAGATGCAGGAAAAACAGCCCACCCCTACATAGAACGTACAAAGAGTTAAAACTGAGCTAAGGAATACAAATCCAAGTGTAAAAGTCATAACACACAGCAGGATGGTCACTTAGGGAGCAAAGGAGGAGCTTTCCCCTCGGGAAGGAGTGAATCTCAAGGAACAAGCACCATTGGCAGGCCCTGCGTAGCAGTCGACACACCTCCAGATAGAAGAAGGAGTTGAGCACTTTTTTAGGGCATGTCTAAAGTTGCTACAAAACCCGCAGGCCATAGGAAATATCCAAGAACTACTGAATACCTACACAACGCAGCCCAATTTGATCCCTACGACAAAGGATGTACATAAACTATATAGCTATAAGAAATGCACTAGAAGAGAAATGCAGTTGACTGTGCAAATTGGTGACTACGAAATGGATTAGGTCATCTTAGATCTTGGATCGGATGTGAATGTATTACCAAAGCAGACATGGCAACAAATGGGAGAGCCTAAATTAGAATGGTCCACCATCCAGCTGTGCATGGAAAATCAACAAAAAATCATTCCTCTAGGAAGGCTACCAAAAGTCATGGTTGACATCATAGGGGTAAGGGTCCTAGCTGACTTTGAAGTAATAGAAATTGTGGAAGATGCGGATCCTTATCCTGCGCTCCTCAGATTGGACTGGGCTATAGACATGGGGGGTGTCATCAATCTCAAGAAGCACAACATGGTGTTTGAAAACAAAGGTACACACGTCATAGTGCCACTAGATCCGACAGAAGGCGTGTGGTATACAGAGCTAGCCTATGAGGAGGAGGAGATAGATCACATTTATAAATTGATTGCGTGGGTTGAAGATCAGGTTAACCCCATGGATGAAGGAGTGCTCTGCTAGGAAAAGGACAATGAATTTTTTTTTGACTCTGATGAGGAGCTGGAAAATTGTCAAGGTCGGTTGCATGAGGTTTCGGCGCTACGATGTCTTCGGACCACCAGGAATTTCCGTCGCATCTCTACCAAGGAAAGAGCTCTGCCTTGCCATGATGATGCAGGAGATAGTATGAAGATTGTTGAACCTAAAATTTCCATGGAACGCAGGCTAGGAGCACTACCACTAACACTGCGCGGAGCACCTGTGCAAGGTCTGGTATTCTTCACTCAGGAGAAGTATTGGAATAGGGTGATCCTGCGCTTAGGGACACCAATTGCCAGATGGGCTCCGCGGTCAGTTGACATATGCAGATACTTGTTGACATACAACATTAAAGGGTGCGATCGAACCCTGCCTGGACAGGCTCACCTGGTTACCATTTCCCTAAGTGTGTGTTCGATTATGGACCCACCTGAACCCATGTGCAATAGGGAGAATTTTCACTCACTTCAAGTAACATATGGCACAAGGATGCTTGGCACAACCCTACTAGACTAGGACGTCCTTCCCGAGGATGACGAGCATGGTTCGAGAAGATTGGTAGTGAACTTGCAAATTTGGTACCTAAACCCTGTTATGGAACACCTAGCATCAACATTCATTCAGGGTATGTGAACAGTACATAGGCGTCATTCGGAATCTGACATTCTGTGGGAGAGACATCAGACACAAATGATGACCGCTAGCACATCCCAATCTGATAATAAAGGAACCTTACGAGTACGCAAAATAGGCGGCAGATCATCAATGCAGCCAATTATGGTAATATTACTCTGAATGGTCGATGGTACGTTTCACGAACGAGCTCCTCCACCATTAAATAGCTCTGGACGGTGTGTGGTTGGCTGGATGAATTTGCACCAGGCTATTTATTTTCTCTCCACCATGCTCCTGATATTTTCCTATTGGTTTTCTGAAATCATTAACATTCTCTGGGATGCCCGTTTTCTTGTTGCTAATATGGACCATAACCCACTAAATGATCTGTTCCCGATCTGCTCAGTACCCACAGAAATCATCTTGAGAGGGCCTGGGAATGTTAAGTGTAGTCAAAGGATTGAGCGCTCGCTTCCTGCATAAAGAATTGGTTGCGAGCCACGCACACAAAGGCACCAGTACTGCGCAATGGGAATAACCGACCTTCGCACCCCATGGACAACTGCGGGACCCAACTGGATGGCCTTGAGTGCAGAAGAGGGTACATTAGTACCGTAGTCCCCCGCCTGCAGTATCATAGTCAGGCCACGACTGGTTCTGCGCCAAGACGGAACGATGAGATATAGGGACATATTGCGCTTTCTCTGTAGCTCCAGAGTACCGGATAGCAGAAGCAATGTTTGTTCATTCCCTCGCATTTCCCTAGCTCACAATCATGATCCAACCGCTAGGGACATCCACATTGATTTGGCGCAGCTATATCGCACAACGCTACAAGGACTACACACCAGAGTGTTGCAAGAGGTTTGCCACCATGCCCAGACTACACGACAGTAGTATGACATATCCCCGGCAGTACGGGCCTAGCGGATTGCATTGATCACATACACAACGCATATTATTTAGGAGCAGATTATGCAGGGCGTGTAGTTGGTCAAAAAAACTACACAACTATGGACAACAGTCCGGCACCACGCTATGCATAAACATATCCAGAAGGACTTAAAGTAGGCAGGAGCTACTCTGGATCAGGTCAGAACTTCCTCACCCTCCGACATCTCCACACAACATCTGGCCGTCATGAACATGATTGAGAACCTTCACCGCACCAAGCATGTCATACGAAAACGATTGAAACCATGGGCTGACATCGCACTCCAGCTCGCCCAAGATGCTCAGTCCGCCATTGTGCACCTCCACCGGCTACTAGAATGAGTTACCACGGCTCCAGACGGTCCCGCCTCCCTGAAACTTGTCAACATTGTGCAGCAAGTTGCGGCCCAGAGTCAGGAAGTGCTCCCTCTTCTCCTCTGTGCTCTTGCTACCTTGCGTGCGCAAATAGAAGCCGCACCACCACAGTGACTCGAGACGAGTCAGAAGATTGTGTTAGGGGACTGTTGGAACAGGGTCTCCTAACAAGCTGTGAAACTGGTCCATTTTGAATATTTTTTATTAGATTTAGTCTAGTGCAGGGGTTTTGGGGCGGTTTAAAGCCCCGAACACATTGTAATGGGTAAAAGGGTAAACTAGGGGTCCAAAAACCACGGTTTGTGGACCATAGGAAATTCTAGGCTAGATTGTTATAAATAGAGGAGAGTTTTGTATTGTAAAGAACAAGAATGATGAGCTATTGATGTGAATTGTGGTTTAAACTATCTGTTTGGGTTTTGGGGAAAGGATTCATGTTGGCTGTGTGCGCGGAGATCCAAGTCCAGCTGTGTGCGGACCCTGCTAATGTGTGCGCAGGTTGGGAAGGGAATTATAAGGGAGAATTGATGAATGAATGAATAAAAAGGATTGATAGAGAACTGAATCTGTTAGTAATCTTGTGCGAATTGTTGGTAATTGCTGTAGTGTGCATTTTCTATCTTTAAGTTGCAAAGATCTATGTAAGTGTGTTTCTGGATCTAGATTTATTCTGTTATGTTTATATAATGCTGTGTTATTGTCATAAAATCATATAACTATAGATCTAGCACACATGGATGCGAATAAAGACCTAATTAACCCTGTGCAGAACAAGGTAATCTAGGATTACAGGACCTAGCACAGCTCTACTTGCCTTACCGATCCTTTCTCAGGGTTTGGAAACCTGGTTCCAGCACCCACCATAGTACTTCGGGTGAGAATTTGACCTGCACAAGCAGGTCACTGACGAAAGGGCCAGTAGTATAGGGGTTTTTTGGCAAACCTTGCACACCAAACCTGGGTCAAGACCCCTCAAGCCAACACCACGGTTATGGGACACTTATTCCAAGTTCAATGTTGGGAAAAAACATCCTACTGTGGGTGTTCATTTCAATTATTATGGCTAAGGAAATTGGCAAAGGAAATGGAAAAGTATTTAGAAAGGAAAAATGGGATTTTTGGCAATTTATTTATGAAAATAATGGAAATTAGGAGAAAAGGAAGGTGAAAGGTCACAGGTTGTATGTGAGTAGGAAATGAAGGAAAATAATGGAAAATGAAGAAAATAGAGGCCTCATTAATAAAAAGGATTATGAGGATCATTTCATGGCTTTTGGTTAGTTCAATTTTAGAGCTCTCTCTTTATTCTCTCTCTCTCACACTCTTTGACACATATATTTTTATTGGAGCACTTCAACTTTGGATAAAGAAAGGAAAATAAGGAAAAGGGGAAGAAAATATCAAGCAAGGAAGAGCAAGATTAAGAATCTACAACAGGTTTACTTGCAGGTGTCAATTTGCATGTGTGATTTCCTTGCTAGATGTGGCATGCATGACTATGTATGTGTGTTCTTGGTTCTCTTGTTGTCATTTCCATGGGTTTTTCCAGGTGTGGTAGTGTTCTTCAGCCTTTCCTTGCCATTTATGGATAACCATGGTGTGATGGGGTTCTCATGTTTTGGTCAAGCTGGATTTTTAGATGGATACAAAAATAAGTGAGGTGGATCTCTAAATGAAAGAACATGTGGCCTAGTGATCCCTAAATCATATTGTGGATTGCGATAAATCCACTAGCCTAGTGACCCCTGAACTGGACTATGGGTTGTGGTAAAGTCATATATTGTGTGCCCCAATGGACCTAGGAATCTTCGACCAGTGAATGGAAAGATATACAGTAAATCCTAGAGGTGGTTTCCCTTGATTAGGCCTAGGAATCCTCTTCTAATGAATGGTGGGATATACGTAAAGCATGGAGGGTGGTGTCTCGATTATGGCCAAGTGATCCCTGGATCAGACTATGGATTGTGGTAAAACCTAAAGACTAGGAGGTAGTATAATTCCTCACAGTGTAGGTGGAGAATTCCGCTAGTATCCATGCTTGTTTATGGCCTAGTGATCCGGTGAGGATTACGGTAAAGCCTGATTCTATTGATGAGGGTGAGGTGGTTTATCATCAGGAAGCCCTAGTTGTTTCTTTTGGTTTTGAGTCCCACATTCATGCTTGGAATATGGCATGGGAGTTATTGGATGAAGAGATATTTGGCTCATCCAATCTATGGTTGAGTGGAATGTGGTAGTCCCATACCAGTTTGGCTTTTGCATTCATTAATAAGAGTTTTTTTCCTTACTATTTTATGTGAAATTGTATTAGCTCATACGTGGCATTTATGGTTATTGTATCCTTATTATTTATGTTGTTTATATGTTAGTTATGAATATGTTTTATGACAGTGAAATGTATGGTTCTCATCATGTTTTGATTTGTAAATGAATGAGTAATGAATGTATGACCTAATAGATGATAATGCAACTAATGTGTTAAGGCATCAATTATTCTTAGCTATTATCATATAAGTATAAGAACCCTATGCTCAAATATCTTATTATGACTTGTAAAATGCATATTTGTGACATGTTTGTCATTAACAGTAGGGGTCCAGTCAAGTCCTTGTTCAAGTATTTGCATTTTCTCCATTGTTTCGATCTTACTTTTCATTTATGGAAGTTTCATGATGTTTTAGGAAGTGGCTTGAGTCCTAGCTCTAAAAAAGTGGCACAGAATCCAGAGTCGTTGGCACATAACTACCTGGAAATTTCCCCAATTACATGCATTCCTTGTTGTGGGAGTGACTGGAGGGTCCAAGTCGCATGCATGCCCTTGTCAAGGGAGTGACTAAGGCTTAATGCAACTAAATTCTATTTTTTCTCTAGAGTTGGTCACCTCGATGGGTTGGACATTTCCTAGGGGTTTTGTTGCATGCATAGAAGGTCTGTTTGGTTGTGTTCCTTCAGTTCCACTTCATTAATTATTACATAGGGAGTTTAATCATATCATAGTAGCCTCTCATCACATATTTACCCTAGTTGGTCAGTTACTTGGGTATATGTGGGAGGAGGGTGTTACAAAGTGGTATCAAAGCATAGTTCACCCCTTGGACTGGATGGGTGGTGTGTTGGTCATGCATTCATGTCATCTGCATATGTTTTCTTATGCTTGTGGTTTATGTACTGGTTGTGTATGCATGGTGTTGGTTATGGTTTTAGTCATGTTTCTGTGTTAAAGTTGATGATGTCATTGTTGAATGTAATTGTTGTGAATTTATTTCATTTATGCACTGGTTATGCATGTCAATGTTTGTATGTAATGTGTAAACGTGTGTGTCATACATATGTTTTTATGCATAGAGTGATATATTTGTAGTTTCCATGCATGAGGTCATGATGTGTAGAGGGTATGGTTATGCATCGATAACTGGAAATTTTTTGGAATGATTATTATACTTTGAATTGATTATGTTTATATATATTGTGAATATTTTGCTAATTTGGTCAGTCTTTCAGAAAAGATATCCTCCCCTAATTGTACTATGGTATGTTATTTTGTTTATGATATTGTTTATCTAACATAGTGTGCCTTGCAAGAAGAGATCTAGATGACTAGCAAGATTATAGATTACAGAGGTTCTCCCTATGAATCAGATGAGCAACGTGGTGTTGGGCACTCTTCTGACTCAGCATACACATTGAGGAGTTTGAAGGAATAAATAAGGAGTTGCAAAGTAGATAATGTTAGAATCATGTAGGCACAGGAGAAACAAGCAAAGGTCAATGCATTAATTCTTTAGAGTTTTTCATAAATGCAGATACATGGGCCACTCCAAATCAGCTATGGACAGGATGATGGGACTAATGGGGCATGTGGCAGTATATCTCATGGTGGGAACATGTTAGATAGAGATGAAACGATCAGAGATTGTAAATTCTTGGATACTAGAGATAGGAAAGGTGATGGACACATGTACTATTATGGTTTTGGTTTTGATATGCACTATGATCGTCACCATTGTCACCCTTATAGGAGTGACAAGGGTTACTTGTCAGATGATTTTAAGGAAGTGAAGCCACCTACTTTTGATGGAGAATCGAAGAAGCATGGGGATGCAGAGGATTCGTTACTTGGCATGAAGAAATTATTTGAACTACATGAGTACGCAAAGAAACAGATGCAAAATTTCCTTGTAAAATATTGTAATTTCGTAGTCAATCCGGGACGTGCCCCCGAAGCTAAAAACAGATGCAAAATTTCCTTGTAAAATATTGATTTCGTAGTCAATCCAGGATGTTCATTAGGCGGATGATCTAATGGTAGAAGTTATGTTTAATTTAGGGATTTTTTCCTTAGAATGAAACCCCCTCTGTTGTACGAGGGTATTGTATTGTGGATGTGTATTGTGTGTAAACTCTGAGCGAGAACTAGCAAGGGGGACTGTGTGAGAAAGTAGAGGATACTACAATGGATCTGTTGTAGGTTGTGTCTCTTCATTTTGCTAGATAATATAAAGGAAGGACTGGTTGTTTCCATGGACATAGCCTAAGTTGGGTGAACCACATATATCTTTGTCTCTATTGTTTTATATGCTATTTCTATGTTTATGTTTCTGCATATTTTATGTGTTCCATTGCTCTGTAATATATAGTTTTCTACAAGATATTGCAGTTGTATGGATCATTGTTGATCTATTTTATGGAATTTTCATGACATTCAAATATTGTGGTTGCAATATGAAGTTGATGAAGGGTCCATATAAGCCTCACTCAAGTCGGTCTATGTATGGCCATTCTTGGTTGGTACTATGTATTTCCATTCTTGGTTGTCATCCTTCTCACCATATATTCCATGTAAGATTTGAATCTCTCACTACCCTTAAGACGTTGTTAAAGGTTTTGTGTTTCTCTTATCAAAGTTTCTGAATTTTTCAACGAGAATGTTTTACGTCTTACAAAATTGAAATCTTCATCTTTGGGGCTTGACTACCTAATTTTGGTCTAACTTGAAAATATTTTACATTTCTTCACTTTGCACTGCATGATAGGAAGGAAACAATCTCCAGTTAAAATTCAGAACAGTTTGGTTGGGAGATACTTGGGCTCGTACAACAAGGTGCCATGGTAGCAAGCTCGTTCAATACCATAAGCATTATTAGCTTATGATTCTTGGTCTTGTGGTAATTCAAATCATCCTCAATGTCATAAATCTATTTTATGAATCAATCCCTAAAAATTAGGATGAGTTAGGATGTCGTTAACTGATGTGTTGAAATTGAAAGTCGATTTCTTGATTTTCTAGTGTGAGTTGATTGAGGAAAATCAGAAGTGATTGAGTTTCAAGTGGTTGACTTGAAATAGAACGATTTGCATGAGAATTCAACTCATGCTAACTCAATCAATAAAAAAATCATTCCTTTGTTAGAAAACTCACTAATTTTAACCATTTGAATTTCTTTTAAAAGGAGGAAGGAAGGCATAAGTTTAATCATTGTTTTGTTGAGCACGAGTTGGTGAGACCAAGCGATAGGAAGCACGGGTTTGTGTGTGTACCTTGTAAGTGGAAGAGTGTGCAAGAGAAACTTGTGCACATGTTGGTAGAGGGAAGTACAGATCAACAGTATTGCAAGGGTTTCAAGCTTAGATCAAGTAGGATAGACAATTGTATCTTTTAGATTGGAACAATTGTATTTTGTAAGAGATCAATTTCTCAGTTTTTCTATCATTAAAATTCTCATCAAGTAGAGGGTTTTCCTAGTTAGGTTCCCTAGAAAAAAAATTATGTGTCTTTTAGTGTGTGATTGTGCTTTTATTTATGTTCCTATTCTATTGCATCTAGTAGAAAAAATTTGTGTTTATGTGAGAATAAATTTTATTTCAGATTTCTCATATTAGCAGATAAAAAATTCATGGAATTTCTACATGGTATTAGAGTTGGTTGAGGAAGAGGGTTGGACGACTAATTTTGGGCAATTGTGTGCATAGTTTGAAGTGTTATTTCTATTAGGAATAGGTTGCATATTTTTGTGTAGTTTGAGAAGGATGCAGAGCTCCTGTAGCCTATATTGGGAGGGTCGTAATGCCTGTAGGTGGATGGTATTGAGGGTTGAACAGTCTCAAAAGTACAGTGTAGGAGTGAACTTGTTAGAAGAGGAAGGAGAAATTTTTTTGCAACGATTTGAGGCCACATAGGAGGGTTGTAGAAACTACTACAGGCAATTCTAATCAGGGGCAAAAAGTTGCAATCTTGAGTACATGCACAATAACAGATATTTGGGACAGAATTTAACATCTCACGTATGGTAAATTTCCTTCTAAGTTGTTGTTTGTTATATTGATTTTCCATGTTTGGGAAAGTTTTAGTGGACATATTATGTGTTGTTTGGAGGGTAGTTAGAAGGTGTATTTGGTTCCCTAAGTCTAAAATTTGAGAAGGACATCAAATATGACAGGAGCGGTAGAATTGTTGAAGCTCAGGGTTGATCCTTGAAGGGACAAAAGAAGCAGCCAAGGAAATTTTATACTGAAAGTGGGAAGCCTCTGTGCCCTTGAATTGTATTTATCATAGCAGAAAAGGAAGACAGAAGTGGGAAACCAAAGGAATCTTCAAAAATGAAGTTGTGAACAGCTAAAATAAGTCCTTATGTGTGGAATCCTTGATGGACAAAGAAGCAGCTAGAGGGAATATTGTTTGGGCCAAATTTTAGTGGCAAAAAAGGAGTTTTGATCATTGATAGTGGCATATTATGGACTTACAAAACATGGTGGGAAATAATAGGTCTTCAAAGCAGGTTTTGTAGAAGAAAGAAAGGAAGCCTTCTAGTTCAGAGGGAGCACCTGAAGTAGAAGAGAACTTGGTAGAGTTGAAGACATATCCAGGTGGATGAGGTTCTTTGAGGTACACTTTCCTCGCTAAGATGGAGTGTTGAAAATATTAGTGACAAAAGGGTTCCTTGATTTGTGACTTAATCATAGGAGCCAAAATGAGTTCCTTCTTTTGCATGACTAGAGTTCCTAAAAATTAGGACATTCCCTATAAATTAAGACAAGTTCATATAATTTAGGAATCAATCCCTAAAAAATAGGAAGAGTTAGGATGCATTTAACTAATGTTTTGAAATTGAAAGTCGAGCTCTTTATTTTCTAGTGTGAGTTGATTGAGGAAAAACACAAGTGATTGAGTTTCAAGTGGTTGAATTGAAATAGGATGAATTGCATGAGCAGTTAACTCATGCTAACTCAATCAATCACAAAAGCATTCCTTCATTAGAAAATTCACTAATTTTAACCATTTGAATTTCCTTTAAAGGGAGGAATGAAGGCACACGTTTAATCATTGTTTTGGTGAGCACAAGTTGGTGATACCAAGCAATAAGAAGCACATATTTATGTGTGGAGCTTGTAAGAGTGAGAGTGTGTAAGAGAAACTTGTGCACGGGTTCGTAGAGGGAAACAAAGATCAATAGTCTTGCAAGGGTTTCACACTTAGATTAATCAAGATAGATAAGTGTGTCTTTTAGATTGAAACAGTTGTATTTTGTAAGAGATCAATTGCTCAATTTTTCTATCAATCAAATTCTTATCAAGAAAAGGGTTTTCCCAGTTGGATTCCCTAGAAAAGCAATGTGTTTTTTAATGTGTGACTGTGATTTTATTTATTTTCCTATTCTACTACATATATTGGATAAATTATGTGTTTATATGAAAATAAATTTTATTTCAGATTGCTCATATTATAAGTTGCATAATTTCATGGATTTTCTATAGACATATGTTTATATATTTTTTAATATTTTTATCATTATGCATGTAATGATATATATATATATATATATATATATATATATATATATATGTTATTGTCTTAGGATGATCACCTAACAGAGGAAGATTTTACTAATATATTAAACAGATATATGCAATAATATTGTCATTCACTATTCCCCGGATGCGGGTGAATTCTGTTGATATGGGAAATCGAGGTGGTCTGGTCGGCGCGTGGCAAAGCCACATGGTAGCCGGCCACCCACATTCATTTCGCCCTGGTTGTATTAACTCCATGGCATATCACCCTACTCGGCATTCAAGCCGGTGGGGAAGACGAGGTCGCCACCATTACTCAACGCCGTCCTCCACCTGCAGACGCATTCTCGCCTTCTCGATGTTTCGCTGCTGCGTTTTGCATTTCATCTGGACTGTTACCATGTATAACTCCATTGCTCCTCTCGGCTCTGGATGTCCTCCGGAGGCCACGATTGCCAGCTCCCGAACTGCTTTGGGTCGGAGGTGTAATATCCACTGCTGTGTGGAATTCATTCCTAGCTCACATTATTCTCAAAGCACTTTGTGCCCCTGGATTCTTGCAGGTCCGCCTCATAACTTCTCGCCTGGTCCGTCTCTGCATCCTCCGCTGCTTTTCTCTCCGCCCTAGTTGCACTCTCCACGTAAGAACATGCCTCGGCTTAGGCACAGGCTCAGATGCCGCAGAGGCAGCACCCGAGCCAGGCCTGCTTCCAGGCGTCGTTCCCCCTCTAGTTCGAGTTCTCCGGCTTCTGTCTCTCCTCGTCGTGCTTCTCCTCGAGCCTCGAACAGGCGCCGAACCTTGCCGCTCCATCACCCTCCCTCTCCTCCACATGGTGCTTCTTTCCCTCTGCCACCCACTGAACCACACAATGCTGAGTCTGCCCACCTTGTTAATCCGGCCACGGCTCTGTTTCACTTCCCCTGCCTCACTTCTCAGCCCATGGTGGTCGCAACAATCACTGTGAAGTTCAAGGAGCTCCCTCAATCCGGTTCAATGTCCCTGTCTCCGGGTGTTCAGCTCCGCCCACCTGGGTATGACCAGGCTTACCACACAGCTGCGCAGAACTGCTCACGCGACGCTGAGGGAGGCACGCATGGTGGTGGTAGCACCAGATTCCTAGGCATGCCCCTGAAGCAGAACGAAGGAGGCGCGGCAGCGAATCCCGCTCAGGATGATGATGATTATGAATATGGATGCCGAATCGAAGAAGAACCCCCCTCCGACGATTATGGTATTTAGGATTTTCAGTTTTTTAGTATCTTTCAGGTCAGAGTTCTTGTCCGGATGGAGTCTTCAGAATTTCTGGCCTACGGGCTTGTTTAACCACTGTTACCGTCCTAGGTCTAAGTTTAATGATGGTTCAAACTGCTACAGTTTTCAGGTTTTTTGTGTAATGCTGGTTTCCTCCTTTGAGGCAGCAATTAAACTCATATCACGCTGGTTTCCCCCTGCGGGCAGCGCCTATTTTGATATTTTGCTGAAACTCGTCCTGCCTAAGCAGGCTCACCTCTGTATGTACCATATTTTCTTATAGTAATAGATCTTAGTCTTATTTAGAAAAAAAAAAAATATATTGTCATTCACTATTGCAATAATACTTATTTTTTCCATTCACTATATATTCGCAAGAAATATCTTAATGACTTGAACCATTCCATATTGGGTAATGCTTCTATTAGTTGTTACGCTTTAGTCTTTGAAATAATGAATTGGTTTTAGTTAAAAATATCTTTCAGTTATCTTGTATCTTTAACTCAATTTCAAGTAATGACCAGAAGAAACTGTGGATTAAACTAATTACGTCATCTTTACAGGTCTTCTATTTGCAATGCTCATTACGATAGTAATGATAGTAATCATTGATTCAATAAAACGTGTAGTTGGTTGACCTCGGCAAGATTTCTATTAGTGTTGTTTCCCTGATGGAGTAGTAGTTGAGATCTAGTACTAAATCTAATTTTCATTACAATTCATGCCTAGTTGTTAAGTGAGATAGTGAGTGACATTGTACATTGGTTATTTTCTACTATTTTAATAGTAGAAAATGATTTTTTGTTTATTGGGGATTGCATCATAACTATGATAATGCTACCCAAAATGTCATATGGCATGGTGATCTAAAAGTCATAAAGGAAGGGCATAAGAGCTTTCCCAATGGACATACATCATGTAAGTAGAAAATCTTATATTTTCCCTAAACTTATTTATATTCTTTAGTGCAACACTATGGTAAAGTGTAAACATTATTCAAATTGTGAAAGGTGGGTCATTGGGTTGTGGTCATTATGAAAGGTGCAGCCTCTTGTGAGAGAATTTTTCTTGTAGTATATGGAGATAATCTCCATTATTTCTGACTTGAGGCTATAACTATTGTCATATTCCTATTGTTATTTCATGATTAACACATCACGTCTATTATCATGGAGGTTTACCTACAAATGTATCAATTTTCTCTTACTACCTTACCTCTAGTGCCATGCAACATAATGTAAAAGCAGTAAAGTATAGATCCAATATGAGGAAATTGTAAGGCTAGTGCAAGTTAGTAACCAAATGATGTCTTATAAGGTTGTTGGATATTTTCTTTCTTTTTTCTTCATAGAATTAGTCCTTAAGGTCTAGAATTCAATGTTCTCTATATTTTCTCTTGTACGTCTTCTAAACATCTCATAATGTGGTTTTGATGTATGTGCACTCATAATATGCTTGGCACATATGTTCATTGACAGTGTAATTCACTATGTTTTGGCCGATAGAAGGAACATCCCATTAGTGTTTTTTTTGTGCAAAGCAACTCTTCCCAAATTTTCATAATGTGTATGGTTATCTAGACTTGTTGAAGAGGGACCATGAAATGTGACATTGTAATTTTTATTTGAAGGAAACAACTTATGGGATTATTTTGATAGCTTACTTCATTAACCCTTTTGTTTCCAACACCCTTCTTTAGCTTCAATCGAGGGAAGAAAATGCAAGATGCAAACACATTCAAAAGGATTAATGTGAATTCCTAGTGTTGTTAGCATGTTGTTTCTGAATTTGTTCTTAGTCATAAGAAAGTCTCTACCTCCGACTTATATAAATACATTGGAACACCTCTATGCTCAGTACAAGGTCGCTACATTTTATTTATTTATTTAAGAGTTTTGTTGCCATTGATGTAGTGATGTAGCTTCCAAAATCAAGTGCACAAAAAGTTAGACTCATGCCACCTCTTTTAATTGTTAGGTAGGAAAAATTGGCAAAGACACCATCATAGGGAATGCCTGAATGATTGTTGGAGATAAGTTGTAAATTGCAGCTATCTAAAGCATTCGAGGCTAGGTACCCATATCTTTTAATTCAAACGTCCAAGATTTTAATTGTTTGGTAGCATATCCAACTTTTGTTACAAAGATTAATTGTGTTGCACAAAATATACGAGTAATGTTGGATTAGATTTTTTTTTTTTACTCAAGAGTTACAACTAGCTTGTTTTGCATAAGAGTAATAAAATTGCTACATAAGTGAGTTTTCACATATGGTTGCTTTGTTTACTTTTGAGATGTATTTTGTTTTGATCATCAAAATTTTATGCCATTGGATATGGTATTTCATTTTAGAGATGGTTATATACATTTCCATTTTTTTTTGAGTCTTTTTTATTTAGAAAAATATCAAGTTCATGTTGCTTCGTAGAATAAATGTAGACAAATGTTAAACATAGTGGAGCATGGTCCACATACCAATAGCCTTTGAATCTAGATAATGAATCTACTACATCCTAAAATAAGGAAACTGTAAGATGAAAAAGATAAACAAAGTGCATAGGAAAGGTCACATATTATCTTGCCTTAATGATAATTTATTCTAACTCTTGATTATCTGGCCTTAATGATAATTTCTACATTCATTCCACGTGGCAAGTAGGTGTAATAGTCACCTTATTGATGAAGGTTGGTAATTTGCGGTATACATAGTCTAACTAGATTGTTTTTTTGCCCTGAAAATCATGGAAATTCCAGTAAGATTTTAAGAAAATCCGGTAGTGATTTTTGTAAATCCACATTATAACTATCAAACTTTAATATTTTGGATGTCCTAGAGGTTTTTGATGGCGCTGAATCCATTTCCACCATCAAAATCATGATTCAAACACTGTTACTATAAGATTTCTTAAATTCTTTTGGCCCAGATTCCAACCAATTTTGACCATCGAGAGAATTCCTCCATCTCGTTAAACAACTCCTATCGATTAATCCCATGTGCTTCTTTTCCGACTACATGTCAATTTTGTCGCTTTTATGCGGAGAAAGGATCCGTCTTTGTCCCCATTGACTCATAAAATTCAAGTCATACTCCATGAGGAACGTTGGTCTGGACTTGTGGGTATTTTGCACGTGGCACATAACTCGCTGACACGCGTTTTGGGAACGGTAGAGAGGACCCTTAGGTGGCATCGTGTTTAGATAACTCTGAAATTCTATCGTGACATGGCATAAATATGTTGGCAGAGGATTATTAAAAGAGACAAATGACTTACATGTGCTCTGAAAAGTTTAAGATTTATTTAGATTAGACTTCGTTTTCTCTTTTGTTTTTTTTCAATTGTGAAATTGAATGAAATCTATTTTCAAAACCACATTTATTTGTGTTTCATATACGTTGACCTTGTCATTTTCTCCTCTTTTAAATTAATGATTTTATAACCACCATTCACTTTTTAGGATAAAAAAACCAAATTCAGATATTAAAAATAAAATTCAGGCATAATTCCATCCATTACTGAAATTTGAAAATAAGTTTTTAGTTATTTACTAAGTTTAGAACTTTTTCCCCTGTCCAACAAATATATCACATTTCAATTTAATTTAGAAACGAAAGATCTTGAGGCAATTCATCAAGTTGAGGGAGATCCTCTTAAACTTAGAAACCTATCCCAATTATATTTTAAACAAATACAATTAGTTTTTATTATATTTTTTTCTATATATAATTTTTATAATGCAAAATTTTCTACATAAATTTTATAAACCATTCATATGATGTCATTCTTTATTTAATAATTTACATGTTATTTTCCTTTTTTAAATTAATTGCTCCAAAACAATGATTCATTTTGTAAACTTTTTTTTTTTAAGAAGAAAAAAATGTTAGAATTATATTAACAAAAATTCAATACATATATGATCCAAATTTACTGTCTATATTCAAAATTAAAGTCACCATCTTAACCTAAAAGAAAAACAAAAGGCCTCGAGATAAGAAAGGATATATCAACCCACCCTTATATTAGAAATTGACACAACCAAAATCTAAAAAGGTTGTACATGTACAAAAATCTTCTCGGTCAAAATAACATAATCCAACAGATAGAAGATGTAAATAAAAGAAAGATTGTAACTGGAATAGAAAGGAGATCAACATAGGGAAATCTCACACTCTTCCACCACCATGTCCTCAAAATAGAGCCTGGGATGTAGAGTACCAAAATCTACCAAGAAACCTTTCTTCGATAATCCATCAGCCACAAAATTTACTCCTCTGTACACATGCTTGAACGAGATGTCCAAAAAATACTGTTTCAACGTCTCAATGTGCTCGAGTCAGTTAGCCAAATTGGGTTGAAAAAACTTGGACCACCTAGTGACCCCATCGATATTGGATCTAGAATCCCCATATATAGTAATACGCCCCAGTTGGTACCTCTTAGAAAAATACACCAGTCCCTAGAAGGCCAAAATCTTAGCTCTGGAGTTCGTGCCCTGTGTGCCATGCCAAAAGAGAATAAAATGAACTAGTGGATTGAACCTCAACCAAGCCCCCACAACCACATCTACGAGCATGTGCAGCACCATCATAGAAATAGTTGGGAAATTAGCTTGCATATGATTTGACATCAACCTAGGCATCTTATCAACATGTGTGTGACTCCATCCAGCTGCCACATGTTGACATTTTTTATTTGATAATTTATATGGTAATTTCATAATCGTATTAATTAAATGTGAAAAGGTAAACATGTATTCACATGATGACATTAGTTATTTGATAATTTTCATGGTAATTTAATTAATGTATTAGGTAAATGGGAAAAGATAACCATGTCTTCACATGATGCCATTTGTTATTTGATACTTGCATGGTAATTTCATAATTGTATTAGGTATATGAAAAAAATTAAACATAAATTTAGAGATATAAGCGAGTTAATATTTGAAATTCCATCCATTGATGTAAAGGAGACCATGAAAAACCATGTGGTATAGATGAGTTGGTTTGAGTGGGGTTTAGTCCCCACTAGGTTTGAGATTCAAACCTCATTGGGAGGGATTGAGGATGGAAGCCACTTTTGTGGACTTAAATTATCTCAAGGGGTGACCAAGCTTGATCAAGCTGCACACAATCTTGGTGATAGTATCCATCCCATTAGTAGATAAATTGTCCTTCATCCAATAGACAGGTTTTCCTAGGCCTAGGCTCATCCTAGTTACAAAAAAAAAAAACCACTAGAATATGTCAACATCTTTCATTTATGACCATGAGATAAATATTTGGATTAAAATAAAGATTAATCAACTAATGTTCAATAAGGGAGATTCCTATAGACATAAATATAGAGTTTTATTATAATATACATTAGGTTTTATTAACTAATTTATTTGTATACCATTAAAAATTTAAATAATTTTGTATATCAAATAAAGGAAATATGTAATGTTTATTTCTAATATTTATATAATACCTAATTGTAATATATATATATATATATATATATATATATATATATAGGATACATATTGATTTTATTTTTATATTATAATAATATGAATAATCTAATTTGTCTATGGTTAGTTATTTGGGTGGTTGGAAACATTGTTTGTTCTCCCATCTACCTGAGCATAATTCATGTTTTCTCATTATGATAAGGCTTAAAGAGTAGGTTTCCCCACCCACATGAAATCATCGATCTTGCTAAGTCATAAGTTATTGGAAGAGAAAACACATCCACCCATGTGATGTCTCAACTCTTGTAAATTCATAAGTTATTGGTATATCCAGATTTTAGCTATTGGATATACCCATTTTGTTATAATTGCAACATAATTATTTGATCTTGGGCCTTGCCCAGATTACTCCAACCTGTCATTTATTCACCATAGTTAAAATCATAATAATAATAATAATAATAATAATAATAATAATATAATTTTAAGGTCACTACCTCAACTTATGAATTTCCCTTGTTTGTGGGATAAGGGATCCCCAAAAAGTGAGTATATTTTATGTTATAATATAAGGGAGATGTGTACTATTTATTTCTAACACTCATATAATGCACAATTTTAAAACACACACACACACACACACACACATGTATGTATGTATGAAATGTGTATTGATTTTCCTTTATATTATATAATAATAATAAT
Source organism: Pinus albicaulis (assembly GCA_034641835.2). Taxonomy (NCBI): domain Eukaryota; kingdom Viridiplantae; phylum Streptophyta; class Pinopsida; order Pinales; family Pinaceae; genus Pinus; species Pinus albicaulis. The sequence continues at coordinate 1,937,976,471 of CM076578.1, forward strand.
CTAATTTTAAGGTCACGCCTCCTTGGTGTGTGAGACCCCCTTGTTTATAGGATAAAGGATCCCTCTTTGTGCAACAATTTGACTACTAAAGTCTATGGATATGTACATCCTCTATCTCTTGTGGATTTGAACATATGACCTCTTGAGAGGAAATACGTGTTCTTAAATATTAACTTCCGCCCACGCCACAAAGCACACACACATATGTACTGTAAATTTTTTTTATTAAACATTAATTAAAATAAATATACACATATAGACACCAATATAGATTATATTTAGTTAGATATTGTTTCCAAATAATTGATTTTATGTTTGAAAGATTTCAAATGAAAAGTTATCTTTATTGATCTTTAATACAGAGACCATTATACTCATTCCAGGGGCTACAAATGTGATAAGGAAATGATGATTTACATCCACTTTGATGCAGGAGCATCAAGCTCAATTTTCATTATTTAACTATGTAATAAGGGGGGTGAGACATTTTAATTATTTTATTAATTAAATTTTTATTTTTAAATAAATTAGGAGAGAAATTATAAATGTGAGGATTTTTGTGTATATTCTTTTAATAATTAAAAGGATATGAGTGAAATAGGATTAGGTAGCAAATTGAGGGAGTAGTAATTCTATGTACGGGAATTTGTTGAGTCCACACCTAAAATGAATCTAAATTAGATTTAGTTGAGGATTGGGTGGAGAAATTTGTGGGATGAAATAAATGCATTATTTATGTATAAATAGGAGTGTTTTTGTGAGGGACAACAAGAGCTAAGTGAGTGAGGAGTACAGGAAGAGTGAGGAGTGGTTTGAAGGGCCAAGAGCCAAGAGGCCGCCCAATGTAATATTTGGCCAGAGAAATTTTATATTTTATATCTGTAGTTGTTTTGAATAGCTCTTTCTCCTTCATGTAAATTTTGAGCTGAATGTTTTCATGATTTTATTTGAAGAAAATTTGAGCATTTTCATAATTGGGTGAAGCAGTGAGTTTTATATGCTAGGATCTTCTTTCTAGCAGAATCCCAACATCATTTGGTATCAGAGCCAGAAAGGATATTTGTTTTGAATTTTCAATTATGTATATGGTATGTATCTATACATTTTGAATGCAGCACTCGAGTGATGACAGGATGAAGCAAAGAACGGGATGGATAAATGCTGTGAAGTGGAGTTAGGTAACACCATTTTATTGGGAGTTACGCATGAGATGAAGTTGCATGCTAGAATGGTAGAGAAACAACGCCTTGATGTGTATGAACGCCATGATGTATGGAAGGTGTGATGGGAGTAGTTGAAGTCCCAAGGAACCGCAGCCTGTAGGAACGCAAACGCATTGGTTGATGTTCTGAGTTTGAATCCATAACAATAGTGATGTCAAATATCAGAATCGATTTGCATGAAGGTTAAAAGTTGAACCACAATGCGTGCGTGGATTGAAGGAGTGTGGTGGTAGGTCTGTCTAGAGTTACCAGCAAACGTATATCGGTCAAACAACACATATCGGTTACTAATGTCGAATGAGGTTGCAAGATTGACATATGAGTGAAGATCCACAGCATGAAAGTACTGCCACGCTGTATTTCAAACCGTGATTGTAAATGAGCGAAGACAACTTAACGCTGTGTTTGAATTGAGATCGATTTCCAATGCGGAAGTGTGTTTTCACTGCAACGTTGAATGTCCATGCCACAACGGCCATGCCTTGGGATTTACGCATGGTAGGCATTGCATTATATGTGGTGAGGTCTGAGATATAAATTGCATTCATATTAGATATTGTATGGTCTGATATACATCTGCGTTTACATCCCATATGGTAAGATTGAGATAATATTTGCGTAAGTGTTATGCATATGTTATGAGTTTATATTATATTTATGTGGAGGCACTGCGTTCCAAATCTGTCTTGTGGTTAATTCACAGTGACAGTGTGGTATTAACAAGCTCCGAGAATTTTTGTGTGAGTATCACATATATCACATGGTTATGACATCAACGTTGAAATGTTAATGTTGAGATCTGGAGTTAATTAAAAGTGATTGATGCAGAGATTATAATGGTGGAAGGTATGGAGGTTGGGCAGCCCATATGACTTTTAATTATGTCATTAAATCATTTCAACGGATTTCACTTGCTAATGATACAGTTAAAGTGGGATCTTAAAAGGTGTTCTGAAAACAAAATAAATGGTAAGTTGTTTGAGACACTTATATCATTTGTATTGAAAAATAAGTGGGCATTCTACATTGATTTATGTAGTGGTAATCTGGCATATTTAGACCAATAAGAGGTAACTAATTTTATCTTGTTGGAAATTCTGGGCCTTGGTAAAATTGCACATTTTACTACAGTACTTCGAAGGTAGGAATTGTGTTGTTTTAATTTTCCTACATTATTTGGTATCATTTGCAGCAGCTTCAAACACAATGCAACATTTTATGCCAGATCAATGATTTGTATGAAGAGCTGAAATATGAATCGGGTTGGCGCAGTGGAATTATGAGGCAAGGACAAAGGTATGACTGAGCATGTTATATGTTGACATTTTGGGGTTTTCTTAATTGAAGCTATAAATAAGTATTGCAGAGATGATTTATGTCAACATACTGCAATTGTGGGGGTATAAGGTTTTATCACCATAGTAGTTTAAAGAAATTTAGTTTCGATTAAATGAATGGAAAGGGAAAATGTGCTAATCCTAGGTGATATAAAGAGGAACATGCATTTTTATGTGAGACAATTTTTATGCATAATATGTGGGTTTTGACGTTTGAGTGAGTGGAATTTGTGTGAAGGAGTGTGAATGATGTACCATTTATAATATGCAGTTGTATGGTGCATGAAAGTGCAGATGAGAGATGGAACAAGATCACACAGAGATCTTGAACGTAAGCTGATATGTTTTATTTTAACTCTGGTGTTTTGAAGATGATATTTGCAAAATACAGGTTGCAAATAGGGTGAATATCTTAGCAAACAAAGATCACAATTTTAACAATATTGATGAAAGAGACTTGTAATAGTTTCTGAATGAAGTAAAGTGTGGAGCAGAACCTTGAAGAATTCCAACGAAGATTGGATAAGAAGGACAATTGTGTGCAGATGAGTTGAAGCCTAGAGGGAGCAGAGAGGATGCTTAAAGAGGTTCTAGAGAATAAGAGAACCGGTGCTTGCCTGAGACCAAGTCCAGAGAGAGGATTGGTGAGGTAAGTGGCAGCAGGGAAGACTACTGTTGCAGAGGCTTTAGTACAGATCGTGATGAATGAGTGAAGAACTCATGAAGATACAGAAAAACATGACTACTGAAGGTCACTGCAGAGGTTCTAAAGGAGACCACAATAGTGGAAATGAGGAAAAATATGCCAAGTCAAATGGCATGAGAATGAGTCAAAAGCAGATTGACATAGAGAGAGATGAGATAAATTTCCATCTTGAGTTGTTGATGGAAATGTTACAGAGAGGTAAAGTAGACCAGAGATGTGGATGGAGTATAAAGAGGAAAGTCACATGGCATAGATTGCAAATGAAGTGGGAGCACAGAGTGAATGCTTGATTGAGGGAAGAGTTACTCAGTTTAAAGGTAGATTTGATATGTGAGCCAGAGTGTGATTCATTGTTTCCTAAAAGTGATAATGTGACAGAAGAGGAACTTACAGAGGAACTGAATCAAGTGAAGGATTCATAGAAACAAGGAAAGATGTTAACTGAAGCATCAAGTGAGTCCACAAGGTCTGATGTTTTTAAAACTAATGATTTGTGTGTGATTGCAGGTACATCACAGGGTGTTGAACAAACTTTGAAGTTTGTTAAAGAGGAAGAGTGGAATATAAAATCTATTCAGAATGATGCTGAGATAGAAAAATATCAGAAATAAATGAAGACAGAGGGATCTCATGGAAATATTCAGCAAAATATTGAAGCAGAGGAAGAAGGGCCATCTGATGATTGGTCAACAACAAATGAAGGTATGGAAAGTTGTGTAAAATTTCCAAGTTCTACTCCAATTGAGATTGTTAAGTTATATAGAAAGTTAGATCTTTAGAGAAGAGAGTTGGAAAAGTAGAGAATCTATACTCAGGGTGATTTGCTGAAAGAGAAAGAAAAAGAAATTTTCCTGAATAATAATCAGGAAACAGAGGATAAGAATGTAAAAATGATTTAGTAAATCGAAGAAGTTCATTTTTGTGAACTAGAATAGGGAAGTATTTTTCAAACAGATGATGTAGAGGAGGGACTAGCTGATAGTCTCATGGAGGATTTAAATCAGCATACTGATGTGCTGATGGAAGAAGAAAATTCTGAGCAGCATACTGAAATTTTTCCAATAGAGAAAGAGGCACTAAAGCCTTATGTTTTTTATTTCAATAATTGTTTTGAGAGTACATGTTTTATGTCCAATGCTGGAGAAAATCTATTGGATCGAGAAATTGAACTGATAAGGAGGATAATGATGAAATTATCTTGGAAGCAGCTAGTGACAGTAAAACAAAGAAGAAACAGCAAGAGGAAGACAACAAAATATTGTGAAAGCATAGCCAGTGGGGCGATGCAACATAAAGTGTGGAGACCTGGAGAAGAACAACAGATAGAAGCAACAACAAATGGAGAATTTTAGCACAAGATATGGGATCCAGGTGACAAAGATCCAAACACATGATCAGGCGATCATGATTAATTTCAACCTTGGGAGTCTGATGCAGGAGCATCAAGCTCAATTTTCATTATTTAACTATGTAATAAGGGGGGTGAGACATTTTAATTATTTTATTAATTAAATTGTTATTTTTAAATAAATTAGGAGAGAAATTATAAATTTGAGAATTTTTGTACATATTTTTTTAATAATTAAAAGGATATGAGTAAAATAGGATTAGGTAGCAAATTGAGGGAGTAGGAATTATATGTACGGGACTTTGTTGAGTCCACACCTAAAATGAATATAAATTAGATTTAGTTGAGGATTGGGTGGAGAAATTTGTGGGATGAAATAAATACATTATTTATGTATAAATGGGAGTGTTTTTGTGAGGGAAAACAAGAGCTGAGTGAGTGAGGAGTACAGGAAGAGTGAGGAGTGGTTTGAAGGGCCAAGAGCCAAGAGGCCGCCCAATGTAATATTTGGCCAGAAAAAAATTATATTTTATATCTGTAGTTGTTTTGAATAGCTCTTTCTCCTTCATGTAAATTTTGAGCTGAATTTTTTCGTGATTTTATTTGAATAAAATTTTAGCATTTTCATATTGGGTGAAGCAGTGAGTTTTATATGCTAGGATCTGCTTTCTAGCAGAATCATGGCATCACACTTCAAGGATAGGTGTCAGCAAAAAATATTAACCCCAGATGTGTGGAGAGGACATAATAGTGGTGAGAGATGGGTTTGGAGAGGATATATGGTTTAAGGAAGGTCTATTTAACACCTTCATCCTTAAAATAAGTTTTCACTTCCCATTTCAGTTATGTTGATTATGCAAAAAATAACGAGGAGAAGAGGGTAGAGCTATGAGTATGGAGGTATATTTCCTTACGTAGAGAGAACAACCCTTAGATTGGAGGAGTCATAATGGTTTAAAGAAACCTTCTTTAAAGCATCTATCGTTTCCCACCACTATTATCTCCTCTCTACATATGTGGGGTTAATGTTGTTTGTTTACAGCTATCCTTGAATTGGACGTAAATCATCCATTCCTTTTTCATTCTAGACCCTAATATGAGTATAATGGTTTTTATATTAAGATCAATTTAATTTCAAATATATTAAACACTAAATTAATGATTTAAAAAAAAAAATCCAATTAAATTGAATCTACGTTGGTGTTAAAGAAACATTCCTCAAACCATCTATCCTCTCCACACCCATCTCCCACCATTGTTTTGTCCTCTCCATGTACATGGGGTTAATATTGTTTGTTGACACATGTCCTTCAAGTGGATGTAAGCCATCAATTCCTCATTAGCACCAACACAACCAAGCATTGTGCGATTTCTTTACTGCTCCTCAGAGTCTTGGAGCTCCATTCAATCCAACTTTTCACCATTTTTTGGTTATGTGGTCCATAAATTATCGTAGATATTTCATGGGATAGTTTTTCACAAGAGATCTGATAGAATTACGCTTAAAATATGAAATATACACTATGAGGGTTAATTTCTCCTTAGATTTCTAGATTCCTTAATTATTGTGTTATGTTTATGTATGTAATAGATAAAATATGGAGAAAATAGAGAACATCAAAATAGAACACAAAACACAAATTAACACAATATATAACTTAGGAAACCCTTTCGGGAGAAAGCCCAACTAGAAGGTGAGATTGATATACTCTCTTTCTCTAAATGGAAAGGGATGAAAGTACAAATACGTGAGTCATGTGGTTTATGGGCTGCTATAGTGCACAAAATATATCTATTCTATTTCTCCTGATCTACTCTCAGCTACTCTACTCGTTTATGGAAAAAAATTCACTTGAATATAATGAAACAATGTTTCCACCTAATGGAACGATTATAACACAACTTAATAGCCTACTAGTGGTTAGGTTTGACTCACTCAACTCTTAACTAGAGTTATAATAATGACTCTTCTAAAGTATTCTTCATCATTATCATGTGAATATCCAATTTTCCATGAATAATAGGGGCTTATGTGGCATCCTCTTGAAGCATGGTGGTCAAAACAAGAAGGTCAACTTCTAGATGGCATGAATTTTGCATATAGATTATGATTGAGGAAATGTTTGTGTCGTTGGAAAGCTATCTGTGTGCATAATAGTTCTAGGTGGTGCTTCCCTCAAGCAACAAAGTTTTAACCCAAAAAAAAATAATTTTTTATGCCTCAAACTACTTTTAGAAGATTTCAAACCCCAATTTGTTGAAATGGGTCATGCTGGTAAAAATGGTCCTATGAGCTAATTCCTCCACTTTTCTACACTTAAAGTATCAAGATGAATGAAAAACAATACAGTGATCCAATCCATATCATTATTCACCTTAGCACTATGGCATATACCTTAATACCAAGTCTAGGTGTTTTTATATCGAGATATTTGGAGAAGTCCTCAATTTTTTTTAACATTAAATTCACTTGCATAACCAAATTTTTTCAACCCTTTTGACGAGAATAATTTACATTACATAGTAAATAAATTTCTATTAGCTAGACCCATCATATGATAGATATCGATATATTGAGATATGGGGAGATCTAGAAGCATTGTTACAACCAAAAGTGTCGATAGTGTGGGCTCTCGATGGATAGAATTTAACTATGACCAAATTTCATGTCAAATGTTGTTATCACACTGTAAAGGAATGAAAATTGAATTTGGACAACTATATCAATATATTGGAAAATCCTGAAAAAAATTTAACATGCGAAATCCTTGAAAAACACTGACATTTGGACTATGGAAAATGGGAAATAATTATATCACATACCTTCAATTTTTTTGTCTAGCGGGACCATCATATAACATATATCATCATATCAGTGAATTCAATGTTTGCTACACCACTGAAACCTATGAGTGTCTACATGTTGAGGGATATAATCCTTTAGGTGCTATTCCTCAACACCCTTGTGACTAAGAATGAGAATGAGAGCCAATATACATGACTAATATTGATGAATCCATGGTTTTGTGCTATCTAGTAAAATTTTAATTTGGTGACATGTCGAGGGGCCTAACCCCTCGGGTGTTAATCCTTAAGTTCTTTTTGACTGGGGGTTGTGACCAAGAACCTCTATTATAGGATATCAAATAATCTCTAACACGTCCCTTTTGATTAAAACATCGATATGGAAATATTCCAAGAGGGATTAGCCCTTGAGTGATAAATTTTAAGTGCCTTGTGACCAGGGGAAGTGATTGACGGACAATATAATAGGATATCAGTGAATTGTCATGAGCCATGTATTTTTGATAAAATGGTGATATGTCCAAATTCCAAGGGATCTTATTCATTGGATGCTACACCTTGGCAATTATGCAACCAAGGGCATGTCCAAGGGATAGTTATAGTAGTATATTGGTGATTCTACAAAGAAATTTTTGGGTGTGTGTTATATTCTTTCAACGAATAACTCCACATGTTGTACATTGCATCGGGTGCAGCGAGGGGGTCACACGGGGTCGACAGCCCCCCTTGTTGGGGGGTTTGGAAGGGGGTGGTAGCCCACCTACATGAGGTCTCGGGCAATGCCCCAGGAAAAAAAAAATATACGGACCCAATAATAGTTGGGCAGACCCACATATGGTGGGCAGACCTACCCATGGTTTTTTGCATGGGTTTTGCACATGTTTTTGGCATGATGGTTTTCTACCTATGGTATTTTGTAGATCCAGTCAAGGGAACTATGATTATTTTCTAATCTAAGATTATGGATTTGGATTTATGAATGGTTATGCATGTATGTATATGTATTGTAACATTGAAATGAATATAATGAAAAATCAATATGGTAGTCTTGTTTTGGGATCCATGGGGAAATATTTGTGTATATTTGTTCTCTCCATTGTATGCTTTTTTGTTTTAAGATTTTTTTGCAAGTAATTTTCTGTACAGGGTTAAAACCTACAAAAAATCCTTTATAAAAGTCTCAAAATTCAAGAGTTGGTAGAAGAACCACTAATTCCAAAATATTTGTCTGTTTACAAATGAATTTGGTCTGAAAAAAAAGGATTTGTGGCACTATTTCACATTATAAGAAAATTTTAGGTTTAAAAAAAAAAATTAGCTTACAATTTATTTCGCACTTCAATCTTTCTCTTCGCCCCTTGCAACTTCTCTATTCTTCGCACCTCATACCTCATGTTTACTTTGGCCCTTCATTTTACGATTACAAATAGTCCTTCTTTTCTTTGCTACTAATTCTCCTTCTTGTTTTTCTCGGATTATCAATTCAATGCTATCCACTAATGTGCTTTCCAAACAAGTTATTTATACAAATCAATGTGAATTCTTGCTCTCCCTCAATATTGGGTGGACTTATAGCTATGGTTGGGTCAACATATAAAAAGGATATCCTTTCAACATTATCCATATTAGGGGTCTCTCCGTAATTTGTAAATGTACTCCCAAAAAGGGTCTCATGGGTCTTCCCCTAACTTTGACATTAATGACAACACATTATTTAACACTTTATGTAGGGTAATATTGAAATTTTCAAGAATCAATAAAAGGGTTTACATGTGGATTCAGTCTCATATATTCTCTCGTAATGATAGCCACTAATTTCCACTATAGCTCCATAGATAAGTTGAGGATAACCTACATTGTCTACAAAATCAAATCCTAGGATGTTCATTGTTGTATTTCACTAATAGTTGAGAAACATAAAGAAATAAATTATAGGTATGGGATTTTGTTCTACAATTTTTTGGGGATTGATGATGATATAAGGTGTTGCACTCTAGGGATTGTGTGGACCATCAAATTAAATTAGCCTTAGTCTATTAAAAATTCTTAAATTTCTACAATTGGGTTTTTATCATTCTAGTTCTTGTTGTTTTGGAATGGGCCTTTATTATCAATAACCAAGAGCTCCTTTGAAATTCATAGTGATAACATAGGTTAGAGGTTTTCCAATGTTGTTCTAGAAGGGAAGATGAAATATGTTGTATATCCACTACTTGCAAGTATTTTGTATCCTCCTTCAATAGGACAACATTGAGCATGACATTAGCTAGATGATTCTTATTTTTATTTTTCGCAATATGTTATCATTGGCTATGGGGAGATTTTAAAATTATAGTATCATATAGGCAATAAAGAATGGAGAAATATTTTCTTAAAGCTAAAATTTTGGAACCTTGTAGCCTTTTATCCATAATTAATAATTTGTATCCTCGTCCTTCAACGAGACAACATAGAGCACAACATTACCTAAGTGAGTATTATTGATGTTGTTTGCAATATATGCTTGTTGGATGTGGGGAGTGTTAACAATTAAATAATTGTATAGGAAAAAAAGAACATGACAACATCAAGCACAACATTACCTAGATTATCTTTATTGTTGTTGTTTGCAATATGTTATTATTGTAGTGGGGAGTTTTTACAATTATAATATTATCATATAGGAAATAAAGAACAAAAGAATTTTTTCCTTAAAGTTAAAATCTTGAAACCATGTAGGCTTTTATCCATAATGAGAATTGCTTTACATAACACAATACCATTTTTCTTTATTTGGGTAAAGGGAAGATGTGCTCATAATGGTAGAAATGACAATAATCAAGTGAATCACCTTATGCATAAACTAATTATTGCTTCATATATTGCTACTAAATGGACTATTGGCACTAGAATTTCTTCTACATATGTTGCTTATTTGACATGATCAACTATTATTATATAACAACATCATTAGTTCTCATGTAGTTGTTAGCGGTTTTTCTCCTATCTTTGTAATTGTAGCTACTCCTGCTTCTTATTAAACATCATCAACATAGGTTGTACTAATGAACCAACAAAATCTTCTTCTACTAAAATAGAACCAATGAGGTGAGATGAAGTGGTACTAAAATAGATCTAATGCATTGGGATAACGCAATGCGATGAGGTTGTTAGGAATCTGTAATTAGCAAGATTGGAAAAGTCCAATCACAGAAACAACATTATTTCAACCACTTTGGGATTCTAGGATCTAGCCCTCCTGAATCCGGAGAGGGATCTCTCCAATAAGTGCAAAGATTGGATTTGTCTTTGAAGGTTTATGGTAATGATGTTAGGCTAGTTATGAAGGCCAAGGGTTTTGTTTGTTTTTGGATGGTTCAGCATGATTATTATTTGAGATGGAAAGTCCTAAATGCAAAGAGTTTCAAAGGTGAGAAGTTTCAAGCAATCAGAACAAGCTTTGGCCAAAAAGATAGATAATTGCAGGTTTTAGTCCATTGGGCTATGGAGTCATAATAGGGTTTAATTGAAACAACAAGAGGCAAGAGTGGTCCATGGGGCAAGTCATCTATGTCTAAGGATCTCTTTAAAGTTGATTTATGGAATGAAATGATACATAAAGAAGGGGAATTAAACAGATGAAGAACAAAGAGCAGTCCAGGATCTGGTAAGTACTTTGAAACTAGCCAGACTTTGATATACTTTCAATAGAAAACATTTAAAAACAAAGGGAAACTTGAAGGAAACTTTTGGAGAAGAAACTAGCGGGTCGGGCTCACCACAAATCCTCTCCTAGCTCTAATTTACTTGGTAACTTTCAAGACAAACACAAAGATAACAAAGAATGGCCTAAGATCTGGTAAGTACTTTTAAACTAGCCAGATTTTAACACATTCCAAGGGAAACTTTCAGACAATCTTTTGGGATAAAACTAGGACCAGGGCACACCATATCTTCCTTAGTTCATCTCTACTTGACATGAAATGAAAATAACATTCAAGAACAATATTTAGCTAAGACAGGAGGACGAGGGAACGCCAGCATTCCTACTGCTTAAACTGAATTAAATCATTCCTAAATAACACAATTTGGAAGAAAACATACAGATAAATATTTTCAGTCAGAGAAGGGTACTGATATACAGTAGGTCCTAACTCTATGCATGTTGTTCTTTATAAGAGAATATGAACAAAGTGAAAACATAAGTAAAATAACAATTCACAATAAGAAATAACATCACCATCGACATAGACCAGGATCCCATAAATCAGCTTGTATTGATGCTCCAAACCAGTTACAGCTTTAAGTCCAATGCTTTAGTTTAGCAATCATCTACATTTCCCAGACTGACTTATCTATCACAAGCAAAGCTCCAAGAGCCAGTGAACACTATTTACAGGTACAAGTCTCAAGCTCAAGTATATTTCAAAGTTCAGCAACCAACATTTTCTCATCTTCTACAAAAGTATTTATAGAAGAATGAGGAGGTGAGATCTGATAAAATATCTCCCAAGGCAATTAATACAGACTAATGACTTATCGGCCTTTGAGGGGCTTGATGAAGAAGCTTACATATGTTTCCTCTGTATTAAATGTTTTACAATTAAGATTAAAGCTCGGTGGGAGCTTTTATTAACTTTTGATGCTCTGTGTTATGTTAAAGTAACTCTGCTGATATTTTCGCAGTAAGTTCTTTGGCAGAATTAACTCTCTGTCTGCGCTGAGGCAAATATCTAATGTTGATCAATAACTCCGGCCTCTTTTTGAATGCTTGTGGCTACAGGTGGCACTGTGGTAGCTGAGAGGAATCAATTCGCCTCTGTTTAGGCGGTGGAGGCCTTTCTGTCCGTTAAACACTTATGATTTTCTTTTAACTGTGTTTTAATTTGGAGGATTAGGCTTTTGATAATCATTATTAGCCATAATCCCCCCAAATTTTTCTTCCATCTTCTATTCTGGTACATTTTGTCTTCGACATTGATACTCTTTGATTGTGATTTCATTCATTGTGTCTTGTTGATGTGCAGGCCGCACAGGGCTCATATGGCATCAATGCCTCATGAAACATTGACGAGAAATGGAGTAGAGCCCCGTGGATGGTTCCCTTTGATAAATCAAAGGCGTGGGAATTGTAATTCCCGGCCTTCGGCTTTCTCTTTAATACGACGGAACAAACCATTCATACCTGCAAAATACGAAAAGAATTAAGAAATTCTGCGTTTGTGGGTTTAACTGCTGCAGAGGGTGTGGGGAGAGAGCCTAGCCGTTGGATGGCATCATCCAACAGTGTAGATCTGTTTGTGGAGGTTGAAAGGAGAGTAGAGGGAGAGAATATGTCAGATCCGTCTATCACGCAAAGATCTGTTGGAAATATTGTCATTGATGGCAATGGAGGCAGCAAAGACAGAGACAGACAATGGAGGCAACAAATATAGAGATAGAGGCAGAGGCAGAGGCAATGAATATAGAGGCAGAGCCGTTATCAGAGGCAGAGGTAGAGGAAGAACTGTTATCACAGCAGTAGAGGCAGAGGTCAAGCGACAGAAGCAGCGAAGGCAGAGGCAAAGGCAGAGCCATTATTCTGAGAATCACTACCCAGTTGGTAGAACCTCTAAACATGAATTCTGGGAACCGTAACCAAGGCGGAAGGATACATATATATAGTTTCGAGAATCGCTTAACCCAAACGGCAAAGTATATATATATACAAACCTTATTCCGAGAATCATTACCCAGCCGGGCGTCACATATAACATAAACACAATTCCAGGAATCGTATAACCCAAGCAGCAAATTATAGATATAAATCTCATTCCGAGAATCGTTACCCACGCTGGAGTATATATGCAGCTTATTTACATATATTGCGCAAGATTAAACGACTAAAGGTCCAAAGAATATATATTAATTTTTATAAGTGGAGCGCTTTATGATAACCAAAGTACCACAAGGTGGGACCAAATCGCATCCGAGAAAAACATAGCAGCAGAACATGCAAACAAAAAGTTGCGACTGTGATTGGCAAAGCCAGACGCGATAGTCGTATAAACTCCGTCATATAAAATACAAACGGGTCCGCACTTTGATCGCATCGGAGAAAAACTGGCAGCAGATCACTTGCAACTAAAAGTTGTGATTGCGATTAATCGCATCGCATCAGGTCAATCGCATTGGAGTTAAAGTGGAATATCGAAACATGCAACAAAGAGTTATGATTGCGATTGGAAGTTCGGACTCGATGGGTATATAAACTAAAATTTATATATACCTTGAGTTTCGGTGAATAGTGATTGATCGCATCGGAAAAAGGTGGAATATCGGAACATGCAACAAAGAGTTGCTATTGCGATTGGAAGCACGGACCTGATGGGTTTATAAAACATAATTGATATGTGTCGGAACATACCATTGAAGATTGCGATTACGATCAATCGCAAAGGTGTCAATCGCATCGGACAAAAGCAGAGCATCAGAGAAATATATTAAAAGACTTGCGATTGCGATTGAAGCCCGGACCCGATGGGCTTATAAACTATGATTAACAAGTATTTGAGTTCCAATCACATCAACAAAGAATAGTGAACAATGATCAATCGCATCGGAGCAAGGCAGCTTGCGATTGCGATCAATCGCAATCAGAAATCGCTGGAGGAGAAATATATCGCATCAGAAAGCATGGCAAGTGGGCCCGAAAGGGAAATGGTTAAGTATTAATATGATTCTTCATTGAAGTGGTGGTTTTTTTGTTAAAAATTTATATAAGGATGCCGATTGTATTGAATGTGCTGCGTAGACTGTGGACCCACGGGCCTTGGCTTAAGGTGGATGGTGATTATTAATGATTGCGATGTATGTATATTCTGCTTGCGGATCTTTCCACATCAATAAGACACTTAGTGTATGAAAAGCGTTGGAATATGCCTAGATTTAAAGTCAACAGTTACACATATATACAAAATGCACTGATATACAAAGCACAGTTACATGTTTGTAGCAGTTACACCACAACAGAGGACAGAAAAGAAAACAGAGCTGAAAAGAGATAAAACACAGTCACAGAAAAGACAGACACAGTCAAAGAAAAGGAAAATCCGCAGCGAGCCAAAAGACTAAATGAGTTGAGCTGGAGTTCTCATTGTAATTTGAATGTAAATATTTTTAATTGATTTATATTGTTGTGATGCATTGGCAAGTCTCCGGAGGAAAAACAAAGCTCCCATTGTAATATTGAAATTAATGCATGTTGTTATATTTTTTGAATGAGCAAGTGAAAGAAATGAAAAGGCAAAAAGTGAAGAGGCATGGCTGTCCATTCCAAATTCATTGAGGAATTCTAACAGTCACAAGAAAATCCTTATAAATAATATCATCTTGATATGAAAAAAGAGGTTAGAGAGAGAAAATATAGAGAATGCAGAGTATAGAAGAGTGAGGCAGAGAAGATTAAGAAAAGAAGAGCAGAAAGAGATGCTACAGAATAGAGCTGATACATGAGGTAAATCAACAAACACTCAATTTGATAAATTGAAGGGAGTTGGTGCTTCCTTGCAAGTTGTAGCTTGCAGAATTGAGGTTGGAGCCTCCTGTAGGTTGGTGCCTGCAGAAAATTGAAGGGAGTTGGTGCTTCCTTGCAAGTTGTAGCTTGCAGAATTGAGGTTGGAGCCTCCTGTAGGTTGGTGCCTGCAGAAAAACAGTGGTGAGAGGGAGTTGGAGCTTGCCTTTGCATCACAATAATAATAAGATGTGGTTTTCTCCCTTTATGGGTTTCCACTTATATCTGGTGTCTCTGTGCATGATTTTTATGTGTTGATTTGATTTATATCATCTGCTTAATACCTGTTGCTCTCATATTAAGTCTATTGTTATATTGTATTAATACTTGCTGCTCACATTCTAAGATTACTCACATATTAAGTTGGACATGAAATGAAGGTGTAAATAAGGTTTAATGAAAAGTTTTAAAAGTTCATGAATGTGTTAAACTGATTCACCCCCCCCTCCCCCTCTCAGTTTAACTAAGGGTTCAACAATTGGTATCAGAGCAGGTTCCTTTGTACCAGTTTAACAACTGAAAGGAGATTCTAGGTTCTCAGGATGGCTAGTAAAGAAGGATGCTCAACCAATAAAGCCCCTTTCTTTACAGGTGCAAATTATGCCTTCTGGAAAATCAAGATGAGGACATACATAATGTCTCTAGGAATAGAAGTTTGGGGTGCTGTGGAATTAGGATATGCCCCAAAGGCAACTGACTCAGAGAAAGAATCCAAACAAGATTTTGTAGCTAACGCAAAAGCCATGAATGCCATCTTGAATGGATTGTGTGAAGCAGAGTTTATCAAATTAATGCACAAAGACACTGCCAAAGAGATGTGGGATACTCTGGAGAACATCCATGAAGGAGACAAGAAAGTAAAGACTTCCAAACTTCAAGTCTATAGAGCCCAGTTTGAGAACTTAAAAATGAATGATGATGAAGACATTGATAGTTTCTTCCTAAAAGTTGCAGAAATTGTTAACAATGTGAAAGCTCTTGGAGAAACCATGCCAAAAAGTATAATTGTGCAAAATATTCTAAGATCTCTTCCATCCAGGTTTAATCCCAAGGTGTCTGCAATAGAAGAAACAACTGATTGGGAGACCTTGACCATGAACCAGCTACTTGGAAATCTAATAGCCTATGAGATGAGGCTCCCACAGAAGAAGCCAAGTACAAGGGAGGCAACCTTTAAAATAGAAAAGAAGTAAGAAGAAGAGGAAGAAATATGCTCTTGCTCGGATCAAGAAGAGGCAAATTTTGTCAAGAAACTGGATAGAGGTTCAGGTAAATACAAAGGTAAACTTACTTTCAAATGCTTTAACTGTGGAAGAGTTGGACACTATGCTGCTAAGTGTCCTCACAAGAAAGTAAAAAATCAGGCTCAAGAATCAGAGAAAAATACATCAAAGAACTGGCAGAAAGGAAAGAAGTTCAGCAGAAAATTCTTCTATGCTCAACAAGACAGTAGTACATCTGAAGATCCAGATGAAATCTCAAGTGAATATGGAACCTGTAAATTTTTATTAATGGCTATAGAAGAACTTGAAGGTCTCCTGCTAGAAGATGAAGAAGAAGAAGGTGAAGTCGACCTTGAGGGGGAGCTAAGAAGTGCTCTAGAAGAGATTGATAGACTTAAGCTGAAATGCAGAAAACAAAAGGACATTCTCCTCAAGTATGTACGAGAAGAACAAAATTCAGAAGTCCTTATGCAGCTAAAGATAGAACTTAAAGAATCTAAGAAGATAGAGGACATGTTACTTAAGCAAATCAAAGAAAAAACTCAGGAACAAGAAAAGTTGGAAGAAGAAGTAATATGTCTCAAGAAGAAATTTTAAAATGCTCAAAGGAAAGTGATTATAAACTCTTCTCAAACAACAAGCTCTAGTAAGTTGAATGAAATTCTGGTTGCTCAAAGATCCCCTATGAGAAAGACTGGAATAGGCTATGAAGGAGAATCAAGTAAAGGCAAAGAAAAGGTTGACAAAGAGATTATTTTTGTAAAAGCAAAGAAGAATGATGAAGCAACTCAAACAATTCGTACAAAAGAATAAACCTGTAATAAGGAAGACAGAGATCAGAAGAAACCACTAGTAGCAAAGAATGTAATAAATACTAAGACCCCTGAGTATGTAAAATTTGGAAACCATCAAAGGAGATTCTTCCCTCCTATGAAGAATGCCACTTGTTATGCTTTCCACAAGCTGGGACACATTGCTGCATATTGTCATGCAAGGAAGAGTAATTCAAACCAGCAAAAGATGCAAACATTGAAGAGACTGCCTCAAGCAAACAAATGGAAGAGACAACCTTACATCAGGTATGCAAATAGTTTCTATGGTTACTATTTTTATTGTAAGGAATTTGGTCATAAAATAATTGAGTGTAGAAAGTATGGACAAAGATTGATGTTTAACACCTCAAGGAAGTTTGTGAATCAAATAAATTATGTTCATACTTATAATTCTACAAAAATTATGATCAAATGTTGTGTATGCAATCAAGTTGGACATATACCTTCCAAATGTCCTCTAAGAAGATGTAATTCATCACCTCACAAAAGATACCAAACAAAAGGGTGCCTCCAGTGGATAAAGAAGGTGAATAAATGTGACTTGGCTCTAACTGCTCAAGATTTGAAAAGTCAATGGTATTTGGACAGTGGCTGCTCTAAACACATGACAGGAGACAAAAGCAAGCTTATAACTCCTGATGAAAAGAAATCTGGCAATGTTACTTTTGGCAATGATAAATCAGGTAAGATCAAGGGAAAAGGCTCAGTCAGCATAGAAAATGGCAGAGGTAAGGCCCAAGATGTACTATTTGTATATGGGCTAAAAGAAAATATACTAAGTGTCAGTCAGATGCGTGACAAAGGCTGTGAAGTTCTTTTCAGAGCACAAGATTGTGAAGTCAGATCAAGCACCACAGGTAAGACTCTGCTCAAAGGAGTTAGAACAGAGAGTAATTTTTACATTGTGAAAGAGGAATATGAAGCATGTCATCTTAGCAAACTAGAAGAGTCATGGTTATGGCATAAAGGGTTGGGACATCTCAGCTTCGATCACATAATCAGACTAAGCAAGAAGAAAGTTGTTAGAGACATGCTAGAAATAAAGAGGCCTTCTAATACCATATGCAAATCATGTCAATTAGGCAAACAGACTCGCACATCCTTTAAGGCCAAAGATGAGTTATCAACAAGAAGACCTCTACAACTTGTGCACATGGACCTGTGCGGACCTGCAAGAACTAAAACTCCAAGTGGAGAATCCTACTTCATGCTGATAATAGATGACTTCTACAGAATGAAATGGGTTGCATTTCTCAAAAATAAATCAGAAGCTCTGGAAAAATTTAAGATCTTCAAAGCATTAGCAGAAAATCAAACAGGATGCAAGCTGAAATGCATCAGATCAGACAGAGGAGGTGAATTCATAGATTATGACTTTGCTGACCTATGCAATGAACATGGCATAAAACAAAAATTTACTATTGCAGGGACACCTCAGCAAAATGGAGTAGCAGAGAGACACAACAGATCTGTTCAACAAATTGCTAGAGCCATGATGCAAGAGAGTAATATTCTGCAAACCTTCTGAGCAGAAGCGGTACACACAGCAGTGCATATCCTTAATAAATCTCACTTGAGGCCTAGCAGTGACAAGACTCCCTATGAACTATGGCATGGAAAGCCAGCTTCAATCAAACATTTCAGAATCTTTGGAAGCAAGTGTTAAATTAAGAATAATGATGAAAATATTGGAAAATTTTATGCAAGAGCAGATGAAGGGATATTTCTAGGATATGCATCCAAAAGTAAAGGGTACAGGTGCTACAACAAGACTCTTCGAAAAATAGTAGAAAGCATTGATGTGAGATTTGATGGAGAACTTCCAAAAAATACAAGAGATACAAACTTCTGCAGTCCATCAGAAAACCATGAAGAAGAAAACCAAGATGATGAGGAAACAAGCAAGACAACAGAAGATACAGAGATGAGTTCTAAAGCTCCCTCAAGATATACTCAGAAGAACCATCTTGAAGATCAGATCATTGGAGACAAGAGAGTAGGGGTCCAAACAAGAAAGCAGCTAATAGAACAAACTGAAGAGGTATACATAGCCATGTTGTCACAAATAGAGCCAAATAAATTTGAATATGCCAGCAAGGACAAGTCTTGGGTAAATTCTATGAATGAAGAATTGGACCAAATTGAGAAAAACAATACCTGGGAATTAGTTCCTAGACCCATCGAGAAAAATATCATTGGTTCAAAATGGGTATTCAAAAACAAAATGAATGAGCAAGGACAAGTAATCAAGAATAAAGCCAGACTGGTCTGCAAAGGATATTCACAAATTGAAGGACTTGATTACGATGAAACATTTTCCCCTGTAGCTAGAATGGAAGCCATCAGAATGTTTCTGGCATTTGCTTGCTACCAAAACTTCAAAGTATATCAAATGGATGTGAAATCTGCATTTCTGAATGGAGATCTAGAAGAATAAGTCTACATGGAACAACCAGAAGGTTTCTCTTTAACATACAAAGAAGACTATGTGTGCAGACTGAAGAAGGATCTATATGGACTGAAACATGCTCCTCGTGCTTGGTACTAAATACTGGATAAATATTTGCAAAACAAGGCTTTAAGAGAGGTGGGGTAGACAACAATATATACATAAAAGCCCTTGAAAATGAACTCCTGATTGTCGTAGTATATGTTGATGACATTATGTTTGGAAGCAACAGAGAAGAACTAGCAAAAGGGTTTGCTGATGAGATGAAAACAGAGTTTGAAATGTCTATGATTGGAGAGCTCAGTTTCTACTTAGGACTTCAAATTTAGCAAAAGAACACAAGTACATTCATCTCATAGGAAAAATACTTAAAATAAATGTTGAAAATTTTCAAAATGGAGGACTACAAACCTGTGTCAACTCCCATGATCACGGGATGCAAGCTGTGTGCTGATGATGGGTCTGCAGATATAGATAAAAAACTCTACTGGTCCATGATAGGAAGTCTGTTGTATATGACAGCATCAAGACCAGACATCATGCTAGTAGTAGGACTGGTGGCTAGATATCAAGCAACACCTAAACAAAACCATCTTCTGGCAGTAAAAATAATATTTAGATATCTACAAGGAACAAAACAGTATGGACTTTGGTATCCTAAAGGCAAAAGCTTCACTCTGACAGCATACACAGATGCAGATTGGGCCAGCTGTGTGGATGACAGGAAAAGCACAAGTGGAGGTGCTTTCTATCTAGGAGAAAGTCTGGTGGCATGGTTAAGCAAGAAACAAACATCTATCTCTTTGTCTACAATAAAAGCAGAATATATAGCAACAACAGCATGTTGTACAAAAGTCATGTGGATGAAGCAAACCCTCCAAGACATGAAGGTAAGCATTGATGAAACTATCTCAATCACATGTGATAATACAAGTGCTATAAGTATATCTAAAAATCCTGTGCTTCACTCAAAAACTAAACATATCCCAATCAAGTATCATTTTCTCCGAGAACAAGTGGCTCAGAAGATAGTTAAAATGGAGTATGTACCAACAAAAGAACAGATAGCAGATATATTTACCAAACCGCTTGCCAGAGAACCATTTGAATATTTGAGAGACAGATTAGGGGTAGTATCTGTAGATTCTATTCTCTAATATGAAGAGAAAGCACAGTTTTAGGGGGAGACCAGAAACGAAAATATCATTCACAGGGGGAGATCAATCAATAAGGGAAGCATGAAAACAGGTCCTCAAGATCAAAAGGATTATGTCAAGAATACATTCAGCTTAAAATAATCAATAAATAGGCAAAAGGATTAGTGGCGCAGCGGAAGAGTGGTGCCTCCAACGCAGGAAGAGTGGTGAACCTGATGTAAATTTAATCCAAACATTGAAGTGATAGTGTACAAAGTCAGAATATTCTAAAGAAAGAAAATGCACGAAATCACAGAATCAAAGAATAGAAAGTACACTAAGAATTCAAACCCCTTGGCATTGATGTCAAAGGGGGAGGAAGAGTAGGCAAACAAAGAAAGTGTATTGCCATCAATGCCAAAGGGGGAGACTGTTGGAAATATTTTCATTGATGGCAATGGAGGTAGCAAAGACAGAGACAGACAATGGAGGCAGCAAAGATAGAGACAGAGGCAGAGGCAGAGGCAGCGAATATAGAGGCAGAGTCGTTATCAGAGGCAGAGCCAGAGGCAGAACTGTTATCACAGCAGTAGAGGCAGAGGTCGAGCAATAGAAGCAGTGAAGGTAGAGGCAGAGGTAGAGCCGTTATTCCGAGAATCACTACCCAGCTGCTAGAACCTCTAAATATGAATTTCGGGAACCGTAACCTAGGCGGAAGGATACATATATATAGTTATGGGAATTGCTTAACCTAAGCAGAAAAGTATATATACATAAAAAATATTCTGGGAATCTTAAACCCAAGCGACAAGTATATATATATATATATATATATATATATATATATATATATATATATATATATACAAACCTTATTCCGAGAATCATTACCTAGCCGGGCGTCACATATAACATAAACACAATTTCGGAAATCGTTACCCACGCTGGAGTATATATGCAGCGTATTTACATATATTGTGCAAGATTAAATGACTAAAGTTCCAAAGCATATATATTAATTTTTATAAGTGGAGCGCTTTATGATAACCAAAATACCACAAGGTGGGACCAAATCGCATCGGAGAAAAACAAAGTAGCGGAACATGCAAACAGAAAGTTGCAATTGCGATTGGCAAAGCCGGACGCGATAGTCGTATAAACTCTGTCATATAAAATACAATTGGGTTCGCACTTTGATCGCATCAGAGAAAAAATGGCTGCAGATCACTTGCAACTAAAAGTTGCGATTGCGATTAATCGCATCACATCAGGTCAATCACATCGGAGTTAAAGTGGAATATCGGAACATGCAACAAAGAGTTGCGATTGCGATTGGAAGTCCAGACCCGATGGGTATATAAACTACAATTTATATATACCTTGAGTTCCGGTGAACAATGACTGATTGCATCGGAAAAAGGTGGAATATCGGAACATGCAACAAAGAGTTACGATTGCGATTGGAAGCCCGGACCCAATGGGTTTATAAAACATAATTGATATGTGTCGGAACATACCATTGAAGATTGCAATTGCGATCAATCACAAAGGTGTCAATCGCATCGGACAAAAGCAGAGCATCGAGCAATATATTAAAAGACTTACGATTGCGATTGAAGCCCGGACCAAATGGGCTTATAAACTATGATTAACAAGTATTTGAGTTCCAATCGCATCGACAAAGAACAGTGAACAGTGATTAGTCGCATTGGAGCAAGGCAGCTTGCGATTGCGATCAATCGCAATCAGAAATCGCTGGAGGAGAAATATATCGCATCGGAAAGCGTGGCAAGTGGGCCCGAAAGGGCATTGGTTAAGTATTAATATTATTCTTCATTGAAGTGGTGGTTTGTTTGTTAAAACTTTATATAAGGATGTCGATTATATTGAAATGTGTCGCGTAGACTGTGGACCCATGGGCCTTGGCTTAAGGTGGAGGGAGATTATTAATAATTGCAATGTATGTATGTTCTGCTTGCAGAACTTTCCACATCAACAAGACACTTACTGTATGAAAAGCGTTGGAATATGCCCAGATTTAAAGTCAGCAGTTACACATATATACAAAATGCACTGATATACAAAGCACAGTTACATGTTTGCAGCAGTTACACCACAATAGAGGACAGAAAAGCAAACAGAGCTGAAAAGAGATAAAACACAGTCACAGAAAAGACAGACACAGTCAAAGAAAAGTCAAATGCGTAGCGAGCCAAAAGAATAAATGAGTTGATCTGGAGTTCTCATTGTAATTTGAATGTAAATATTTTTAATTGATATATATTGTTGTGATGCATTGGCAAGTCTCCGGAGGAAAAACAAAGCTCCCACTGTAATATTGAAATTAATGCATGTTGTTATATTTTCTGAATGAGCGAGTGAAAGAAATGAAAAGGTAGAAAGCGAAGAGGCATGGCTGTCCATTCCAAATTCATTAAGGAATGCTAATAGTCACAAGAAAATACTTATAAATAATATCATCTTGATATGCAAAAAGAGGTTAGAGAGAGAAAATATAGAGAATGCAGAGTATAGAAGAGTGAGGCAGAGAAGATTAAGAAAAGAAGAGCAGAAAGAGATGCTACAGAACAGAGCTGATACCTGAGGTAAATCAGCAAACACTCAATTTGATAAATTGAAGGGAGTTGGTGCTTCCTTGCAAGTTGTAGCTTGCAGAATTGAGGTTAGAGCCTCCTGTAGGTTGGTGCCTATAGAAAAATAGTGGTGAGAGGGAGTTGGAGCTTGCCATTGCATCACAACAATAATAAGATGTGGTTTTATCCCTTTATGGGTTTCCACTTATATTTGGTGTCTCTGTGCATGATGTTTATGTGTTGATTTGATTTATATCATCCGCTTAATACATACTGCTCTCATATTAAGTCTATTGTTATATTGTATTAATACTTGCTGCTCACATTCTAAGATTACTCACATATTAAGTTGGACATGAAATGAAGCTATAAATAAGGTTTAATGAAAATTTTTAAAAGTCCATGAATGTGTTAAACTGATTCACCCCCCACCCCTCTCAATTTAACTAAGGGTTCAACAAGATCGACAGTCGGGAGTGATCCGGGACGTATAATAGAGAAATGGAGAAAATAAAAAGGAATAAGGTAAAAAACCTTAGGCGGAAGAAGAAATGAATGAGAAATCAAAGTGGGCTTTGGGATGATCGTGGGCCATCAGATGAGATCGGCCCACAAGATCAACGGTGGATAATAAATCGGGAATCGGCGATCGGAGGGAGGCAAAGTAAAGTAATTAGATACACCCGATGGAAAACTCCGATGCGATCACATGTGGACTGTCGATCTGCAGATCAGATTGACGATGGGAAAAGAATCGAGAGGAGTCAATCGGAGGTGGAGAAATATTTTAACGTGCCCGATGAAAAAGGTATGATGCGATAATCCGCGGGGAAGGCCGATGCGATTTGTGCGATCGGGGAAGGCTGATGCGATTGCGCGATCAGACCATTGCAATCGGAGTTTTTTGTTTAACGCAAACAACAACACTTTGTGATTTGCTTTGATGCGATAAGCGCTTGTGACCTTTAGCACTTGGTTCCAGTGCTGGGGCACATGGAGGGGAGGTGGTTTAAGACTTAGCCCAAGGGGGCTTGAGTCTTTATACAAAAATATGTATTTTTCATGAAAATTTTCAAGTTTTTCAATGGATTTGGGGGTTTCGGCAAAGTTCAAAAAGGAGTTTTAAACTTTGTCAAAAGGATTTTATGAAAGTGGAAGAAGGGGAAAATGAGAAAATAGAGTATTTTGATGAGAATAAAAAGGGGTAGAAAATGAGGTTAGTTTTGAAGTGGAAGGAGGGAAAAATGGTGTTTGTAGCAGTATTTTCTCTCATGGAATTAGTGGAATTTCTGAGTATAGAAAGGGAATAGTGGTGAATATTTGGACAGAGGCATGAGGCTTTCAAGAGTCTTTAAGAGATAACATCTTTTTAGCAATAAAAACTTGTTTCTTGAAGACTTCAAAAATGTTTTAGCCAGGATTTGATATAACAAATTTTATAGTTGGCTAACAATGGCTCCACTTGGGGATGGTGCCTTCTTGAAGGCATCAAGAACTTCAGACTTGCATTCTCTGGGAGGCTGTTTAGTGCCTCATCCATTGGGCTACCTTTCTTTACTTGGATGATCTTCTTTGTTCTGAAAAATGTTAGCAGCCATGGAAAACAATGGAACTTCATCAATACAAGCTTTCTACCTACCCAATCCTATTGATGTAACATTTTTTCTTCATTAGAGTGCACTTGGATTGGAAACTCTTTCACAACATTTTATTCTTTTGAAAGCAGGAAATCTAATCTATTTATACTCCTTATTTCTCCACGGACTCAGATTAAACAGTTTAGTCCATATGTTTCTCTACCTAAGCTACTAATCTGTTAGGATTAAACAATCTAACAGATTTTTTATTCTCTAATTTCTAAAACAGAAATTTAAAAACAGTCAAGTCAAGATTAAGCTGTTTGACTTGCTGTGATCTATGGCATAAAAACAAGCTTTACATAGACATTTATTTTGTAGAAAATTTAAACAAAATGGAAGGCTTGGGATCTGAAAGTTCAAAGCACTGCCTTCATATTTTTTCAGCTCTATTTTGACTTTTATTTGAGCTGTTCTTTGTTTGTTCTCTGGTTCAAATTTTGAGCTAATTAGAACCAGTTATACATCTTCTTTGACTCAGAGATTAAAACAGATTGAGTCATTCTCTTTGAAAACTTAGGTTCAGATATTGAGCATGTTTGAACCTTTAATTTCTAGCCTAATCTACCTACTGATAAGCCAAGATTAAACAATTTGTCAAATCAAATTCACTATCCTATCAACAGAAAATTTAAAACTAATTAGTCAAGATTAGGTTGAATGAATAATTAGAAGTTTTTTTTTCCTAGGAGTGGAATTTAAGCTTGCATACTTTTATATTTGTTTCTCTTTTTTGGTATGGGGCTATACCTTTCTTGTTTTTACAGTCTGCCCTCTTTTCTCTTTTCTATTGTTTTTGTATTTTGATTTTTCTAAATTTGAATGAAATGGTGGATGAGATATTTATAGTGAGAAAAAAGATAAAAAGGCTTTCACAACGTGACATGGATCAAGAGAAGTAATGTTTAAGCATCCTGCCATTGATAGGACCCCCAAACAATTCTGCTCCATTCAACTCTTGTAAAAAATAGGCATTGTTACCAGCAACTGAATGAATAGAGTAAGGGCCAAGCCATAAGTTGTCAAATCTTCCATGCTTGCCCTTATCTTCCCTCCTTGAGTCCCACTTTAAAACTTTGTCCCCAATTTTGAAATTGTTGGCCTTTTTTCTTCTGTCAAAAATCTTTTTGATGCTGTTCTGCTTTTGCAATGCTTTCTTGTAGACATCCTCTCTGGTTTGCTGAAGGTGAATGGTTTGATTTATCCTTCTAATCATGTCATTATCTTCAGTTTGCAACTCTTGAATTAACTTCATAGCTGGTATGCCAAGGCTGGTTGGAAAAATTGCATCAGTGCCATACACAAGTTGATAGGGTGACATTCCAATAGATTTCTTCAAAGTCAATTTGTCAGCCCAAAGTGCATGGACTAGCTTTGTGTGCCAAGACTTCTTGTTGTCCTCCAACAGTTTCTTGATTATGTTCACTAAAATTTTGTTTGAGGATTCTGCAAGTCCATTACCTTGAGGGTAATAGGCCATGGAATGCCCCAACATAATCTGATATTTGTGACAGAACTCAACCATCTTCTTACATCCAAATGTTGTTGCATTATCAGTGATGGTCTTGGTAGGACAACCAAATCTAGAGAGAATATTAGTCTCCATGAATTTTATAATGATAGAATCATTGGCTTGCCTACAAGGAATGGCTTCTATCCATTTAGTGAAGTAGTCTGTGGCAGTGACAATCCATCTATGTTGGGTAGAGGATGGTGGATGGAATTCTCTTATGAAGTCAAGTCCCCACTGTTGAAATGGAGCTTCAACAGTGATTGGATGCAGAGGCAAGGGTAGCAGTTTTCTCTTGCCCCTCAAAAATTTGACATTTATGGTAGGCAATGATCATTTTGTGTACATCATGAAAAAGAGTAGGCCAATAGTAACCAGCCCTCAAGATTTTGTTGGCTGTTGTTTTCCAATATAAGTGGCCTCCACACTCCCCTTCATGGAATTCGTACTTAACCTTCTCTGCATCAAACTCAGGCAAACATTTAAGCAATATACCACTTGAATTTTTCCAATACAGATATCTATCTATAATGCAATAGTTTACAGCTTTCAATTTCAGGAACCTTGCCTTCGTTTTTGTCAAACCAGGAGGTGTATTCAAATTAAGCAAAACATAAATAATATCAACATACCAAGAGGAATTCATAAAATGGTTTTCAACAATGGAAGTTGAGATTTCCTCTTGATCATCTAAATCATTAATCATATTAATATCAAAGATTTCATAATTGGATTCAGCTATTAATATAGCTAGACCTTGGCCTTTGATCAGCATAGTGGGTTTTATCTCTAAATCATATTCAAGGATAACAACAATCCACTTACCTCTCTTACCAGCTGGGTCCTGTGTTAGAATGTCTTTCACAACTAAATTTTGGAAAAAGGCAATGATGTGTGAGTGAAGGATGTATACTCTGAAATATTTTAAATCCTTAACCAAAGCAAAGGCTTGCTTTTGCATAATGTTATACTTCAAAGGAGCATCTCTCAAAGCCTTGCTAAAGAATGAAATAGGCTGCTCTTGTCCTTGTGGATTTTTCTGTAAAAGGACAACAGCTATGGTATGTTCTGATGAAAATGAAAAAATATAAAAATCTTTTGAAAAATCAGGACTTATTAGAACCAGTGTTTTGGTTAACGCTTGTTTCACCAGCTCAAAGGACTTCTTTGCTTCCAAGGTCCATTTTACCCCTTGCTCCTTTTTCAACATGTTTGTTATATTCCTAAGGAGCTCAACCAAGTTGGGTATGAACCTTCTCAAAAAGTTAATCTTTCCAATGAAAGATTGCAACTCCTTGATGTTTCGAGGATGAGAGATTTGAAATATGGCCTCAATCCTCTTTGGATCTATCTTTATACCCTCCTCAGAAATGATGTGCCCAAGAAGTTTACCTTCTTGGAGACCGAATATTGTCTTCTTAGGGTTTAAATATATTCCAAACTTTCTGCATTTCTCGAAATTTTTTCTCAAATGTTATAAGTGCTCTTCATCTGACTTTGAAAACACAGTGAAATCATCAAGGTAAATAATGATGAAGTAGCCTATTTCTTCCTGGAATGCTATTTCCATGGCTCGCTGAAAAGTTGCTCCAGCATTCATTAGACCAAAGGGCATTTTCACATACATGAAAGTGGCCCATGGTGTTGTAAACATTGTCTTTAATTGATCATCAGGGTGGACTAAAATCTGATTGTACCCCGAATAGCCATCAAGCAAAGAAATTCTTGTAGACCCTACTACCCTTTGTAAAATATGGTCCATCTTGGGCAAAGGGTAGTTGTCTTTCAATGAAGCTTTGTTTAAGTCTCTAAAGTCTATACAAAGCCTAATCTCTCCTGTTTTCTTCCTGACCGACACCAGATTAGACACCCACTCAGAATATCTAATAGGGACAATAATACCAGCATCGTACATTTTCATGATCTCCTTCTAAACCAAAGGCAACTGAACATGATTTATTCTGCGCAGTTTATATTTGAATGGCTTTTGGTTTTCCTTGAGAGGGATTTTGTGCTGAATTATTTCAGTGTCATAGGACTTCAGATCTTTGTAACTCCATGCAAAAACATCAGAAAATTCCTTAAACAACTCTATGTATTTGAGTTTAATATGAGCTAGTAAAGTCTTAGACATTTTAATCATTTTCGGTTTAAGTTCACTACCTATATTTCAATCTTCCAGTTCAGTCTCTATAGGTTCCAGTTTTGGCTTCTTGGCCACATCGTTAAAATCAAACAACTCTTCTAAAGGTGCCAGACCCTTAGGCAAACTTTCATCATTAGACTGCAAGGTTTCTAACTGCTCTGTTTCTAACTCTACATTCATCTCTGTTTCATTTTCAAGTTTGCTAGATAACATGTTTACATTAGCAAGTTCAGGAGACCTTTCTTCTTTATCAAGAAAATTTTCTTCACTGCAGTCTGTCTCATAATCTGAGTCCGAACTATGTAGTTCGAATTCATTTCTGAATTGCATGAAGTCTTCTATTTGTTTGTCCCTGTCGAACACCTGCCAATATTTCTCGTTATCGAGAACGGCTGGTCTGAATTTTATCTGAGTTGTGTAGTCTTTGGTTTCATATGGCGTTAAGCATTTTCTAGCTGTAAAGGCTAAATTGTGGGCCGCGATATTTCTTTTTCTTGGGACAAAAATTATCTGGTGCTTCTCAAAAGTTTTTAAAAGGTCCATGACATTGTTTCGATAGGCGCTAAGTCTGGGATGATTAGTGTTATACTCCCCATTGACTTGTCTAATGATTAACTCGGAATCCCCATGCACTTTGATTCTCTTGGCTCCTAATTTTTTCAACAAACGTAAGCCTAAAAGTAGGGATTCATATTCCGCTATGTTATTAGAACACTGAAAGTTTAGTTTGCAGGAAATGCTTTCTTTATGGTTGTTTTCATTGTTGTAGATCCAGACACCTGCACCAACATTAGTTCTAGTGCATGACCCGCCAAAGTTCATACTCCACAGAGGATTAGTCTCGGGTTTAAAAGTTTGACTATCCTCCTCGACTAAAGTGCCTTTGGATGTTTCTTGAAGATCGACACTTGGTTGGGCTTGTTTTAATTCCTCAATTTTTTCAATATGTTGAGGAAAAAGTTCTTGACTGCTAAGGTTAAACAACGATGGTCGCATTATTTGTAGCTCAAGACCTATGTTAGGTTCGCTATAGTTTAGAGGTTCAACAAATTGTTTTGGCAGTTATGTGTCATTCTCCTCCTCTCTATTCACCATTAAGTCTGTTAAAGTGACTTGTTCATCCAATATTTCATCATTAAAAAGGATAAATGAGTCAAGGTCTATGTTTATAGGATATAGGGGAAATTTTTGCAGTCTGTCTTGACTAGTAACCATGTACTGTGTATGGGACTCCCTGTAAAGTCTTCTTGATTGATTAAAAACGGGGATGGTCGCATAGGTCATGTCCATCTGCATAGTCCCTTGTAACTTAGCCCCCCAAGATCTTGATAATAACATTTCATACTTGGGGGGGACATCAACCACAAAAATATCCATGACTAGGCATTTGGCTGGAATCTGTGCCAAGTTAACGCAGAGGTCTTTAATTAATCCTAAAAATTTTACTCTACTTGAGTCAAAGGAGTAAAAGTATTTATAAGGTCTGGTGATTTCTAGACCAAGGCTCTCCATCATAGCTTTAGGCATTAAATTATGAGAAGCCACAAAATCATGCATAACGTTATTCAAAATCTTGTCATGAATGTTTAGACTTACATAAAAGGGAGGAACAGGTCCCTCTTGATACTTACCTTCAATATTAGGACCAAAAATAAGCTCTGGTTGGTCATCATTCAGATTGACTGTGTCATTATTCTCTTCAATGTTTAAAGCCTTCAAAATTTGGGTCCTATATACATCTTGGGTAGCTAACTCAGTCAAGGGAACATAGATTTTAATTTTGGAAATTTCCTGCTCTAGGCTGAAAGGAATTTGACTCTTTGAAGAACTTGTCTCAGCCTTATTAGCTGCCAGTCTACCAGCAACATCAGCTTGCTGATTTGATCTATTTACATTTGACAAAATTATTTTCACAAGAATACTAGCTGAAGTGTTAGTACTGCTAAGGTCCGCACTCTGTTTTGTAACGTTTTGAGTGCCTTTCTCTCTACCTTTATCAGAATTTACAGCTACTATTTTGTCCTTTTTTTTAACAACTTTAGGCTTGGTTGCAGTGCTGTTTTGTTAAGATTTTTCGGGGTTTTTGGTGTTGGGATTTTGTTGACTGGCTTTGCTTCTAAGGTCATATTCTCTTTGAGACTCTATGATGACATTTTCCATGTCTTGATAATAATTTTCATCATCATCTCTTTTGCCATCATAAGGTGTGTATAGACCTTGTTTTATATCATAATGAATCTCAAATTCATCATTATCTACCCCCAACATGTTGATATCATCCTCCTCTATTATTTCATATGTTTCCTCAACCTCACTTACATAGTTTTGAGGAAAGGGAGGAGTGATCTGTTGATCATATTCCCTAGGTCTGCTTGGAGGTTGGTTCCTTCTAAAATTCTTATTCTGGTTCTGGTTTCGGTTTTGAGGAGCAGTTTGGTTTTGCCTTGCTTATGCTCTCTCAAGGATGCTCATTTTCTTCATCATCTCCTCCATCATTCTTTCCATCTTTGAGTTGGAAGTAGAAGGTGTAGATTCCTCTCTGAAGGACACTCTCTTCTCATTTTTCATTCTTTCTCTCTTCTCCATCAAGTTAACTTCCACGGCAAGAGCTCCTTTTTTCATATCTTCAAGAGTTGCATGATCTCTCTCTCTCAGTTGATAGGCCATCTCAGGGTCAAACCCTTCAGGGAATTTGTTTAGGGCTGAGCCTTGTGGAGGTTTTAGATCTGGGGAAATTTCATTATATACACTGTTAAATCTGGTACAATAAGCTTGTACACTTTCCCCAGTGTTTCTATGGAGGTTCTTGTAATCAGAAAGGACTTGGAGAGGATTCTTCTTTACTTCCCATTTTTTTAAGAATGTCTGATGGAAGGCTTGGAGATCATTGATAGTATGGGGGGTTAAGCCTTTAAACCATTTTCTTACTTCTCCCCCCATACTATGAGCAAATAATCTAAGCTTGGCAGAATCATCATCAATTTCATTTCTTTCAAATTATTCATTCATCTTATCCACATGTTGTGATGCAGTTGTAGTATTACTAGCATCATATAATGGAATTTTGGACTGATAGTCCTGTGGAAGATTTACTAATGGTGTAGGAAGGACTAAGGGAGCATACCATGCAGCCATGGTAGGAGGTGGAGGTGGATTTACAAGAGATGGATTAACAAGAGGGAAAGTGGGTTGGAATGGAGTGGTTTGGACAATGGATGTTTGGTGAAGAGATGTGGATGGTACAGCAGTAGATTGCTGAGCTAATCTTGGATGAGAGACACCTAAATTGTGAAGGAAATGTAAATTAGGAGCTGTTGTGTCTCTACTACCAGGATGTTCACTTGTTTCCGGGGATGAAAGTGAGGGCTCAGAGTCTAGCTGAATTATATCATCAAATGACCTAGTTATAAATGGATTTCTTAAGTCTACTTGTGATTGATGTAGAGCTGCAAGATTTTAAGGAATTGAATTAGCTCTCAAGGGTGATCTGAAAATAGTTGAACATTCAATCTTAGGAGACTTCCTAAGGATAATTTCTGGGTTATCAACTATCTCAGGTGGATTAGGGTCAGGGTAGGCTCTAGTATGAATCTTTCTAGGAGCCACTATGATGTGTTTTTTAGACCCAACCAAACAAGAAAAGTTCAACCAAATATGACAGTCTTTAAGAGGTTAACTAATCTGTTTTACAAAAAATTCAATCCTACAGTCCTTTAACTGAGTTTGAATGATATTTCAATGATCAGGGTTCTTCCTAGTGGATTCTTAAGGTCTGTTAAGGATTATGGAGTCACCAAGTGGAAGTTTTTAGCTCCTAAGGAGGTAAAAGGTTTTATGGTTCACCACCATGTTTATTAGATACCAATCTGAAATATTTTTGGGTTTTCTGAGTTATTTTTTCAGTCTTGTGGTTTCTAGGAGTGTCCTAAATCTGTTTCAAAACTTATCTATGGTTATGAGACAAATACAATCTACTCTTATGGCTAAGCCAGCTTAATCTTTCAAGGTTAGATAAACTCTTATGAGAATCCTAGGGTTTTGCCTAGTTTTTCACTGATTCAAACAAGTTTTTATCATGATTACCATTGCTTGGTAGTGCTTGAAAAGGCTGCTTTTTACTTACTACAAAATATTCTTGAACCAAGGGTCTTTTGAGGTCTTAAAGGTGTTTAGGCCGAAAAAACACTCAAATTCCCTAGCGGAGTCACTAGAAATGTTAGGAATTTGTAATTAGCAAGATTGGAAAAGTCCAATCATAGAAACAACATTATTTCAACCACTTTTGGATTCTAGGATCTAGCCCTCCTGAATTTGGAGAGGGATCTCTCCAATAAGTGCAAAGATTGGATTTTTCTTTGAAGGTTTATGGTAATGATGTTAGGCTAGTTATGAAGGCCAAGGGTTTTGTTTGTTTTTGGATGGTTGAGCATGATTATTATTTGAGATGGAAAGTCCTAAATGCAAAGAGTTTCAAAGGTGAGAAGTTGCAAGCAATCAGAACAAGCTTTGGCCAAAAAGATAGATAATTGTAGGTTTTAGTCCATTGGGCTATGGAGTCATAATAGGGTTTAATTGAAACAAAAAGAGGCAAGAGTGGTCCATGGGGCAAGTCATTTATGTCTAAGGATCTCTCTAAAGTTTGATTTATGGAATGAAATGGTACAACAGGAAGGGGAAATTAAACAAATGAAGAACAAAGAGCAGCCTAGGATCTGGTAAGTACTTTTAAACTGGCCAGCCTTTGACACACACTTAAGAAAAACATAAAAGTAAACTAGGATCTGGTAAGTACTTTCAAAATATCTAGCCTTTGATACAATTTCAATAGAAAACATTTTAAAACAAAGGGAAACTTGAAGGCAACTTTTGGAGAATAAACTAGCGGGCCAAGCTCACCACAAATCCTCTACTAGCTCTGCTTTACTTGGTAACTTTCAAGACAAACACAAAGATAACAAAGAATGGCCTAAGATCTGTGTTTGGTCAATTTAGTGTGTCCTAAATTGCTGCATTTAATTTGTCAATCCGGGATTCGTAAGCTGATGAAGTGCGGCGCACTATATGTGCAAGATAACCTATTTCTTAACTTTTTGTCGTTTTTGGTTTTCTAAGATGAAATGGAAATTCTAAAATGAAAACAAGTATGGTTATGTTTGTTCAAGGAAATGATATTCTCTATAATGATTTACCAACTTGAAACTTAAAAAGGAATTTGAAACATACAATGACAAAACTTGAAAGGAAATGAAAATATGCTGCTGAAATGAAAAGGTGCTGCTAGTCTAATGAATCAAAACAGTGAACTAATGAGCATGAAACCAAAATATTCTTGCTGCTGTCTAAACAGAAAAGAAACTATGCTGAAAGAAATCCAAAAGTTGCAATAAAGTAAATCTAAATCAAATTACATCAACTTGTCTTCTGATCCCTCATCATTAGTCCATCTATGATTTTCGGAAGTAACCATAAAAAACTTGAGTAACTGATATCTAACTTGCAGAAAGTAAACTAATATCAAACCATACATTCATAATTCAATCCCTCACCATCAGTCTAGCTGTGGCTTTCGGAGGCAACTGAAGATGTCATGCACAATTTAATATATCTAAATTTACAGAAAGGAAACTAATACTAAACTACACATTTCATAATACAATCCCTCACCATCAGTCCAGTTGTGGCTTTCGGAGGCAACTGAAGATGTTATGAGCAGTTTAATATATCTTAATTTAACTACTGAAGCAAATGAGCAAAACTGAATTAAACAAAGCAGTACTGAAATTAAACAGAAACTAAGAAAAACAAATTAGCAGCAGAACAATGTTAATTCCATGTCATTAGTCAAAAAGCTATGAAAATGCCCGGGCTGCCTATCTATAACCTGAAACAAGAACACTGATCAATGATTAACAACATAAAACATGAAAGACAGAAGTGAAATGGAAAGCATGAAAGTTTATAAACAGAAATGAAGCATAGATACTGTGAAAAATGCAATGTATACACATGTGAATGGATTATAGTACAATGAGCTTTAAAGAAATAAAATAAGAACTATACAATAATGCACAGAACCTTGGCAAGTGCAGGGGCCCTCTACACTAGCCTTGGCAATAATCTTCAAGTACGAATTATGTTGGAAAACAGAGTCTTCTTATATTAAAATGCAGTCATAACAGTAAGGTAGTATTACGGCACTAAGGCAACGTAATTACATTACAGAGCATACTAATAAAAGATAACAGAGACTAACTTCGACTAACTCCATATGCGTATGAAAACACGTTATATATAACAAAAGAAATATAACTGTCTCCTAAATTTTATGCTGGTGGAGAACACGTAGACCATTACGTCCACGGATCTAGGATCATGGCCGTGTTGGAAAGTAAATCTATGAGGAGTGGATGCTTGAATTCGGCTATGGAGCCATGTACAGATGTCGACTTGCCCTCCGCAACTCAGAAACGGCCATATGAACCTTCACGTGACACGAAACAGAGTCCTGTCACCGTGAGACTCTATGGTTGACTTCCATTTGGACGCCTTTGACCGCAGCTTCTTTAGATGAGTTTGCTCGAACCAATAGGACACGAACCATGTCCACATCAGTTCTGACTTGCCCATGTGGCCCGTTTTTCCTGTAGACACCTGTAACATAGAGTTTCACAAAATGGCTGCGGAAAGTTGCAGCAGCTGCGGAAAGTGGCAAGATTCCGCAGCTAAATGAACAAAATCTAAATCAAACAGCAGACACAAAAATATAATTAAAAACCATGTTAGATGCTCTTTTGCAATTAATATACAATGATATTGATAGTTTGGGAGGTTCAGGTGAGTGAAAAAGGTATAGAAAAGTGTATGGAAAAGATGCAGAATTGAGACTCAACATACCCCCACTGTGAAGGTGTTGCATGTCCTAATGCAACCAAAATTTTGATAATCCTTCCTCAGTTCATATTCCTTGACACTTCAGCCAACACGCCTAATCCTCTCCTCCTCTTCCTTGGTGCTACCAACATTCTGGGTTTCTTCATTAAGCACCTAAATTTGATATTAACCAGTGCTCTGCTCAACTTCTGGCATTTCCTTTTCAATTTCTTGTTCTTTTTCTGCCATATTCCCAGATGTAGCATGGTATTATCATGGATGATTTTGTCCAGTTTGCCTTGTTCGTTCAATGTCTCATTTTCATTTTTGATGTGTCGATTTAAAAGCTCTAGCTCAAAGACTTCCTGTTTTAGTGATTGGACTAAATCATCTTGTACTGTGTGAGGCTGGATGGACGAAGTACTGGGACCTGTAGCTGCCTTTTCCAAAGATTCTATATAGTCATATACTTCCTGCTACTTGGGGTCTATATCAGGTGTCATTTTTATTGGGCTATCCCCAAAATGCCGTGAAGGAGAGTTATCTTCAAAATCTGGCTGAGAAGGGCTCACATCAACATTTTGTTGAGAATAGGATGGACTATGTTCAATATCTGACTGAGAATGAAATGAACCAGGTTCACTAACTGACTGAGAGTGAGATGGACTATAGTCAGCCGGGGACTGTTCAGATGTTTCCTCTCCCAAATCAATGAAATGAGGACCCTTCATTTGCGTTTTCCTCAATTTCCCCTTAAGTCTGCTGCTTCTTCTCACATGTTGTGGTACACTATCCCTTTGTTTTTGTTTTCTTTTCTCTGTCTTCTTGGCCATAGAGGACTGTTTTTGAAGATAAAATAATCTTTCAGATAACACTTGATGATCTTCTTCTTCTTCAGAAGGGGTTTGATGTATAGCCTCAATAGTTATTGGCTTCTTACCCTTGATTTCTTTCTTCTTCCTTTTTGACAGTCTCTCTTCCCTATCAGTTCTTTAAATTGTAGTAGTAGGAGTATTTTGGATTTCATCAATTGTTATTTTTCTCCTACTTCTTCTTGCTGTGCTACCTTCAGGAATTTCCTGAGTAGGAGTAATTTGAGTTTCATCATTTATTCTTTTTCTTCTACTCCTTCTTGTTGTACTACCTTCAGGAATTTCCTGAGGTTCCTCAAAGAAATTTCTAACCAGAAATTGTTCCCATGTGTCTTTCTTTTCCTTTAACTCCTTTTCAATCAAAATTTTTACAAGGCTGTGGTGATATAGATGGGGTTCTACATCTCCTAAATGTTTCTGAACAGTCACGGACATTTTCTTCAAACTATTGAATAGAAAATATGGGAGATTGAGAGTTTGATTATCTAGAAAATTCATCAATAACCTGGTATGGTACAAATACATGGACCCAAAACGGCCTTCACATGTACTGAATTTTTGAACAACTAGCAGAAAAGTAGCCCATTCCTCTTTCAATGCATGAATAGGAATTCCTCTTTTAAAAATAGTTGTGTCCATACCTTGGTTTCGTAAGATTGTTCTCCATGCTTCATCACTGATGCTTTTATTCTTAAACCAACGCTCACCCTCCTGAAGAAGTTCCGTGGCAGATGCTATAGATGCTTCATTGACCGCAAACTTAAGGTCTCCAATCTCTACTTCCAAGCCATTAAATGACCTTGCGAATGCCTTTGTCACTTCTTTATGATAACCTCTGAATTTTTGGATAAACCGCAGCCACTTTGCTTTCTTCAATATCTCCTTTACTTGTGGATATCCCTCTATAAACTTAGGTCCTTCCGGTTCTGCTCTTAGCAATTTATCCATTTTCTTTCTGCTCTTCACAAATTTTCCTGCGTGAGGGTTCGATGGAAATAGAACGGCTGAATGCACGGAGATGAGCACAATGACTGTGGGTAAATGTCAGAGAGTGGTATACATACTATAGCGTAGTAGAGAATGAAATGGAGTGAACAGAACAGAGAGGGGTTTTCGTGAGCACAACAGAGATACGGCTGTGAGGTTAACAGAGTATAACACATCCGGCAGTGTTTTGAATTTTGGTGGCTGCACAATAAATATGAGCACTTTTAAACAACGGCTATAGATTTATGCGGCTGTAAGAGTCCGTGGTCAAATCAAATACGTCTCATTGTCACCGGTGGAATATTGGAACATGAGTGAAGATCGGGGGTTTAATGATGGAACTGTTTGAGAATGAATGCAAGAGGATAATATGGAGATCATGAAAGGTTACGGAATTGTCAATATAATCATTGCAAATAATGGATAGAGATTATGGTTAAGAACTATATAAAAATGTGTTTTTCAATGCTATTTGAAATAAATTTTATTCATACCTTTGGAATCTTTGCCTTTTCCCTTGGTCTTCAACTAATTGCTCTTCATTGGTGTCTTGAATGCTCCATGTCTTCATTTTTGACCCTCTCACCTGAATTTTATTTCATGAGTATGGAAATTACATCTGGCTATACATTCTTTTGAAAACAGAGTAGTAGCTACAGAATCTGCTTCTGGCTGCGGAAACTGGAGTTAGCTGCGGAAAAAGATGTCAGTTGCGGAAACTAACACAGCTATTATTTGGATGAATGGAAATGAACAGATGACAAATGACCAGATGGAAATGGTCATGAAAAAGAACTTTATTGATGAAATGGATGGAATGAAGTGGAATGGAATGGAGTGGGTGGTCATAAAACTTGTGAAATGAAAGATTTTTTTTTTTTTTGGAAAATATAGAGTGTCAGGTGTTCCTGATTTTCACCCTATATTTTCTGTATAAGACTGCCAATCAGTGATTGGTTTTCAGGCTTATACAATATATATATATATATATATATATATATATATATATATATATATATATATATATATATATATATATATATATATATTTAATCGAAAAGAAAAAAAAACTGTGTCAGTAGAGAAGAAGAATGTTTGATCAATTTAGTGTGTCCTAAATTGGTCGTGATTTAATTTGTCAATCAGATTCGTAAGTTTATGAAGTGCGGCGCACTATATGCGCGTGATAACCTATTTCCTTAACTTTTGTCGCTTTTGGTTTTCTAAGATGAAATGGAAATTCTAAAATGAAAACAAGTATGGTTATGTTTGTTCAAGGAAATGATATCCTCTATAATGATTTACCAACTTGAAACTTAAAAAGGAATTTGAAACATACAATGACAAAACTTGAAAGGAAATGAAAATGTGCTGCTGTAATGGAAAGGTGCTGCTAGTCTAATAAATCAAAACAGTGAACTAATGAGCATGAAACCAAATTATTCTTGTTGCTGTCTAAACACAAAAGAAACTATGCTGAAAGAAATCCAAAAGTTGCAATAAAGTAAATCTAAATCAAATTACATCAATTTGTCTTCTGATCCCTCATCAGTAGTCCAGCTATGATTTTCGGAAGTAACCATAAACAACTTGAGTAGCTGATATCTAACTTGCAGAAAGTAAACTAATATCAAATCATACATTCATAATTCAATCCCTCACCATCAGTCCAGCTGTGGCTTTCGGAGGCAACTGAAGATGTCATGCACAATTTAATATATCTAAATTTGCAGAAAGGAAACTAATACCAAACTACACATTTCATAATACAATCCCTCACTATCAAATTCAGCTTGTATTTATAAAACAAGATGCTATATGTAGCTTTTAATATATCTAAATCTCTAATCAAGCAAAAATGAGAAAAAACAAAATTAAACAAAGTTAAAGATCAAATTAAAGAAAACTAAGAAATTCAAATTAGCAAGCCAGAACAATGTTAATTCCAAGTCATTAGTCAAAAAGTTATGCAAATGCCCGGGCTGCCTATCTATAACCTGAAACAAGAACACTGATCAGTAATCAATAACATAAAACATGAAAGACAGAAATGAAATGGAAAGCATGAAAGTTTATAAACAGAAATGAAGCATATATACTATGAAAGATGCAATGGATAAACATGTGAATTGATTATGGCACAATGAGCTTTAAAGAAATAAAATAAGAACTATACAATAATGCACAGAACCTTGGCAAGTGCAGGGGCCCTCTACACCAGCCTTGGAAACAATCTTCAAGTACGAATTATGTTGGAAAACAGAGTCTTCTTATATTAAAATGCAGTCATAACAGTGAGGTAGTATTACGACACTAAGGCAGCGTAATTACATTACAGAACAGACTAAGAAAAGATAACATAGACTAACTTCGACTAACTCCATATGCGTATGCAAACGCGTTATATATAACAAAAGAAATATAACTGTCTCCTAAAGTTTATGCTGGTGGAGAACACGTAGACCATTACGTCCACGGATCTAGGATCATGGCCGTGTTGGAAAGTAAATCTATGAGGAGTGGATGCTTGAATTCGGCTATGGAGCCATGTACAGATGTCGACTTGTCCTTCGCAACTTAGAAACGGCCATATGAACCTTCACGTGACACAAAACAGAGTCTTGTCACCGTAAGACTCTACGGTTGACTTCCATGTGGACGCCTTTGACCGCGGCTTCTTTAGATGAGTTTTCTCGAACCAATAGGACACGAACCATGTCCACATCATTCCTGACTTGCCCATGTGGCTTGTTTTCCTTGTAGACACCTGTAACATAGAGTTTCACAAAATAGCTGCGGAAAGTTGCAGCAGCTGCGGAAAGTGGCAAGATTCCACAGCTAAATGAACAAAATCTAAATCAAACAGCAGACACAAAAATATAGTTAAAAACCATGTTAGATTCTCTTTTTCAATTAACATACAATGATATTGACAACTTGGGAGGCTCAGGTGAGTGAAAAAGGTATAGAAAAGTGTATGGAAAAGATGCAGAATTGAGACTCAACATACTTCTGTACCAGCCTGATTGCAGAAATTTTCTGAAACATTTTGACAAAATCCTCTTTTGAGAGTGGCTTATGATAAAATTTAAATCTATGGCCATTCACAATAAGAGGAGTTTGAAACTCATCAATGGTCTTGATTCTTACCACTCCATTGCTAAAGATCTTGTCAATCTCATATGGTCCAAGCCAATGAGTCTGAAATTTTCCTTGAAAATATTTAAACTTGGAATCAAATAACAATGCCCAATCTCCTTCTTGAAACTTCTTCTCTTTGATGTACTTTTCATGCAATTTAGCTCTTTGATATTGAACTAGATCAGTTCTTAAAATTGCTTCTTGTCTGATCTCATCTAGCTCATTCAATTGCTCCATTCTATGCTTTTGGGCTTCTGATAAGTCCATCCCCAACTGAACTGCTATCTTGAAGGTCTTGACTTGGAACTCAATGGGAAGCAAGACTTCTTTCCCATAAACAAGTTCATAGGGAGAATGTCATGTTGTATTTCTCCATGTAGTTCTGTAGGCCCACAAGGCTTCAGGAAGCCTTTCTGCCCAATCTCTTCTATGTAGATGAACAGTTTTGGTGATGATACTTTCAAGAACTTTGTTTGTAGACTCCACTTGACCATTTGCTTGCGGATGGTAAGGAGTAGATCTTCTTTGCTTGATTTTGTATTCTTCCATCAACTTCTCCACCAAGTTGGATGTGAATTGGCTTCCCTGATCTGTCACAATTTCTCTTGGAACACCAAAGCGAGTAAAAATATCCTCATAAAGAAAATGAACAACTGAATTTTCAGTAGCAGATACTAATGCTTTGGCTTCTACCCATTTAGTAACATAATCAATACAAACCAATATATACTTCTTTTGCTTAGATGGTGGATTAATAGGTCCAATGAAATCTAAAGCCCATTTTTCAAAGGGTTCAATGAGTACCGGTGTTTGCAATGGAATTTCATTTGAAAGGGTAGGTTTCCCTACTCTTTGGCAGCTGTCACACCTTTTGACATATTGTTTTGCATCTTTGAAGAGGGAAGGCCAATAATATCCTAAAGAGAGGATCTTATAGGCCGTCCTTTTGTCTGCAAAGTGTCCGCCGCATGGTTCATCATGACATGCCTTAAGAATATCAGGCATTTCATCTTCCCTGACACATCTTCTGATCACAAGATCTGGCCCTGTTTTAAACAATTCGTTAGAAATCCATGAATATTTTGAACTCTCCTGAATAATTTTTCGTTTTTCATTTGGAAATAAATGTGAAGGCAGTTTCCCTGTAACCAAATAGTTAGCAATATCTGCATACCAAGGAGTCTTAATAGTTACCGCAAACAAGTATTCATCAGGAAACTTATCCTCTACAGGAGAATCTTCTTTAGTATTCTGAATCCTAGACAAGAAATCAGCTACTGTATTTTGTTTTCCTGGTCTATCCAACACATTAATATTGAATTCTTGCAAAATTAAGAGCCATCTTGTCACTCTGCCATTAGTAACAGGTTTGTTCATTAAATATCTAATTGCAGAATGGTCAGTATGAATAAAAGTTTCATAGCATGTTATGTAATGTCTAAACTTATTAATTGCATGAACAACAGCTAAGAACTCTTTTTCAGTCACAGTATAATTCAACTCTGTGGGAGTCAAATTTTTACCGGTGTAATAAATGGCATAAGGAATTAAATCTTTTTGACCCAACACAGCTCCAAGAGCTGTATCTGAAGCATCTGTAGAAATATGGAAAGGAAGTTTCCAATTTGGTCCTCTCAAGATAGGTGCTTCATATATTCTTGTTTTCAAAGTTTCAAAAGCTGATTGACAATCAGGATCCCATTTAAATTCACAGTCTTTTGTAAGCAACTTGAAGAGTGGAGATGCTATTTTAGTGAAGTTTTCTATAAATCTTCTATAGTAACCAATAAATCCTAGAAAACTTCTAACATCTCTTTGACAATTTGGAATAGGCAACTTGGAGATGACTTCAACTTTTGATCTATCAACCTTAATCCCATCTCCTAAAATATGATGTCCTAAAACAATCCCTTCAGTAAACATCATAAAGCATTTTTCATGGCTTAATGAAAGGTTTGTTTCTTTACATCTTATGAGAACTTTTTCCAAATTTTCTAATGCCTCTTCAAATGAATTACCATAAACTGTAAAATCATCCATATAAACCTCTACACAATCATGGATTAGATCAGAAAAAATTCCTAGTACTGCTCTTTGGAATGTTGCTGGTGCATTACATAACCCAAAAGGAAGTACTCGGTAGGAAAAAGTTCCCCATGGACAAGTAAATGTGGTCTTATCTTGATCTTCAGGTGCTACCTGTATTTGATTATAGCCACTAAAACCATCCAAAAATGAAAAGTACTTTTTACCCGCTAATGTATCTAATACCTGATCAATAAAAGGCAAAGGAAAGTGATCCTTCAAAGTTGCTTTGTTCAACTCCCTGTAATCAATGCATACTCTCCATTTACCATTCTTTTAGGTACTATAACCAAAGGAGAAACCCATCGGCTATCTGAAATTGGATAAATGAAGTTTACATTGAGAAGTTTTTGGAGCTCTTCTTTCACTATCTCCCTAAGATTTGGATTCATCCTTCTTTGAGGTTGTCTGATTGGTCTACTGCTTTCCTCAATATAGATATGATGGATGCAAGTCTTAGGATCAATACCCTTCATGTCAGTATACTCCCATGCAAATGCAGTAGAATGTTTTTGCAAGATTTTGGTTAGTTCTTCTTGTTGTGATTCTTCCAAATGTTTGTTGATATTCAATGTTTTTCCTGGAAAAATCTCAATAGTAGAACTACCAAACTCTTCCATAGAGTAAAGAGACATTTGTCTTGATGATAAATATTCTATGTCAGATTCCAACCGAAATTGTGTGGGGTCATATTCTGAAGATATCTCAAAATTTTCTAATGTGTTCAGAATTTGACTATCCTCACTGATTTCAGAAATGGTAAAGACAGGTTGTATAATGTCCTCATCATCAACCCATTCATTATCTCCTACTTCTGTGATTGCTTTTGCTGGAGGATACAAATTGAATTTCTTTGTCGAATTACCATTAGAAATGTACATGTCCCCAGATCTACAACTAATAAAAGCATCAGCTGTGGCTAGCCAAGGTCTTCCTAAGATAAGTGGGTGCCCTCCTATATTACTCTTGGGAGTCAAAATCATAAAATCTACTGGATATTCCCAAGAATCTAAGGAGACTGAAATATCTTCTAATACACCATCTGGTTTAATAATTGATCGATCTGCAAGTTGCAGTAAAGTAGGTGCAAAAAGAAGGTTAGGAAGTTTTAGCTGGTCCATAGTTTGTCTACTCATAATGTTGATAGCAGCCCCTAAGTCAATCAATGTGTTTGGAATTTCTATCCCATTTATATGTGTCTTGACAATTGGACTTCCCGGATCTACATACTTCTGCATGGTAATTTTTCCCATCATAATATCTGCAATCTTTCCTACCAGGTGGATTCTTCTTGTGTCTTTTAGTTTCCTTCCCGGTCTTTTGAAACTCAACTCCTTTATGGTTTTTGCTAGAATAGGAATTTCTCGAATGGCTTGTAGCAAGGGAATCTTGATACAAACATTCTTCAATTCATCTATAAAGTCATAGTTAGGCAACAAGATTTGTTTTTCCACCCCCTTGTCAATTTGTAGTCTTTCAAGAAAAGGAGGTGTAGATGAAGATGCAGGTTGCTCAACTATAGGAGTTGTGGGTGTTGACTTTTCTTTTTCTTTTTGAATGTTTGAATTTTGAAGAGATTCTTCCTCAGAACCCTTATTGACCTTAAGAGAGTCCTCCTCAGAGGTATCTTGCTCTTGAATATCTATAGAAGGTTTTTCTAAAACTCTACCAGATCTGAGTTGTACATCGTTGAGAGGAACAATCATATAGGTAGGAAATTGTTGTCCTTCTACCATGTAAGTATTCTGAGGATTTTTGTTATTAGGATTTGGAAATGGCTGAGCTGGAAGTTGATTTGTCTTTTGTTGGTATGGGAGCATGAGTTGAGGATTTGGATTTTGTTGAGAAGGTTGTTGTTGTGGAAATGGCAATGAAAGTTGTGGATTTGGGTTTGGAAATTGTGGAGCTTGCTGATTTTGAAAAGATGGAGGATATTGATAAAATTGATCAAATCTCCCATAAAGATTTTGCATCCCTTGTACCCATGGTTGATATGGATTCTGATGTTGGGGCCAAGGTTGTTGCCAAGGATTCCAATTTGGTGGGGTTTGAAAATTCATAGGGT
Source organism: Pinus albicaulis (assembly GCA_034641835.2). Taxonomy (NCBI): domain Eukaryota; kingdom Viridiplantae; phylum Streptophyta; class Pinopsida; order Pinales; family Pinaceae; genus Pinus; species Pinus albicaulis. The sequence goes on from CM076578.1 coordinate 1,938,020,969, forward strand.
TGTTAAACCCTTGAGTTTGTTGTCCCTGCCAAGGTCTTCTTGCAACAAAACAGAGAGATTCTACCGAATTTGGGTCTTCTTGAAAGACAGCTTTGAGTCCAGGAATTGAAGGACAATCCTTGATCTCATGATTCTCTGAGCAAATCATACATGTTTCTACAACTTTTGCATCCAAGGGACATTCCCTTAAAGCATGTTTCTTCCTACATTTCGGACAAAAAATGGCTAAGGCATCTGTTTCTGCTTTCTGCTTGTTTTGGATTTTAAGGGTGTCTAGTTGTTCACTAAGGCTCCCTAAGATATCAGTTTTGAAGTCATCAAGCATGTTACCAATCTCTGCCCTACTTACTGATCCAGTTGTAGATTTGTTAGCCCTAATAAGAGAAGGATCCCTAGGCCCTTTTCCTGTTTTAGATTTTCCTCTTGAGAGATGGACACATAGTTTTGTTATATCACGAAGTGGGAGTTAAGAAATGTCTCCTTTCCCCATCATGTTTAAAATAAATATCCATTCATCTCTAATGGCTTTTAATATGAGGGCTTTCAAGGTTTCATCATCTAAGTTGCTCATCTTTGCTCTTTTCAAGTTGTATTGAAATCTTTCAAGTAAATCTTCCAAGTTTTCATCTTCTTTTTGCATCATTTTGAATACCTCATCCTTATGATTGGTGGGCATACAATAGTCCAAGTATCTATCCAAATTTTTTTGTTTCATATCATTCCAAGTCCTAATAGATTGAGTGGCTAATCCCATGAACCATTTCAAAGCAGCTCCCTTCAATGTTGAAGGAAACAGTTTGAGTTTTTGAGAGTCTTCCATATAGTCATAAGTTTGGCACACAACTTCAAACTCAAACAGAAATGTTTCAGGATCCTCACTTCGCAATCCATAAAAGTTAGGGAGGACAGATGGTGAGATATTTTTCATTGTTGTATGAGTTTCCTCATCAACTATAGGGAATCCAAATAAGTTGTCTCCTTCCCTATTTCGACCATTATTTCCTTCACCATTGTTGTCTCCATTGTTTCCTCCTCTTCTACCTCTACCTCTACCTCCATCTATTACTTCCTCTGCCATGATAGTTTCTTTAGAGTCCTTAAAGTCCTCTAGTTCTTCTATCAAGGGAGGATGAGATAGAGTCTATTTTTTTTCTAAATGAGATTTGGTAGGTGGTATAGGAGAATCCTCTAATTCAGTTGTTCCTTGAATTCCAAAAATCTTAAGGCTAGGGGTAGATGGTGGTGAATCTGGTCTATGCCTTGAAGAAGATGGAGTTGTGAAAATCAAACTCTTGGCTTTAGCTATAAACCTTCCCCTAGAATCTCTTGCTCTATGCATGTCATTTTTTATATTTTTTTATTTTTTAAAAAGTTGGGCTAATAATTCTCTTTCTGATCTTCCAGGTCACACTAGGTGCAAGAAGAGAGCATACTTAAGAAATTACTAAACCAATAACCCTCTTTTCTGATCCTCCAGATCACACTAGGTGCAAGAGGAGAGCATACTTCAAGAAGTTATCAAGTTTTCCCTTCTTTTATTATTTTGTTTTTTTTTAAGAAATTGGCTACCTAGTTACACTTCCCCGGCAACGGCGCCAAAATGTTTGGTCAATTTAGTGTGTCCTAAATTGCTGCATTTAATTTGTCAATCCGGGATTCGTAAGCTGATGAAGTGCGGCGCACTATATGTGCAAGATAACCTATTTCTTAACATTTTGTCGTTTTTGGTTTTCTAAGATGAAATGGAAATTCTAAAATGAAAACAAGTATGGTTATGTTTGTTCAAGGAAATGATATCCTCTATAATGATTTACCAACTTGAAACTTAAAAAAGAATTTGAAACATACAATGACAAAACTTGAAAGGAAATGAAAATATGCTGCTGAAATGAAAAGGTGCTGCTAGTCTAATGAATCAAAACAGTGAACTAATGAGCATGAAACCAAACTATTCTTGCTTCTATCTAAACAGAAAAGAAACTATGCTGAAGGAAATCCAAAAGCGCAACAAAGTAAATCTAAATCAGATTACATCAACTTGTCTTCTGATCCCTCATCATTAGTCCAGATATGATTTTCGGAAGTAACCATAAACAACTTTGAGTAACTGACATCTAACTTGCAGAAAGTAAACTATTATCAAACCATACATTCATAATTCAATCCCTCACCATCAGTCCAGTTGTGGCTTTCGGAGGTAACTGAAGATGTCATGCACAATTTAATATATCTAAATTTGCAGAAAGGAAACTAATACCAAACTACACATTTCATAATACAATCCCTCACCATCAGTCCAGCTGTGGCTTTCGGAGGCAACTGAAGATGTTATGAGAAGTTTAATATATCTAAATTTAACTACTGAAGCAAATAAGCAAAACTGAATTAAACAAAGCAGTACTGAAATTAAACAGAAACTAAGAAAAACAAATTAGCAGTAGAACAATGTTAATTCCATGTCATTAGTCAAAAAGCTATGAAAATGCCCGGGCTGCCTATCTATAACCTGAAACAAGAACACTGATCAGTGATTAACAACATAAAACATGAAAGACAGAAGTGAAATGGAAAGCATGAAAGTTTATAAACAGAAATGAAGTATATGAAAAATGCAATGTATAAACATGTGAGTGGATTATGGTACAATGAGCTTTAAAGAAATGAAATAAGAACTATACAATAATGCACATAACCTCAGCTGAGCAGGGGCCCTCTACACCAGCCTTGGCAATAATCTTCAAGTACGAATTATGTTGGAAAACAGAGTCTTCTTATATTAAAATGCAGTCATAACAGTAAGGTAGTATTACGGCACTAAGGCAGCGTAATTACATTACAGAGCAAACTAATAAAAGATAACAGAGACTAATCGAGACTAACTCTATATGCGTATGCAAACGCGTTATATATAACAAAGGAAATATAACTATCTCCTGAAGTTTATGCTGGTGGAGAACACGTAGACCATTACATCCACGGATCTAGGATCATGGCCGTGTTGGAAAGTAAATCTATGAGGAGTGGATGCTTGAATTCGGCTATGGAGCCATGTACAGATGTCGACTTGTCCTCCGCAACTCAGAAACGGCCATATGAACCTTCACGTGACACGAAACAGAGTCCTGTCACCGTGAGACTCTATGGTTGACTTCCATTTGGATGCCTTTGACCGCAGCTTCTTTAGATGAGTTTGCTCGAACCAATAGGACACGAACCATGTCCACATCATTTTTGACTTGCCCATGTGGCTCGTTTTTCCTGTAGACACCTGTAACATAGAGTTTCACAAAATGGTTGCGGAAAGTTGCAGCAGCTGCGGAAAGTGGCAAGATTCCGCAGCTAAATGAACAAAATCTAAATCAAACAGCAGACACAAAAATATAGTTAAAAACCATGTTAGATGCTCTTTTGCAATTAACATACAATGATATTGACAACTTGGGAGGCTCAGGTGAGTGAAAAAGGTATAGAAAAGTGTATGGAAAAGATGCAATATTGAGACTCAACAATCTGGTAAGTACTTTTAAACTAGCCAGCTTTTAACACATTCCAAGGGAAACTTTCAAATAGTCTTTTGGGATAAAATTAGGACCAAGGCACACCATATCTTCCTTAGTTCATCTATACTTGACATGAAATGAAAATAACATTCAAGAACAATATTTAGTTAGGACAGGAGGGAACGCCAACATTCCTACTGCTTAAACTGAATTAAATCATTCCTAAGTAACACAATTTGGAAGAAAAGATACAAATAAATATTTTCAGTCAGAGAAGGGTACTGATATACAGTAGGTACTAACTCTATGCATGTTGTTCTTTATAAGAGAAGATGAACAAAGTGAAAACATAAGTAAAATAACAATTCACAATAAGAAATAACATCACTGTCGACATAGACCAGGATCCCATAAATCAGCTTGTATTGATGCTCCAAACCAGTCACAGCTTTAAGTCCAATGCTTTAGTTTATCAATCATCTACACTTCCTAGAATAACTTATCTATCACAAGCAGAGCTCCAAGAGCCAGCAAACACTATTTGTAAGTAGAAGTCTCTAGCTCAATTATATTTCAAAGTTTAGCAACCAACAATTTCTCATCTTCTACAGAAGTATTTACAGAAGAATGAGGAGGTGAGATCTGATAAAAGATCTCCCAGGGAAATTAATACAGAATAATTACTTATCAGCCTTTGAGGGGCTCGATGAAGAAGCTTACATATGTGTCCTTTGTATTAAATGTTTTACAATTAAGATTAAAGCTCGGTGGGAGCTTTTATTGACTTTTGATGCTCTGTGTTATGTTAAAGTAACTCTTTTAATATTTTCGCATTAAGTTCTTTGGCAGAATTAACTCTCTGGCTACACTGAGGCAAATATCTGACGTTGATCAATAACTCCGGTCTCTGTTTGAATGCTTGTGGCTACAGGTGGCACTGTGGTAGCTGAGAGGAATCAATTCACCTTTGTTGAAGCGGTGGAGGCCTTTATGTCTGTTAAACACTTATGATTTTCTTTTAACTATGTTTTAATTTAGAGGATTAGGCTTTTGATAATCATTCTTAGCCGTAATCCCCCTAAATTTTTCTTCCATCTTCTGTTCTGGTATGTTTTGTCTTCGACACTGATACTCTTTGATTGTGATTTCATTCATTGTGTCTTGTTGATGTGCAGGCCGTGCAGGGCTCATATGGCATCAATGCCTCATGAAACATTGACGAGACATGGAGTAGAGCCCTGTGGATGGTTACCTTTGATAAATAAAAGTTGTGGGAATCATCATTCCTGGCCTTCGCCTTTCTCTTTAATATGTTGGAACAAACCATTCATACCAGCAAAATATGAAAAGAATTAAGAAATCATGTGTTTGTGGGTTTAACTGCTGCAGAGGGTGTGGGGAGAGAGCCTAGTCATTGGATGGCATCATCCAATGGTGTGGATCTGTTTGTGGAGGTTGAAAGGAGAGTAGAGGGAGAGAATATGTCAGATCCGTCGATCGCGCAAAGATCGACGGTCGGGAGCGATCCGAGACGTATAATAGAGAAATGGCGAAAATACAAAGGAATAAGGTAGAAAACCTTAGGCGGAAGAAGAAATGAATGAGAAATCAAAGTGGGCTTTCAGATGATCGTGGGCCGTCGGATGAGATCGGCCCACAAGATCAACGGTGGAGAATAAATCAGGAATTGGCAATCGGAGGAAGGCAAAGTAAAGTAATTAGATGCACCTGATGGAAAAATTCAATGCGATCACATGTGGACCGTCGATCTGCAGATCAGATTGATGGCGGGAAAAGAATCGGAAGGAGTCAATCAGAGGTGGAGAAATATTTTAACGCGCCCGAAGAAAAAGTTGCGATGTGATAATGCGTGGGGAAGGCTGATGCGATTTGTGCGATCGGGGAAGGCCGATGCAATTGCGCGTTCAGACCATCGCAGTCGGAGTTTTTTGTTTAACACACACAACAACGCTTTGTGATTTGCTTCGATGTGATAAGTGCTTATGACCTTTAGCACTTGGTTCCAGCGCTGTGGCACATGGAGGGGAAGTGGTTTAAGACTTAGCCCAAGGGGGCTTAAGTCTTTATACAAAAATATATATTTTTCATGAAATTTTTCAAGTTTTTCAATGGATTTGGGGGTTTCGGCAGAGTTCAAAAAGGAGTTTTAAACTCTGTCAAAAGGATTTTATGAAAGGGGAAGAAGGGGAAAATGAAAAAATAGAGGATTTTGATGAGAATAAAAAGGGGTAGAAAATGAGGTTAGTTTTGAAGTGGAAGGAGGGAAAAATGGTGTTTGCAACAGTATTTTCTCTCATAGAATTAGCGGAATTTCTTAGTATAGAAAGGGAACAGTAGTGAAGATTTGGACAGAGGCATGAGGCTTTCAAGAGTCTTTAAGAGATAACATCTTTTTAGCAATAAAAACTTGTTTCTTGAAGACTCCAAAAATGTTTTAGCCATCATTTAATATAACAAATTTTATAGCGGGCTAACAGAGGTATGATAGAGCAATGAAATGAAGCGGTGAATTAGTGACACTCAAATCTAACATCTTACAACATTTAACATATGGATTTGACAAATAAAAATGAAGTGTTGATTTTAGACATAAATTTGAATGTTAAAAGATTGCAAAATATATGTTCAAAATAATTTAAAATAACGTAATATTTTCAATATAAACATAAGTTTGAATGTTAACTTTTTCAATGAAAAATATATGTAAAATTAAAATTAAAATAACATAAGATTTCCAATGTATATATTACATTCAGATAACACCTCAAGAAAGGTGAAGGTGGTAATAAGACTAGAAATGATTTTTTAACTAAACCAAACATCCAATTTTTTTTTTAATATAATATTTTTTTAAAACTTTAATTAAACTACACTCGTAAAAATAAATTAATAAAAATTAATACATATTCAACGAAATATCAATCACTGTATACTTTGCCTCCTAAAATATAATAACGTTCTAGTATGTAAAATATGGCAACTTTCTAATGAAAAAAACAAATACGCATATGGGAAAAAGGAGAATTGTCCAACACACGTCGTTCATGATTACACTATACGTGTTTTCATTGTCAGGTGCACTAAATAAATTATGTTCAAATTAATGTCTGACATCCATCTATATCACATGATTTTGTCCATATCATTTCATTTCTCATTTAGTGTTAAAAAATATATCAGCATATTTCGAAGTGGGAAAGGAAACTTTGAAGTAAAATCGAAATGTTGTTCGAAAATAAGAATATTTTATTAGATAATTTATAAATAATTAATAGAAAATGTATTTAATAAAGTTTATGAATAATGTATTAAAATTAGTTTAGAGTTATTTTAAATTTGTATTGACTATGTATGGAGAGGGATCAATTTCATAGTTAAGATAGATTTACATTAGTATTCTTTCTTTCCATAATGGATTTCCTCAAATATTTAAATAGGCTTTATCATGACAAATATCATGGACTTATAAGTTAGGATAATTTTATAGTTTACTTTAATTTTATAGTTAAAAATATAATTATTAATTTTATTTATTAATTATGTAATATTAATTATCGAGATATTTGCATATCTTTCTATTTTATTTTATTTTAATTTTGACCAAATCAAAATGTTTATGTTGAAATTACAACATCGTTACCATACTAGGCTGAAGAATGTCTCTTGAAGCAATAATATTTTAGTGGTTAAGCATTATTATACTTGAATGTGTATAGAATTTTTTTCTAGGAGTAATCATGTTCTCTTTCCAATTATTATCAATTAAAGATTAAAGAGAAACGATAGTCATGTGTGAATTGTTTTCATTTGAGAATATCACTAAGAACTTGTTGTGGGTCTTTTAAATGTACATATGACCATTAAAGAGATTCAACATATTAATCATTTTGAAAATTGAAATCTCCCAAGAGAATAATTATGCCTGGATCGCTATTGGATTATGTGAAATTTATGATGTGTGATCAATTAAAAAAAAAAAAAAAATGAGCAATCTTCCTCGAGTTTCCATCTAATTTGTGTACATTCTAGTAATTTGAGGAGATGTAACAATAGATTGTTGGATTAATAATAAAGAGGCAATGATGATACTTTGTAAAGAATATCAATGAATACTTGTGTTTTCCAAAAATGTGATGTCGATGTTGTTTCCATGTGAGCCTACTATGTGAAGTGCATGTCACCTCTTAGTCCACATTGAAGATAAAATAAAGGTACATGAAATGTACGTGGGCCAGAAGGAAATTGACTAATTTTGTCTTTGTGTATAAATAATAGATTTTAAATCCAAAGTGGAAACTCTTGATCATATTTCAAATCAATATTTTTTATAATACTATTCTACTCCAATAATTTGCTTACGTGGACAATTACTATGCTACATAACCTATAACTTATAAGAGAAAAATTCGCCAAGGTTAAGTTTGAACTTTGTATAAGAGAGCATGAGGTGATACGTCAAGTGGGGTGAACCCTATGGCAGCTTAAAACATGTTAGAAAATGCATGGAATAACCAGAACTCAAACAAAAAAACAAAAAAATATGAAATGTGAAACATTGAGAAAGGGATTTGGTCACACAAAGCAAGGTTATGTTGAAAAAAGCATGAAATTTACTAATTGCAATGTAAAACAAAGTACTTGTTGTCTATGAAATGTTAACAAAATTAACTTTTCTAAATAAGTATTTAGTAGCTTGTATAGTTATTTTTAGTATTTTTCTTTTATAAGTGATTTGAATTTATCAAAAGTTATTTTTTGGGATTGAAACCTACTACATTAAGTTTGTAAATGTAACATAAACATTTCTAGAGCATTTTATGTACGTTTATGTTGTTGCAAATTTTTAATTCCCAATGTCTAGTTTATGATCATATTGAAGGCATTGAAAATGTGACTCAACCCACCCAAGTACTCCATCTCACCATCTCATCTTATATATCACCCATATAAAGGGTTTTATAGTGACCTATTATAGTAATCACCATGGATGTACTAGAATGAGTTGGTAGGGGGTGTTGTTCTTTGGTAAAATCATGAAGCATCTCAGTGTTATAAGTTCTCATATTAGGGTTCGACAAGGGAGGTATAATAACTATATCTAATCATATTTTTTATTGCACTTGGAATCTTAGTATACAATGCAACAATAGGTTACACCTTGACAAAGATATTCGTTTAAGTCGAGGCATAACAGTAATAGGTCATCTACACCCAAAACATTTTGATTAATCCATCAACAAGAAATCTAAATCTATCTCCTCAAAAAATAAAAATAGGTTGGTTAATAATTAATAGATCATGAATGCCATGACCATGGATTTCTTGATAAATACTCCAATTACATTATTATATATTTAGGTGTATGAATCCATGCAAGGAAAAAATAATTGTGTGCATGTTTTCAGTTAAAAAACTTGGAATAGATTCACATGCACAAGAAATAACACATTTACCAAGTTTAAGAGGTTGGGTAGATAAAAGGAGAAGTTAATGCCTTTAAAATTCCCTTAACCTTTTTAGTGGTATTAAGGATGACAACTTTAGATGTATGAAGTGCATAATGCATGGTAAGATTTTTACTCTAAATTTTGATGTGCTTTGCACAAAAATTATAGACTAACCAAAAAATTATTAACAATTTTAATGTAATTAATTATAATTAATTATAACATGTATTAATATAATATTTATTAATGTAATAGTTAGTGAAAATAATTTCAAATAAAATGCATAGATTGTAATATTCCTAACTTCATTTTCAAAATATAGATTTATTTTATTTTTTGGAAAAATTATAAACAAAAAATTAAATCATTATGAATTAAACTCAAAATGAATACATAACAAACACCAAATATAAATGTTCAAAATCCATTATTATTATGTTATCATATGCATAAATGAGCAACTATAATACTACTACAAGTCTCTCTCTCTCATGAATTTTAGGACATTCTTGGATTTGGGTTGGCTTTAATTCCCTTAGTTGTTGAGTCACGGATAAAAGGAGAAGTTAATGCCTTTAAAATTCCCTTAACTTTATTAGTGGTATTAAAGATGACAACTTTAGATGTATTAAGTGCATAATGCATGGGAAGATTTTTACTCTAAATTTTGATGTGCTTTGAACAAAAAATTATAAACCAACCAAAAAATTATTAACAATTTTAATGTAATTAATTATAATATGTATTAATATAATAGTTAGCGAAAAAAGTCTCAAATGAGATACATAAATTGTAATATTCCTAACTTCATTTTAAAAATATAAATTTGTTTCATTTTTTGAGGAAATTGTAAACACAAAATTAAATCATTATGAAATAAACTCAAAATGAATACATAACAAACCCCAAAGATAAATGTTCAAAATCCATTATTATTATGTTATCATATAAATAAATGAATAACTATAATGCTACTGCACGTCTCTCTCTCAGTTTTGGGCCAAAAGGTGCAACCCCCCCGTTCCGGCTGTTTCGGCGGCAGATTTTCTGAAAAGTTGTCGTCTCGGTTGCGGCTGGTGTCGCTTACCTGCGCAATAGGGCCAGAAACACACGGAAGTTAGAAATTTTAGGTTTTTAGGGTTTTATGTGAGAAAAATGACATGAAAAGAGAAAAACTAAGCAGCTAAAAAAGAAGCCCTAGGGCCTGAAGTAGCTGGATATGCAGGAATATGAAAAACGACGGCGGTCGTAATTTAAAACCCGTGTGGAGTCGCCATTTGTTAGTATGAATTCTTTGTCGAAGCGTACGAAAAAGAACCACTTTAGCTACGCATAACTAATAGCCCTAACAACAATAATGGCTGCAAAACATCTTCAGATCTGCAATTAGTAGTTAAAGTGCTGCAACAAACGGATCTATAAATGGAAAGATATTAAGCAGTGAAGTAAAGAGTTTGCTCCATGCATCCAACAGACAAGACAAGAACACGATTTTTGAATGAATTTTTATATTACGGGGCACCTGGGAGGAAACAAGAAGGTGTATCCAGATCTCCTCAATGGGATGGGTTCTTTGTAGTCCTCAGCACTTCAGATCTAAGCTTTCTCTCTCTTGTAGATGTAGAAAACCCAATGTAGAAGGTAGAGCTCAATGGGAGCAACAATGGCAGAAAATGAGACCGAGTGTATAGATCCCGAGTGATCTAGTATGCAACAAAAGGTGAAGAATGATGGGGAAAACCCTCCTATTTATAACAAAATATTGGGTCCTTCTAGATCTTGGTGCATGATTAAAATAATGTTAATCACATCTAGATCCACCTCTATGGAATATTTTATTATTATTTGTTGGAGGGAAAGGGTGTTTGACTTGGGTCAAATCCCTTGATTATTGAAAAATAAATAAATAAATGATTTATTTATCTTTTTAAGGAAGTGGTTGGGATATAATCAAATAAATAATGATTTAGTTGATTAATGGTGGTTGATTTGGTCATATTTAACAAGGAATATTATTTAAATAATTATTCCTAGAAAATAATAAGATAACTATGGGTTTATCTCATTAACTTCTTTGTTTTTGGGTTAAACATGACTGGGAATAATAATTAAATTATGGTTTAATTAATTATTCCTTTTGGGGTTTCCTAATTAACATAGTGAAAGCAGTTTTACTTGGGGTAAAACTGGTCTTACATGGTGTACTTGGATCCATCTAATGATGAAAGGTTAGATGACCAAAAAATGGTGTAACATCGACGATAAAAACTAGAAGGGTTTAGACATATGTTTCACACTCTCCTCGTCCAGATTCAAATCCCTTATTAGACATGTGGCTCATTATGAGAAAGTTAAAAAGATATATTTTTCAAGAAGTGGAATCCCCACATGTATCCCTTATGAGTCATTAATTGTTCATAAATTTGACTTTATTGGTTTCCTATGTTTAAAAAAATGTCACATTTAGATATAAGTGATCTTTGTACCATAAGGAATCATTTTTCCAGCTAAATGTATCAGATGTACTAGGATCTTGCTGCAACTTTTGAATGAGTGTCCACACTTCTTCGTCCTTCTTATTGGAATTATTGTCATTGATGGCAAAGGAGCACAAAGGTGAATCATCTGAACTATAAAAAAGGAAAAGGAAACTAAGAAGAAAGGCAAAGAAGGAGAAAAGGCAACAAAGAAGCAGAGAAGCAGCAACAATAAGGCAAAGAAGCACATCAGGAAATAATGCAGTAAGAAAACATAAGAGAGAGGCGAGAGTCGAGAGGAAGAGGCCAATTAAAAAAAGAAGATTAGGCCAAGAGAGAGAGGCGAGAGTTGAGAGAAAGAGAGGGCTTTATAGGAAGAGAAGGCCATACAAATAGAGCATTAGCCAAATCTAAGCTGTAAGCAGATAAACTTATATGCAGGTTGAAAGGAATAAATTCTGAATTCTGGCTTTAATCATTATGAAAAGGTGTATGTATAGTGTGATAACTCGGGATGAGATTCAATAACAAATACAAGCTCAGGAGAGATTCGCATTGAAGAATACAGAACAAGCTTAGGAGGAGTAGCATGGAGGAACTAGTGTTGCAGAGCAGTGACGATATAAAAAAACAGAAATCGACTAAGGCAGAGAACACTTAGAAGATTTACAAATAAGGTGAACGAACGGTCAGGATTAGATCGCAGAAGTGAAGGCGAGAGATGAACGACTAAGATGACTTTGCAAGTTAAGTTGGTTGCGATGCGATGCGATGAGGGGAGACCATGTGTCAACATTGTGCATTAGCTCACATCTAAGATTTTTAAGGTTACCGTTAAGAGTTCGCACGATATGGTAAGTTGTTTGCGATGTGATGCAGGAAGGATGGAAGGCTGAGATACGATGAGGGAGGAACCACGTGTCAGCATTACGCATTAGCGCATATCACATATTTTAGAGGTTACCGTTGAGAGTTTGCAAAGTATGGTAAGTTGTTTGCGATGTAATGTGGGAAGGATGGAAGGATGCAATGTGATGACGGAGAAGCACCGTGTCAGCACTATGCACTAGCGCACATCGTAGATTATATGGTTTAGCGTTATCGATAAGATTTAAACTTGTGGGCGAGAAATTGTGATAAGAAAAAGAGGTATAGCAACACCGTTAGATCTAGTGAAGATTTATGGTGGAGATTACAACGCAACTTCGCATCGGCAGAATGATTAGCTCGATGTTAAGGTTTTTTAGTAAGTTTTCTGAAATGCGATGTGTCGTGATTGGTTCAAGGTATTGTGGGACCCTCTAGTAGGAATTTCTACGTGTATGTAAGAGATTTGGGTTTATGTGTAGTCTGGTTTAAAGTAGCGTTGTTTGATCGCTAATGTATGTATGTTGTATTTATTCTGCTATGTGTAAAAGGAGAGTGATGTGGGCCATAACCCATAGATCCACGGGTTTGGTTAAAGAAGCCGACCAAGATGAAAAGTGTCATGTAGATGTGACTGTGTGTTAAAAGAAGAGGCTGAGCGCACAAGAAAAGGCTCGCATAAGAAAAAGGGCCTGGAGCTCGTGTAGAACAGTGCAACAACAAGGGTCGAGTCGGGAAAAAAGGTGGTCATGTAGCACAATTGTAATATAACTGCAAAAACATAAAATACAAATGGACAACAAGAAGAAGAGGACAAACACACAGCAAATATAAGAAGCTAAAAGGGCTGAATGAAATATTTGAATGTAACTATAAATGTGTTATTTGTTTTATATTGTTTGTGATGCAAAGGCAAGTCTCCTAGGAAAAGAAAAACTCCATGTGATACTATAATAATTGTATATTTTTGTAACATCCTGAATATGCTGAGTGTGGAAATGAATGGGTGGAAGGCAAGATTCATGCCTGTTCACTTCATATTCCCATATAGAATGCAAACAACCATGAAGTGATCTATACAAATGATGTTATTTTAATATACATAGAGAGGGGAGAGAGTGGAAGAATGAGAGAGAGTAGATAGAGATGATGTGAAGATCCAAAGTTGATATGAAGCAGATTTGAAGGCTGGAAGGGCAACATTGAAGAAGGAGAAAAACAGTGCTGATATCCAGGTAAATGCGCATATGATTTTATTGTAGTGTGAGGGAGTTGGTGCTTCCATATCAAGTTGTAGCTTGATAGATGTCCAGATGTAGTTGGTTAAGGTGGGAGCCTTCTGTGGGTTGTAGCCTACAGAGAATAGATGGGAGTTGGAGCTTCCTTGCAAGTTGTAGCTTGCATAATTTGGGGTAGAAGCCTCCTGTAGGTTGGAGCCAATAGAAAATTAGCTGTGAGAGGGAGTTGGAGCTTGCCTTTGCATCACAACAATAATAAGATGTGGTTTTCTCCCTTTATGGGTTTCCACTTATATCTAGTGTCTATGTGCTTGATGATTAAGTGTTAATGTGATGTTTTAATCTGTTTAATTACTTGCTATCCACACATTATGTTTGTTGATCCATTATGTATTAATATTCTTATGAAATAAAGGTGTAAATGTGTTGAATGAAAAGGGTTTAAATTTCCATGAATGTATTAAACTGATTCACCCCCTCCCCCCCCCCTCTCAATTTAACTAAGGGTTCATCAATTGGTGTCAGATCCAGTTCCATCTGTATCAGTTTAGCATTTGGATGGAGATCGTAGATCCCCAAAATGGATAGCTTAGAAGGATGGTCAACAAATAAAGCCTCATTGTTTACTGGCACAAAGTATGCCTTCTGTAAAATAAGAACGAGGACATACATAATGTCTCTAGGAATAGAATTTTGGGCTGCTGTGGAAGAAGGATATGCTCCATAGGATACTGATACAGAGAAATAATCCAAGCAAAATTTCATAGCTAATGCAAAAGCTATGAATGCACTCTTGAGCGGTCTGTGTGAAACAAAATTTATCAAAGTAATGCATAGTGAGACTGAAAAAGGTATCTAGGATACATTAGAAAATATCCATGAAGTAGATAAAAAGGCGAAGATGGAAAAACTTCAAGCCTATAGAGCTCAGTTTGTAATATCCCAAAATAGGGAAATTCTACACTATTGGGAATATCTTAAGATATTCAAAATGTGGAGCTACAACAATAAATGAACACAATAATGGATGTTAAGTGATAATTAGACTCATATTATGTGTTAAAAACACATAGCCATCAAATGAGTGAAACAACAGCAAAAGAAGAACTTCTACACATTCCCAAGTGGGGAAAATGCAGCAAATAGACCCTGAAAATGTTATTTCTAAAGATCTATGTTTTTTCTGGGTGAAATAATGCTTGGTTACCTTAGAATATGATATTAGGCCCTCACATAATAAAGGGGATCATAAATAAATCCATTTTGATATGTTAAATAGACCTCTCGGTTTCATATCAACTCAAAATAGCCAAACCCCATGACTTAAGTGATGTAGAAAAGACTGAAGCAATTAACATCATTATTTTCTGAGGGTTTCTATAGTATAATGATAGAAAAACATGGATCTGGAACTCAGTGGAACAATATGCTAAGAAAATGAAGATCTAACCTCCTTATTTCATTATAAAGCCAACCCGGAAAGGGTTTCATGAAAGTACAAGTACAAAAAGAGCAGAACTGAATATTTAGCTCAGAAAAATGTAGTATTACTGCAACATTACAAAAATATAGCTGAATAATACAAAAGAGGGATGAGAATCCCTTCCTCTAGCTTTCCGGGAGAAGGTTTGGCCCTTTCCCTAGGAAACTAGCTCAGAAATAAGGGTCTTAACCCTGCCGCGACAACTCTATGCAAAATTACGTAGTTCCTGCAAGGGACTGCGCTGTAGGAGATGAGAAATAATTTTTCCTACTACCAAGATATGAAATGTGCTCATAAATCTTCCTAGCTGATCTCTCAAGAGAAGGGAGGCACCTTCTACTAAGAAACAGACCCAGAAGTGGTGTTAACAAGCCTCCACTGCAACACCCTGCAACTCAGCAATATTCTGCTACAGAAATAACGTTGGGACTAAAGAATGGTGCTTGGCATCAAGCCTAGATGTGGAAAAATATAGGACAAGCTCTCCGAAGAGGCCTTTCAAGGGAAGAGGTGCAATTCCTACTCGGGAACAGCCTGTGCTCAACAGCACTGCAACCCTTGCTAAATAGCAAGAGGAAGCCATGTCTAAATAGACAAGATCAAATGATCAACTCAAAAGCATGAATAAAAAAGGCTCCCATCCTCTCCATATATAGCAAGTGAACCTCTCCACATTGGTTCCCATCCACATTTTCCATCAAGCTCATGCAATTTTTCCTCCACCAAAACTGTGTTGTCCATCAAGGAAGTTCAATGTATCTAGACAGCTTTGTTGACTTGGTTAAATTTGATTGAATCAACATGATCCCATCTCCGTTCACACCCAAGGGTGCTCAAATTAGCTACTTATTCTTACTCCTTTCACATTAGGAGTGTTATTGATCCTTCTAAAGAGGTTAATGGGCATCCCTACCCATTTATTCACCTACCTAGTGATAAAATAACTCTAATATTCCATTTAGCTTGGAGGCTAAAATTTTGGAATATTACACAGTTTGAAAATGTAAAATGAATGAAGATGAAGACGTAGCCAATTTCTTCTTAAAAGTTGCAGAAGTTGTGAATAACATGAAAGCTCTAGGAGAAACCATTATAGAATGTGTAATTATACAAAATATATTGAGATATTTACCATCCAGGTTTAACCCTAAGTTTTCTGCCATAGAAGAAGCAACAAAATGGGAAACTGTAATATCCCAAAATGAGAACAACTACACTATTGGGAATAATATGAGTTATTACCAATGTGGAGCTTTAGAAAATCATGAGCATGGAAATGTAGAGTAGCCCATTAGATGTAAAATAAAATCATACCAGAAAATTAAAGAACCTCAGCAACAAGATGATCTATATTCTCCTTCCCGGGTGGGGAAATGCAACGATATAGAGCATAAAACAGTTGTCTTCATAAAATAATGCTATAAAAGTGAGAAATGGGAATTGGATCCCTTAGAAGACATGAAGATGAAGACATAGCCAGTTTCTTCTTAAAATTTTCATAAGTTGTGAATAACATGAAAGCTCTAGGAGAAACCATTATAGAATGTGTAATTGTACAAATATATTGGGATATTTACCATCCAAGTTTAACCCTAAGTTTTCTGCCATAGAAGAAGCAACAAACTGGGAAACTGTAATATCCCAAAATGGGAATAGCTACACTATTGGGAATAATGTGAGTTATTACCAATGTGGAGCTCTAGAAAATCATGAGCATGGCAATATAGAGTAGCTCATTAGATGTAAAATAACATCATACCAGCAAATGAAAGAACCTCAGCAACAAGATGATCTATATTCTCCTTCCCAAGTGGGGAAAAGGTATGAAATTACTGTATATTTTCTCATTCTTTTACTATGGACATACTCCTTTTTGTTTTGAGAAGGTAATTTATTATAAGAATTATAATGGGATTGGAAATATTCACGTTCATTGTAAAAATATGACTAAAGGATGCTTTTTGTTGATAAAACAGGGATTAGACGAGGCGAACAACTATACTAAAGGCGAGGCTGAGATCAGTGTAACTGCTACTCCATCAGCATTGAACCATATCCAGCCAAAGGCAAGGAGATCTGAACGAATTGCTAAGAAAAGGCAGGGGAAAACTCGGCCCCGGTCAAAGCAGACAAGTTGATAACTAAACAAAGGGGAGCAAATCCCTCAGGATCCTTCGAGCCTGAGGTATCGTTCAAACTCATATTATTCCTCGTCTTGTCCGTCAGGATTTGATATCTAAAGCAATGTCCTTTAGTGATAAAAGAGTCAGTTGGTCAGAAGACAGTTCATATATTCATACATTTCTCTGCAATACTATGTTTATTGACTCTCGGCTTTGAGAGAACAGCCTCTGTAATACTTTATGTTTAATTAATATCAAGCACGCATTTCATTTTCATTTCTTAAGATCTGAAGTAGCCCAGCAGTATTTCACTGCCGCTAAGGGCCTGGTTCTGGTGGAATTACTTTGTTGTTTGTATTCTTAACTTTTGTTTACTGTCGTGTGAAGTTGTGTTTACAGTTTATTTCGATTGCAGAGTTGAGTGACTGTTGATTCATTAACGAATTGCATTGCTATTTTACTCTTTGCAAGAAAGACATCTGCTGTTCATTTATTCTGCTATCGTTGTGAAGCTTTATTGTTCTGTATTCAACTGTATGTTATTATTCTCTTAGTTTATGACTCTTTGTGATCGATTGATCTGTAGTATTGGCCGGCGATAGATTGAAGTTAGCTAATCTTGTAATTTCTGTTCAAATTGTATTGCTATTCCATTTCTAGTTCTTTCTTATTTCTGATTCATATCTTTACTTTAGAAAATAATTTGATTACAGTTGCTGTGTATGCGTAGGAGTTACAAGATTGTTGTTCCTTTTCAGCTTTTGCAGTTCCTTTCAAGTTATCTTTATCAGCAAGTAGTTCGAGTTTGATTTAATTTCGATTGTTTCAGGATCATAAACTGTAGAGGACATAGGTTATTGCTTCCAAATCCCCAGATTGGTTATCTGGCATCGATTTCTAAGGGAAAGAGTTATTGCTACTGCATCCCTCATCGATGTTTTACAGTTTTATTTAATTCAAGTTTCAAAGAATTTCCATTTGTAATTAGGTTCCTTTACAAGCATTTGTTTATTCTTGTATTTAGAATTCTGTACTACATCTTCACATCATTACTCTTAGATAATTGCAGCCTCAGACAGAGTACACTCTTGAAGTAAAAATTCACTCCCAGATTGATGATTAATGTAAGCTAATTAGGTGTTTGAAAGATACCTTATTATGCCTCTACATTTTGGCACCGTTGTAGGGAGAGTGTTGCCATTTTAAAGGAGTGATGAACGACTGATTTTCTTCTGCTTGTGAAGAATTGGGTATTTAAGATGGAAGGTAAGAACCTGCGCACTGGGCAAGAAACACACTTTCTCGCAGCCTGTTTCACAGCAGAAGTAGGTAAGATTCTTTCTTTGGGTAGGAATGAAGGTTTGTTTTCTTAAATGAATAGACCAACTAAGCAAAACAAAATTCCTCCTAAAATTGAAAAACCTAAGGGACCGGTGACCCTTGGGCACACAAACTTTATTGACGAAATCCTTAAAAGAACTGAATCTCAGCCATCAGTAGGATTTAGAAGAACTATTTCTAGACAGCCTACTAGTTCCCTTCAGGCTACAGAGTCACCATTTGAAGCCTTTGATGAGATACACAGTCAGACATAGGGAATTGAGAAAGAAATTGAGAATCCTTGCATAATTTCCCCTCAAGAAGGGAATGCTAGTAATCTCCGTGAAGGAGAAGGGGAAACAGGAGAAGTAGGAGACCCAACATCTCCTATTGAAGTAGTCCAAGCAGTAAACAGTCTGGATAAAGGAAGTGTTGTTAAAATCAGTCAAATCCAAGGTCCTGAATCACCTCAAACAGTAGGACAACAAGGAATACTCATTATTCTAGACAAGGGAAGTGCTGCCAAAGCCATTTTTGTCCTTGCTAGTCAGCCTAGGAATTCCTTGGAGATCCCGGAAGGATATTGGCACATTTTTGACCAAATGGCCCAGAAAACCAAAATCAGAATCAGCAGACACCCTAGCAAACCTCTACGCTGCAATATCCTATAATAGATACTGCATTCAATGCGCCTATGAAGGCCATTCCCCTTCAACATATTCCCACATTTCATGGCTTAACATCAGAAGACCCAGATGCGTTTTTGTTTGAATTTGATGTGTTATGCAGGGGATATGATTATACCACTGATCCCCAAAAACTAAAACTATTCCCTTCTACATTAAAAGGGGCAGCTTTATGATGGTTTATGGGATTAGGTGGGGGTGTCATAATTGATTGGGATCATATGAAGGATGCATTCTTAAAGAAATATCAAGACTATTGCAGGTCTCGGGAACTAAAGGATGAAATATTACAAATGACAGAAAAACCAAATGAAACCTTGGAAGAATACATGGAACGGTTTCAATACAATCTTCAGATATTTCCCTATGCATCCTTACCCTTACCTGATAATGTGTTTCAAACTACATTAATTAGGGGAATGAAGGATCAATGGGTTGAAACATTGAATATTATGGGAAAAGGTGATATATATCAGGAAATTTATGCTGACATCATTGATTTATGTATTAGGAGTTCAAGGGGCAATACAAGACTAAAATCAACAGAACGTGATATGATTACAAGAGACAACAAGACCTCCAATGAAGGTGTGAATCATGCAGAGATTGGGAACCTGCTGGAGGATTTAAAGACAGACATACTTGGGACTCTAACAATGCAGTTCGATATCATGCAAGCCAAACAAAAGCAGGCAGAAGCAGACCAAAATTTTGCGATATTCTGTCCTAGATGCAGAAAGAAGCACAACCACAAAGAATGTCTGTTGGATGTAATCAAAGTCTATGCCATTTGCATGAAATATCACCCTATAGAAGGATGTCCCTCACTTCTTGGCCTAAAATTAGTTTATAAAGAGGAAGAAGAAGAATCAGAAGTGGTATGTTTGCTTAATCAGTGCTGACAATGGCAGCCACGAAAATCAGGTATGCCAACTGATCCATTTTCTTCTTTTCAGCCTCCTCAATACAATGCTCAGCAATATAGTGGAATGTGGCAAAATCAACCGCCTTTTCCCAATTGGTCACAACAACCATTCCCTACAGCATCTTGGCCAAATCAAACAAATCAAAATAACTGGCCTAGCTTTCCTTTCTATACACTATTTTGGAAAAACAATAACTATCCAACACAATGGTCCCCCTCTACCTCACAGAGTCAGGCCTGGCAGCCGAACTGGTAAAGACCTACAAATCAGCCAGCTGGAACAATCCCTCTCTCTCAACCTACACTGCCAGCTCCCTATACAAATCCCCAGACCAACTTAAGACCACAACTCCTAGCCCAGCCCAACCCAAACCCAAAAAATAGGCCAGTTCAGTCTGTCCAAATAATGGAACCCCCAGAATTAGAAACTGAACTGAGGGAGTGCAATGATCTTCAATTAAGGTCTGGGCGCATAGTAGAAACAGAGAGAAACAACGATGTTCATGTTGAAGATCCATTACCTATAGAACAAACATTACCGAAAGAAAAGGAAGTTCAACAACAAGATCAACAAAAAGTAACAACTTCCTCTCCACCATTCCCAGAACGATTAATCATACCACGCCCATTAGAACAGCCCAATTTTGATCTTCTGGGAGAATTAAAAAATTTATGTATAATAATCCCTCTCCTCCAAGCTATTCAAGATATTCCTATATATGCAAAAACCATTAAGGAATTATGTATAAAGAAGCCAAAGAGGAGACCAACCACCAATCCAACTGTCCAAATAGTCGGTACTTTATCTGACTTATTATTAGGGATGGAAACTCCTATGAAATATGAAGACCCAGAAATCCTATAGTGACAGTGAGAATCAATGGACAATCATTTCCAAATGCCTTAGTTGATTTGGGAGCAGCAATCAATATCCTAACAACTACTACCTGTAAAAAACTTGGCATTACATCACTAGAACTAACAACAACCTTATTGGAATTGGCTGACCGATCAGTAGTCAAACCAGAAGGTACACTACAAGATGTAATGGTATCTGTAGATTCCTGGGAATACCCTGCTGACTTCCTGGTTATTAATCCTAAGAACCGGCTAGATGGACACCCATTAATCTTAGGTAGACCTTGGTTGGCATCTGCTGATGCTTATATTAGATGCCGACAAGGCAACATGACAATAATAAGGGGCAACTGTGTCAAGAATTTAGCTTTATACCCCCCAGCCCAGCCAAGTCTATCAATAATCAAAACAAGAAAAGCACCTGTATCATATCTTATGGACAATATGAGATCACCTCTAACTATAGAAAATTCTCTTGATTTTAAAGATCAAACAGAGGATGATATCATTAATAGTTTTGTTAATAAAACACAAATCAGATCTCATTTGCAATGTCACATGATCAAGGCAGCATTTGATAATAAATAAGAAGAAGATCCTTTGAAATAAATTCCTGATCAAGTAATACCCACTACTTCTGTATATAATAGTGAGATTGTAGAAATTGAGCCGGGAAAAACTCTAAACATTAAAAAAAATCCGACTGCTGAACAAGAAGATAAGTTGGTCCAACTATTGCGGAAATACAAAGCAGCCTTTGCATGGGATGACCCCGATATGAAAGGAATTGATCCTCAATTGTGAAAACACCACATCTATATTGAAAAAGATGCAAGACCCATTCCCCAACCCCAAAGAAGACTAAACCCTCACCTTAAATATATTGTGAAAGCTGAACTACAAAAACTATTGGATGTTAATTTCATCTACCCAATATCTGATAGTAAGTGGGTCTCTCCATTAGTAGTGGTACCAAAAAAGAATGGAAAGTGGAGGATATGTGTAGATTACCATGAACTTAACAAGGAAAAATAGAAGGACCAATTTCCCCTTCCTTTCATTGAACAGGTATTAGACACATTGGCAGGAAAGAAATTTTTCTCTTTCCTGGATGGCTTCAGTGGGTACAATCAAATTCAGATTGCCCCTGAAGACCAAGACAAAACTACTTTTACCTGTCCTTGGGGGACATTTTCCTATCGAGTCTTACCTTTTGGCCTATGCAATGCCCCTGCTACATTCTAAAGGGCCATTCTTACCATCTTTGCAGACTTAATAAATGAAGGTCTCGAAGTATATATGGATGATTTCACACCTTACGGGGATGACTTTGATCCAGCATTGAAAAAATTAGAAAAAGTGTTGCGAAGATGTATTGACACTAGGCTTTGTTTAAGCAATGAAAAGTGTCATATGATGATGACTGAAGGATTTATCCTAGGCCACTATATTTCAGTAGCTGGAATTCAAGTGGACCCATCTAAAATTAAAATAATCTTGTTAATACCCACACCTACCACACAGATAGAGGTACGTAGCTTTCTTGGATTTTTTGGTTACTATAGAAGATTTATAGAACATTATTCTCGAATAGCTGCACCTTTATATGCACTAACTGGAAATGTTGATTTCATCTAGACAGATAAATGTGACAGTGCCTTTAATGATATGAAGAATCTTGTTTCAACGGCCCCAGTGTTGAGGGGCCAAAATTGGAATTTTCCATTCCAAATTTCATCGATGCCTCAGACACAGCAATTGGATTAGTACTTGGGCAGGAGGAAGATAAGAAGCCATATGCAATCTATTATATCAGCAAAAATCTGTCTCCTGCTGAATTAAATTATACTATGACTGAGAAGGAATTTTTAGCTGTAGTACATACTATAAATAAGTTTAGACATTATATAACTGGGTATCCTGTAGTATTATATACTGATCAATCTGCCATTAAGTTTTTAGCAAATAAACTTGTTACAAATGGAAGAGTGACAAGATGGTTGATTTTATTACAGGAATTCGACATTACAATCAAAGATCGACTTGGAAAGGAGAACCTTGTAGTTGATTTCTTGTCAAGGATGCCAAAGCCAACAAAAACAGAAGCAGTTGAAGACCACTTCCCAGATGAACATCTTTTCGTTGTTACTCTTAGAACCCCATGGTATGATGATATAGAAACTTATTTTGAAATAGGTAAATTACCTAAACATCTATCCCTTAACGAACGAAAACAGATAATACATCGTAGTACTCGATACTCTTGGATTGGGGACTACCTATTTCATACAGGTGTAGATATGAAAATAAGAAGATGCGTTCAAGAGGATGAGGTATTTGCATTTTGAAAGCATTCCATGATGGAAAGTGTGGTGGGCATTTTGCAGATCATAGAACTACCCATAAAGTTTTACGAACATGCTATTATTAGCCCACTATCTTTAAAGATGCCAAGAAATTTGGGCAGGCTTGTGATAGCTGCCAAAGGGCAGGTCGCCCTAGGCAGTCTGATGAAATACCTTTGAACCCTCAACTAGTGATTGAACCATTTGAACATTGGGCCCTTGACTTTGTTGGTCCCATTAGCCCCCCATCAAACCAAAAAACATACATCCTAGTTACAACTGAGTATGTCACCAAATGGGTTGAAGCAGAGGCTCTTTCAAAAGCTACAGAGGACTCTGTAATACAGTTTATTTTCCAAATATTTATTCGGTATGGCCTCCCAAGGGACATAATCACAGATGGAGGACCACAGTTTGTAGGTAATAAATTAGCTGAAACACTACAAAACTATCACATTCAGCACAAGATTACAACCCCATACCATCCACAGGCCAATGGCCAAGTTGAGAGCACGAACAAAGTCATTGAATCTATATTAACAAAAAAATTTGCCTCACATAGACGTGATTGGGCCTGTAGATTGCCAGAAGCCTTGTGGGCATATTGAACAATGTGGAGACCCACTACGGGATATTCACCATATCAATTGGTATTTGGAAAATAACCCATATTTCCAATAGAATTTGAAATTCAGACATTGAGAATAGCTGAGAAGGTGGGTCTAGATCTAAATGAAGCACAGACCAAAAGACTGCAGCAAATTAATGAGTTAGATGAAATTAGGCTCTCTGCTCTTCAGCACATAGTGTTAATTCAACAACAGAGAGAAAAGTGGCATGATGCCCTGATTAAACAAAAGATCTTCCACGAAGGAGACTAGGGACTCCTATATGATTCTAGGTTTCAGGATTTTCCAAGGAAAATCCAGACACGATGGCTCGGACCCTATGAAATACAAAAAGTGCATAATAATAGAACTATTACATTAGCTACCATCAATGGATCTGGGCATTCCTTTAAGGTAAACAGTCATCGAGTATGATTGTATCATAAACTGCTTACCCGTGAATCCTTTTACCAACAGTTACAGGAAGATTCTACCATGGAAATTTTTGCTGAAGGGGATAACTCCTCCTCGGCACCAGTTCATTAAAACAATTTTTTTTAAGTTTTTGTACATAAAGATTGTTTATTCATTTGGATTATTTGTTTTAGAAAATTCATTTTTTTTCAAATTTCTGGTTATTTTAGTTTTCACTGTCTATTTTATCCAATTCGTTTTTCTCAAAAGTTCTGTTTGTTGGGTATGTGCTATATTCTTTCCGGTGGGTAGTCTACGTCCATGGTTTTGTGAATGGTTTTGCACATGGTATTGGGGTACAATGGTTTTCGGCCCCTGGTATTTTTGTAGATCCGGTCAAGGGAACTACGGTTATGATCTAATCTAGGGTTTATGGATTGGGGTTTATGTATGCTTCAACATGTATATATGTGTGTGTTGTAACACTAAAAGGAATATAATGAAAAATCAAGCTGGTCGTCCCGATTTGGGATCCAGGGGAAAATCTCTGTGTTGATCTATTTTATGTTTTATGCTCTCGCTATTGTTTGTTTTCTGTTATAAGATTCGTGTGTAGATAATTTTTGTTCAGGGTTAAAACCTACATTTGGTATCGGAGCTGTTTTGGCTTCAAGGGGATGCCTTTGCTGCTGAGGGTTTTTTTCTTGAGCCTGAGGTAGACCCTGTTCAGTGGGAGATCTGCAGGATCGATTCTTGCTGTGAACGAAGATGGCGAGCGGCGGGAAGATAGAGATCGAGAAATTTAATGGTCAGAGTTTTGAGTTGTGGAAGCTCAAGATGGAGGATCTGGTGGTGGATAAAGATCAGTGGATCACGGTAGATCCGTGTAAACCGACGGCAATGTCGAGATGAAGACTGGAAGAAACTGGATCGGAAGGCTAAGAGCACAATACGGTTGTGTGTCTCAGATTCAGTATTGTTGAATGTATCTGGGGAAGCTACGGCGAAGACCTTGTAGGAAAAAGCTAGGGACTTTGTATCAATCTAAGTCTCTGGTGAATAAGTTGTTCCTGCGGAAAAAGCTGTATAACCTGAGGATGAAGGATGGAGACTCGTTGACAGAGAATCTGAACGCCTTCAATATTGTGGTAAGTCAGTTGTCGTCTGTTGATATTAAAATCTCAGATGAAGATAAGTGCATCAATTTGTTGTGCTCTCTACCAGACTCGTGGGACAATCTGGTTATTGCAATAGGTAGAAATACAACTACCTTGAACTTTGATGATATTGTCTCAGCCTTGCTATTGGAGGAAATGAGACGGAGAAATATCGAGGATCAGAATGGAGATGCCTTATCTGTACGAGGAAGGTCCCAGAACAGAAACAAGAATAAGGTTTCGAGTGGGAGATCTAAATCTAGAGGGAGATCTAAATCTCCTGTAAAGTTTGTAAAGGTGTGCTGGAAATGCGGAAAGGAAGGACACTACAAAAAGGAATGCAGATCTAAAGCTCCTGAGAAAGGAAAGGGATCTGATGAAGCTCCTTCTGCAGAGGCAAAAACCACCTCAGATGAAGGTGGGGATGTGTATTTGGCTTCTTCTTCAAATACACATGTAGATCATGAATCATGGTTGATTGACTCAGGTGCATCCTTTCACTTCACTCCCCATAGGGAGTGGTTCTGCGAGTATGAGAAATATGATGGTGTTGATGTCTTCCTAAGGGATGATAGGAAGGCTAGAATCATCGGACGTGGAAAGGTCAAGCTGAAGCTGCAAGGTGGAAGGATTAGAACACTTCCTGGTGTTCTGCATATTCCTGCATTGGCCAGAAATCTGATTTCTGTAAGCAAGATGGATGATGCAGGTGTAAAAACAGTGTTCGAGAAAGATGCCTATAAGATGGTTCGGGGAGCACTGGTATTAATGCAGGGAGTTCGGACTGGAACTCTGTACAAGCTACAAGGTAGCACAATTATTGATGGGTGTAACAGTTCTGTGGTTCCTGAAAGTGGGACGGAAAGCCTAGCTGTGTCTGGAGAAAAGACCATGCTATGGCATCAAAGGCTTGGACATATTGGAGAGAAGGGCCTTCGGATACTGCATAGAAATGGTATGGTAGAAGGTATGTATAATTTCTCTCTGGATTTTGATTTCTATGAACATTGTGTATATGGGAAGCAGAATCAGGTGAGTTTTCCCTCTGGTGCTAAGAGGGCGAACAAGATATTAGAATTTGTGCACAGTGATGTGTTTGGGCCTGTGTCAGTTCCGTCACTGGGAAAGTCTATGTACTATGTTTCATTCATAGATGACTTCTCAAGGAATACATGGATATATTTCTTGAGGAAGAAATCTAAAGTCTTTGAAAAAATTAAAGAATTTAAGGCTCTGGTGGAAAACCAGACAGAGAAGAAGATAAAGGTGCTGAGGACAGATAATGGTGGGGAGTTCTGCAAGAAGGAATTTGAAGAGTTCTGTAAGAAGTGTGGTATAGCACGACATAAGACTACTCCATACACACCACAGCAAAATGGAGTTGCAGAAAGAATGAACAGAACACTGATGGAAAAGGCAAGAAGCATGCTCAGTGGTACCGGGTTAGGACAAGAATTTTGGGCAGAGGCAGTGGAGACTGCATGTTACTTAGTTAACAGATCACCTTCATCAGCGTTGGAGGATAAGACCCCACATGAGGTATGGACTGGTAAGAAACCCTCTCTTTCACATCTAAGGGTATTTGGATGTGATGCATATGTACATGTTCCAAAGGAGAAAAGGACCAAGTTGGATAATAAATCTGAAAGGTGCATCTTTATTGGGTATAATGATGGTTTAAAGGGTTACAAGCTTTGGAACCCAGAAACAAGGAAGGTTGTGTACAGCCGAGATGTGGTGTTTAGAGAAGTGAAAGATGTTGTTAAACATAAATTCCTACCAAAGGAACCTGAGAAGATAGAGTTTGAGCTAAAGGAGGATGAATCAGACTCTACAATAGAAGAAGACTCAGAAGATGAAGAGCCACAAACTCCAGCTTTGAGAAGATCAGTTCGGGAAAGAAGGCAACCGGAAAGGTATAGTCCATCTGCTTTCTGTTCAGGTTTTGCCTTAACTATAACTGATGATGAACCCAGAACTGTCAAGGAGGCAGTAGATTCAGAGGATGGAAAACTATGGAAGGAGGCCATGGTTGATGAAATGGCATCCTTGCACAAAAATGATGCATGGGATTTGGTGGAGTTGCCGGTTGGAAGGAAGCCCATTGGGAGAAAATGGGTGTTTAAGAAGAAGATGAATGTAGAAGGCAAGGTGGAGAAATACAAAGCTCGGTTGGTAGCGAAAGGTTATTCCCAGGTGCCGGGAATTGATTTTGGTGATATTTTTCTCCTGTTGCCAAGGTTACTTCTATTAGATTACTTTTATCTGTTGCTGCTGCATTTGATTTTGAGATAGAACAGATGGATGTGAAGACAAATTTTCTTCACGGGGATCTAGAAGAGGAGATCTACATGAAGCAACCTGAAGGCTTTATGGTGAAGGGTAAGAAAGAACTGGTATGCAGGTTGAAGAAGTCTCTGTATGGGTTAAAACGGTCACCAAGGATGTGGTATCAGAAATTTGATACCTATATACGGGGACTTGGCTTCACCAGAAGCAAGGAGGATCACTGTGTTTATTTTAAATTAATTGGTGATCATGTTATTTATTTGGTCTTGTATGTGGATGATATGTTGTTGATTGGAAATGACAAAGAAATTATCCAATATTTGAAGACCCAACTGTTCTCCAAATTTGACATGAAGGATCTTGGTGCTGCAAACTATATTTTGGGCATGGAAATTAAGAGAGATCGGGCAAAGAGGAAGATCTGGTTAAACCAGAGGAAGTATGTTGAGACTATATTGCAGAGGTTCAATATGCAGGATAGTAAACCGGTGAATGTTCCTATTCCTGTAGGTGTAAAGATGTCTGCTGAACAGTGTCCCAAGACACAAGAAGAAGAGGAGGATATGTCCCGTGTTCCATATGCAAGTGCGGTGGGTAGCCTGATGTATGCAATGGTCTGTACTAGACCAGACATTGCACATGCAGTGGGAGTATTGAGCAGGTTTATGTCAAACCCAGGGAAGGAGCATTGGACGGTAGTGAAGCGGGTTTTCAGATATTTACGTGGCACTAGTGATTATGGCTTGTGCTACCAGGGAAGACCAGGATTGGAAAGAATGTTGGACATTCGTGGTTTTGTTGATACAGACTGGGCTGGAGATCTGGACCAAAGAAGATCTACAAGTGGGTATGTGTTTAGCCTATTTGGAGGCGCAGTCAGTTGGATGAGTAAAAGACAGTCTGTAGTGGCTCTTTCAGCTACAGAGGCAGAATACATAGCAGCCACTCATGCAAGCAAGGAAGCAGTTTGGTTGCAGAGATTGTGTTCAAGTATGGGGTTGGTACAGCAAGCTATAAGGATAGACTGTGATAGCCAAAGTGCGATTTTCTTGGCTAAGAACCCTGCTTATCATTCAAAGACAAAGCACATTGATGTTCAATATCACTTTGTTAGAGATATGGTTGAGGCTAAAAGGGTGTTGCTGGTAAAGGTGGACACTTTGAAAAATGTTGCAGATGCATTGACAAAGTCTGTGAGCACTCGGAAGTTCTCTTGGTGTAGAGAAACAATGGGTGTTGAAGAATTGGGCCAATGACTAAGCCCTCCTGTGGCCCCCCGTGGAAAGAAAACAACAAGTGGGAGAATGTTGGGTATGTGTTATATTCTTTCCACGACTAAGCACGTGTGGGGGGGTAAGAGAGGGGGCGATAGCCCCCCCTTTGCACTGGGCGCAATGGGGGGGTCACAGGGGGGGCGGTAGTGAAAATTTTTGGTCCTTAATTTCCGGCGGGTAGTCCGTGTCCATGGTTTTGTGCATGGTTTTGCACATGGTATTGGGGTACGATGGTTTTCAGCCACTGGTATTTTTGTAGATCCGGTCAAGGGAACTACGGTTATGATCTAATCCAGGGTTTATGGATTGGGGTTTATGTATGCTTCGACATGTATATATATGTGTGTTGTAACACTAAAAGGAATATAATGAAAAATCAAGTTGGTCGTCCCGATTTGGGATCCAGGGGAAAATCTTTGTGTTGATCTGTTTTATGTTTTATGCTCTTGCTATTGTTTATTTTCTGTTATAAGATTCATGTGTAGATAATTGTTGTTCAGGGTTAAAACCTACACTGTTCATTTTGCGTGTTTTGACTTTTGTTGTTCCTTTCCAAAGGAACAACACTTCTACTGTTCCTTTCGAAAGGAACAACAGTTGCACAGATTTTTGCTGTTCCTTTTAAAAGGAACAGCAGTTCCGTAGATTTTTGTTGTTCCTTTTAAAAGGAATAGCAGTTTCGCACTTTTTTCTGTTCCTTTTGAAAGGAACAACAGTTTCACAGATTGTTTCTGCTGTTCTTTTTAAAGGAACAACGCATTTTGAGTGAATTTTTTTTTGTTTTAGATTAGCATTTTGAGAATTTCTGATGACTCTTCTAAAAGAAAATATATTATTCATATACAATCATACAAATTAAAGCTTACTATAATCATCAAATCAAAAGATATCATCATTTTTAAGAAAATTGTTTAGTAATGATAAGAAAACAGGAAAAAGGGACTTAACTAATAACATAATCTTGTTGTTTTATTACCATTGAATTAATCCGATCGATTATCCTTATCATGATTGGTTCTTTCCCATATGATATAAATTTCTTTGATTTCTATTTACGGAGTAGGAATAAGGGCATATTCTTCTCTATTGAGATGTTCATACTTCTTCCACCATCCCTACTCTTAAGGAGTTCTGAGCCATCCTTTATGAATAACTAGGAAAGTGCTATATGAAAAAGAAAAATATGTATATGTTCCATTAATAATTTTATGATTTGGTAGATGGAGGATAGGGGGTCTCATTAAAGAGCCAACCTACCATGATCATAAGGAAGTCAGTGAAGTGGCATTCCCATCATGGCCACCAAATGAGGGATATGGTCCAATGGACAATTGAAAAATTAAGGAAGTCCTTGGAATAGGAGGTCTCATCATGAACCGGCCTGCCCACCTTTCACTTCTTCCTGGTGAATGGCATTGTGATTTATCTGGTCACCAAGCCAGCGCAATGGCCTCCATTATGACATTTAACAAGCACTTCCTTAGTATAAATAAAGGACAATGGTTCCAAGGGTCAAAAAGCAACTTTGTCAAGGTTATGGACACCTGTGGGAAATAGAGCTCTGATGATGGTATTGGGGTCATATTTATACACATCAATAGTCATATTTAACCCTTTTTCCTATATCTCTATTTAGGATCAAATGAAATTATGAATCGTTAACCTCCCATTTCGAACCTATTATACATGAATATCATTACAATCGATCATATTAGTTTCAAGAGTTAATAAATATATCTGTACGTATGTTTATCTTAAGCTGTCCCTTCTCCTCATATTTGAATCATTACAAAATGATTTTATATCTATTACCGATTTATCACACGCTTTGATTTCAGTAATTTCCATAATTTGATTGAATTTATAATGATTATGCCTACTGTTTCCTGCTGTACTACTGTTGTGCCACGCTGTCTCTCTCAATTGATGGTCGAGGGTGACCTATCATCAAGCAGGGGGGGTGCGGATGTTTGCATGCAGAGAAAATCCCGATATTTCTTTACCAATATGTGAATTAAACCTCGGAATTTTAGGAAATAATGACATTATTCCAATTTAACGTGTTGTGTTGTTCCATTGCGATCACTGTGTGTTTGAAAAAAAAAACTAACAAAGTGTAGAGATGATGGGAGGGTGACCAATTCGCAGTGAACCATAGGTGCTGGTCATTTCTGATGCTGCACGAGAAATTTTGGAAAGAATAGGATGGACTACATATTTCATGAGGATGCAACAACCTCACGAAGAAGTGGCCACAGAATTTTTACAGAACTTGCAAGAAGGATTCTCCATGGTGAGAGGAAGACAGATAGTTGTATCTGATGAAATAATTGTAGAAGTATCGGGCATACCAGCGCAAGGAACTATATGGACGCAAAAGAAGCTTAGGCTTCGAGAAGCCATGAAGATCTTTCAAGATGATGGATAGACATTGGTTATCAAAGGAAAAGGAGTTCATCCAGCATCATTAGGAGAACCATGGACGGAACTGGCCAATATTGTGCAAGCCTACATAATGTGCGACAGACGAAAAGATGTGGTAAGACCTCGCCACCTTAAGCTACTGGCTATATTAAAACGGAAATGCACTATCAATTTTCCTGCATTTTTAAATTCCCTATTATATGATACTTCCCGTAACATAAGAAAATCCCAGCACGCAGATATGGTAGTCAGCCACCATTGTTTAATTCGATTAACAGTAATTTGTAGCCTTGCCCAGCAACAGACCAGCTCGGAAGAGTTGATATTCTCCATTGATGGAGGGTTGGCCCTACCTGCCCTGAAACAGAAGAGAATGGCTGGCTCAATAGCCGAGCCATCAACTCACAGACGGTCCCTCCGTTTAAAACGAAGTAGGGGGATGATGGAAGGACTTTCGGGTAGTAGTAGCCAACCCCTGGAATTGCACAGCTCAGAGGTTGAAAAACCTCCAAAATTGGAGGGATCAAGCCCTCATACTGATGAATAAGAAGAAATGGAAGGAGAAATTCGCTACTCGGATGAGGAAGAGATAAGCCACCACAACAGTGGTGAAAAACAATCCAGTGCAGAGGAAGGAAATACTGAGGAGGAAGAAATTGAAGGAGAAATTCGATATTCAGATGAGGAAGAAGGAAGCTATCATACCTGTGAGGAGAACGAAGACAATCATAACATCGACAAAGAAGGAACAGAGCCTCCCGAGAATGCTACTGTAAGCCCTTTACAGGAAGACCAATTGGCCCAAATTTTAGCCAATATGAGTAACTATGTGCAGCCTCATAGCCCTTTGGATCTTAATGTTGATAAGTTACAGGAGCAATCTGAAGTCAACAAAAATACAGCTAAAGAAACGCTGGATGAAACAGCAAACCCTAGCGAAGCTAGGGTTGCTTCCCCTGAAAGGCATGAACAAGGAAAAGAGAACGCTGAAGTAATATCCCAACTTGGAAGCCCTCAGGAGATTGCAGAGTTAACCGAGGATATGATTCCTAAAGAATTTAGCCAAGGGCGTATGAATGTGGAAGAGGAACTCCAAGTAGAAGACCAAGAAGAGAACTTAACTTAAGGCACTGCTGATAGGGACCAACACCCTGTTGAGCAAACGAGTTCAGATAAAGGAATGGTTGTCCCATTAAAAAAAAGGAGGAAAGTAACTGAGATTGAAAAGCTTCGCAGGGAGTGAATGAAGCTTCATAAACTCGTAGATCAGCTCAAGAAAACCATTAGGGTTCTGAGAATGAAACAAATGCCTAAGAGAGGTCCTAAGAGAAGAAGCATAGCTACTAAGCGAGCCTCAAAGAAGAGAAAATCGACCGCTAAGAGGAACCCCCAAGTTGAAGAAGCCATGCCTGGACCCAATTATGGAGATACGGAATAGCAAACAGCTGTTCCAACACAAGATGTTCCAGAGGGACCTGTTTCAAGTGAAAACATGCAATCTAGTAGTCAACATACTTTTAGTGATTCGACACTAGCTAGATTCCAAGAGAAATTGGCACAGGCCCGAATAGAAAGACAAAGGTTGGAAGAAGACACTGTCCTAAGGAAGAGATATCAGGAACTGCAACAACAAATGAAGAGTTTTCCTGAAGCAAAAGCAAAAGCTCACGAAAGGTGTCGAAGAGCAGAGAAAAAAACTGACAAGGTAATGAACCAATTAAAACTAGCCTACAATCAAATGAACACTCTCTGCTCCCTATACACTGATGTCTTAGCCTGTAGATGCCCTGCCAAAAACTATGCTTTATTTTTACTAGAAATATATTTACAGCTAAAGATCAAGGCAGTTAAAGCAAGGAAATCCATAGAGCTAAAAACTATAGATGACTTTGTATCATGCTGCAAACTTTATGGGATCAAAGTACAACGCCTTTTGTGTGAATTCTATTTACATAATCTAATACTTGAAAATGATTGTGAATCAAACCCTATCCCTTTTGTGGGAGATGTTCAATTTCAGGCATTCATTTCCTTTGCTGTAAATCAATTAAAATGGCTTAAAGCCTATAATGCTTTCCAAAGGCAAGAGAATGAATTAGATTTATGGGTTAGGAGTGAACCTCAGGACCCATCCCAATTTTGGGCTAGGCACAGAAGTTTGATGACAAAGGAAGGCGTTATCCAAGTATTGGGGCCTATCCACAAATCGATTATCTTGAAGGAACAAATTATTTCTCATCCATTAGAAACCAAGCTTATATAGCAGCTAAGGTCTGATGGAGAATTTCCAATCAGAACGTGCAAAACAGAGAACCACTTAATTATAGAAACTTTGGGCTAGCTACAGACCGCTTGATTTCCTATAGTCATCTCGTTTTAAAAGATGGACCATTCTGGTTAGGATGTAGGTTCCGCAGCCCTATTGCATGGTTTCCTACTTTAGACTACAAATATATTTATGAACTCCCCAAAGGACAGACAGAACATGTTTTTGAGGAATTAGCTGCACTACATGGTTTTAGACCTGTTGATGACAAACCTTATCCGGCTTATTCTTTGACTGGACTCCATGTGAACTATAGTTTTCATGAGGACATGAAAAAGATTAAGCAGGGGGGTATGTTGGGCAGTGAAGAAGGTATGAAATTACTTTATATTTTCTCATTCTTTTACTATGGACATACTCCTTTTTTTTTTAGAAGATAATTTATTATAAGAATTATAATGGGATTGGAAAGATTCACGTTCATTGTAAAAAGATGACTAAAGGATGCTTTTTGTTGATAAAACAGGGATTAGACGAGGCGAACAACTATACCAAAGGCAAGGCTGAGATCAGTGTAACTGTTGCTCCATCAGCGTTGAACCATATCCAGCCAAAGGCAAGGAGATATGAATGAATTTCCAAGAAAAGGCAGGGCACAACTCGGCCCCGGTCAAAGAAGACAAGTTGATAACTAAACAAAGGGGAGCGAATCCCGCAAAATCCTTCGATCCTGAGGGATCACTGTTCAAAATCATCTTATTCCTCGTCTTATCCGTCAGGATTTGATATATAAAGCAATGTTCTTTAGTGATAAAAGAGTCAGTTGGTCAGAAGTCAGTTCATATATTCAGACATTTCTCTGCAATACTATGTTTATTGACTCTCGGCTTTGAGAGAACAACCTCTATGATAATTTATGTTTAATTAATATCAAGCACACATTTCTTTTTCATTTCTTAAGATTTGAAGTATCCCAGCAGTATTTCACTGCCGCTAAGGGCATGGCTCTGGTGGAATTACTTTGTTGTTTGTATTCTTAACTTTTGTTTACTGTCGTGTGAATTTGTGCTTACAATTTATTTAGATTGTAGAGTTGAGTGACTATTGATTCAATAACGAATTTCATTGCTATTTTACTCTTTGCAAGAAATACATCTGCTGTTCATTTATTCTGCTATCGTTGTGAAGCTTTATTGTTCTGTATTCAACTCTAATTTATTATTCTCTTAGTTTATGACTCTTTGTGATTGATTGATCTGTAGTATTGGCCGGTGATGGATTGAAGTTAGTTAAGCTTGTAATTGATGTTCAAATTGTATTGCTGTTCCATTTCTAGTTCTTTCTTATTTCTGATTCATAGCTTTACTTTAGCAAATAATTTGATTGTAGTTGCTATGTATGCGTAGGAGTTACAAGATTGATGTTCCTTTTCAGCTTTTGCAGTTCCTTTCAAGTTATCTTTATCAGTAAGTAGTTCAAGTTTGATTTCATTTCGATTGTTTCAGGATCAACAACTATAGAGGATAGAGGTTATTGCTTCCAAATCCCTAGATTGGTTATCTTGCATCGATTTCTAAGGGAAAGAGTTATTTCTACTGCATCCCTGATCGATGTTTTGCAGTTTGATTTAATTCAAGTTTCAAAGCATTTCCATTTGTAATTAGGCTCCTTTACAAGCATTTGTTTATTCTTGTATTTAGAATTTTGTACTACATCTTCACAGAATTACTCTTAGATAATTTCAGCCTTAGACATAGTACACTCTTGAAATAAAAAGTTGCTCCTGGATTGATGATTAATGTAAGCTAATTAGGTGTTTGAAAGATACCTTTTTATGCCTCGACACATGAAAGCTCTAGGATAAACCATTATAGAATGTGTAATTGTACAAAATATATTAAGATATTTACCATCCAGGTTTAACCCTAAGTTTTCTTCCATAGAAGAAGCAACAAACTGGGAAACTATAATATCCCAAAATGGGAATAGCTACACTATTGGGAATAATGTGAGTTATTACCAATGTGGAGCTTTATAAAATCATGAGCATGGCAATTTAGAGTAGCTCATTAGATTTAAAATAACATCATACTAGAAAATGAAACAACCTCAGCAACAAGATGATCTATAGTCTCCTTCCCAGGTGGGGAAATGCAGCGATATAGAGCATAAAATAGTTGTCTTCATAAAATAACGCTATAAAAGTGAGAAATGGGAATTGGATCCCTTAGAAGACATGATATAAAACTCACATACTGAATTTGAGGTGAAACAAATCATTCTAGCTCATATAAACAGATCTCCCAAGTCAATGCAGCTCAAATAAGCCAAAACCCCATAGCCTAGCTCATGAAGCAACTAATGAAGAAAGGAATGCGTTATTATAATGAGGGTTTCCAAAAAAAATGATGAAATAAGTCTGATATGAGACTTATATTAATAAAAAAATAGAGAAATGGAGGTTTAACCTCTTATACAGCAAAAACAAGACTCCCAGCCAAGGTTTCCGGCAATATACATGAATAAAAAGTAGCACTGCAGAAAATAATGCTATTAATGCATTTTTGTATTATAAATGGCTAAATATGACATTATATAGCTGAAAAATACAGAAATATGGCCAAAGGCCTTCTTATTAGATCTCTCGGAGGGAAATGAGCACCTCCTCCTCAAAGACTAGCATAAAATCAAAGGGTGCAACCCTGCTGCTGTTGCCCCTGCATAAAAGATGCATTTTATTGAAGGGAACTATGTTGTGGCTGAATGTAGATGAATTTCCCCAAGCCAAATGCTGAAAGGAAGCTCAAATCCTTTCCTCTTGATCCCTTAAGCAAGTTGATCCAAAGAGAGGATGGAATTCCAGCACAGGAATTCTTTGCACTAAGCAGTGCAGCAACTCTGGTTAAACAGTTGAAGCTTGTAAGTAGTCACAAGACCGAAATAGATGAATACCCAAATGAATCTCTTTGATGTTATGCCTTCCTTTTTATCTTTGGTGAGCCTCCTCGCCCCGGACCCCACACAATGTTGAGGTGACTTCCTAGTGAAGCTTCCTCTTTCAAAACTGCGCTGCCCTAGCTAATTTCCCTCCTCTTTGTAACATCGCTGTTGACTTGGTCAACTAGAACTAATCCACTTGCAATGCCTCTTTTCACACTAAGGGATCTTCAATCCGTTTCTCATATGTGTATTTAGGCTGATCCTTGTTCACATTGAGCTAGTTTACTTGAGTGTTTCTTCCTCCTTAAGAATGGATGTTGACTTAATCAAAATTGATCATGTCTCCATCTAATTTTCCCTTGTTCACACTTGGAAGTGTAAAACCAACTCCTAAGGTGATCTCCTTCCTTACTAAGGTGGGATTTATTCATATTTTATTATTCATGGGCCTCCTTCCCCATTTATTCCTCTCCTAGGTGAAGCATCAAAATCTAATATTCCAATTTACTTGTTTGCAAATTTTGGAATATTACAGAAACATTGACCATGAACAAATTGCTTGGAAACTTGACGGCCTATGAGATGAGACTTCCAGAGGGGAAGTCAAATTTGAGGGAGCCAACCTTCAAGGCAGATACGTGCATAAAAGAGAAGGAAGGTACATGATCCTGCTCTGATGAAGAAGAGGCAAAAATTTTTAGAAGATTTGAGGAAGGCACAGGTAAGTATAAAGGTAAAATTCTATTTAAGTGCTTTAAATATGGAAGAGTGGGGCACTATGCATCTAAATTTCCTCATAAGAAAATGGAGAATCAGTCAAGAGGGAAAGAGAAAGCCAATTTCAGCAATAGGCCAGAAGGGAACAGATTTAGTAGAAGAACTTTCTATGCCCAAAAAGAAAGCAGTGCATCTGAGAGATCAGATGAATCCCCCAATGAAGAAGGAACATCATAATTCATTTTGATGGCCAAGGAAGAGCTTGAGGAATATCTCCAGGAATTTGAAGAAGAAGGTGAGGTAGATCTTGAGGGGGAGCTAATTAGTTCCATGGAGGAAATAAACATAATTAAACTTAAGAGTAAGAAATAGAAAGATATTCTTCTGAAATATGCAAAGACAAAACTAGATTCAAAAGATATTATTAAATTGAATATTGAACTAGAATAATCAAGGAAAATAGAGGATATTATGAGAAGAGAAATAAAGGAGAAAAATCAGGAGCGAGAAATACTGGAAGAAGAAGTGGTAAGCCGGAGGAAGAAATTATAAAAGGCCCAAATTGAATTAAATATGAATATTTCTCAAATGAAAAGCTTTGGAAATTTGGACAAAATTCTAAATTCTCAAAGAGATCCTCATATAAAGGCTGGGATCGACTATGAAGGAGAAACCAGCAAATCCAAGGCAGAAGATAACAAGAATATCATTTTTGTAAAAGTTGTAAAGGATAACGAAGGAGAAAAAAGGGAATCCACAGAATTAGAATCTAGCAAGACCATGATATATAATGAAACAAACAGAAACAAGTAGCAACCTCAAGTGACAAAGAAAGAAATGAAGAAACAGTCAACTGCAAAAGGCTCATACGCTCCTAAGGATGAATTGAAAAAATTCGGAAGATGTCAAACGAGGTTCCTTCCCTACGTGAGAAGCATCACCTGCTTTGTCTACCATAGACCTAGACATATTGCAACATACTGTAAGACAAAGAAAATCCATTCCAACCAACAAAAGATGCAACAAACGAAAAGACTACCTCAAACAAGTCTCTCTGCTAGAGACATATACTACTTCCATGGGTATTGTTTTCGTTGTAAAGGGCTCGGTCATAAATCCATGGATTGCAGAACGTATATACAGAGATCGGAGTATGGAAACTCAAAAGGAACTAGAAATAATAATGGATTCAGTCATGTACTTAATCTATTCATAAATACAATCAAATTTTTTAGCTGCCATAAAAATGGGCACAAGTCGAATGAATGTCCTCTCAAATACTGTGACCCGTATCCTCAGAAAGGTTATAGAGAAAAAAATTGCATGCAATGGAAAAGGAAAATAAATAAATGTGATCTAGTTCTAATTGCTCATGATCAGAACAATCAATGATATGTAGATAGTGGGTGCTCAAAACATATGACTGGAGACAGAAGCAAGTTTGTATCTTTTGATGAAAATAAATCCAGGAATGTAACATTCGGTAATGATAAAGAAGGGAAAATCAAGGGAAAAGGCACAATAAGCTTGAATAATTGAAGAGGAGAGGCTCAGGATGTACTGTTTGTAGACGATCTAAAAGCCAATCTGCTAAGTGTTAGTCAAATGTGTGATAAAGGCTATGAGATCCTTTTTAGAGCCCAAGATTGTGAAGTAAGGTCAATCACCATAGGAAAGACCTTGGTCAAAGGTGTTCGAACAGAGAGCAATGTTTATATATTATAAGAAAAGAATGTAGCATGCCACATTAGAAAACTTGATGAATCTTGGGTATGGCATAGAAGATTGGGACATCTCAATTTTGAACACATTAGCAAACTGAGCAAAAAGGAAGCTATTAGAGATCTTCCTACAATAAAGAAGCCACCAAATACCATGTGTAAGTCTTGCCAACTGGGAAAAAAACTTGCACAACGTTCAAAGCTAAAGACCAACTATCTACAAGTAAGCCTCTTCAACTTGTACACATGGACCTGTGCAGAACTTCAAGAAAAATTCACCAGGTGGAGAATTTTATTTCATGCTAATAATTGATGATTTTTCTAGATTAACATGGGTGGTATTTCTCAGATAAAAATCCAAAGCATTTGAGAAATTTAAGATATTCAAGGCACTGGCAGAAAATCAAACTGGATGTAAACTAAAATGCATCAGATCAGATAGAGGAGGTGAATTCACAGACAATGATTTTGTAGACCTGTGCAATGAATGTGGTATAAAGAAACAGTTTGTAGTTGCAGGTACACCTCAATAGAATGAAGTGGCAGAGAGACAAAACAGGTCAATACAACAGATTTCCAGAGAAATGATGCAATAAAGAAACATTCCCAAAACCTACCGGGCAGAAGCAATACATATAGATGTCCATATTCTCAACAAAGCTCATCTCAGGCCAAATTGTGACAAGAATCCATATGAATTATGGCATGGGAAACTGACATCAATCAAGAAATTTAGAGTCTTTGGAAGTAAATGTTTCATAAATAATAATGATGAAAAATTGGGGAAGTATGATGCAAGAGTTGATGAAGGAATATTTTTGGGATATGCATCCAAGAGTAAGGGTTACAGGTGCTACAATAAAATAATGCATAAAATTGTGGAAAGCATTGATGTAAGATCTGACGAAGATCTACCAGACAGAACCAAAAGCAAAAAATACACCAATCCTCTGGATGATCATGAAGATGAGAATCAAGAGAATTAAGAACAAAGTAAGACAACAGAATATACAGAAATAAACTCAAAATGACCCTCGAGACACACTTAGAAGAACCATCCTAAAGACCAAATTATTGGAGACAAGAGTGTAGGAGTCCAAACTAGAAGACAAATAGCTGAACAGACCGAGGAAGTGTACCTAGCCATGCTGTCACAGATAGAACCGAATAATTTCAATGAAGCTAACAAAGACAAACATTGGGTAAATGCTATGAATGAGGAATTAGACCAAATTGAGAAGAAGAAGACCTGGGAGTTAATGCCAAGACCTACTGGGAAAAATGTCATTGGCACAAAGTGGATATTCAAGAATAAGATGAATGAACAAGGTTAGGTAATAAAAAAAAAATCCAGACTTGTATGCAAGGGATACTCTCAAATCAAAGGACTTGAATATGATTAAACGTTTTCCCCTATAGCAAGAATGGAAGCAATTAGAATGTTTTTGTATTTTGCATGCTATCATGATTTCTAGGTATATCAAATGGATGTGAAGTCTTCCTTCTTGAATGGAGATCTAGAGGAAGAAGTCTACATGGAAGAACTTGAAGGATTTTCTTTGGCAGATAAACACGAATATGTGTGAAAATTAAAGAAAGCACTATATGGTCTCAAACAAGCACCACGTGCATGGTATTCTAGGTTGGACAAGTACTTTCAAAAACAAGGTTTCAAGAAGGGAGGAGTAGAAATTTTTTTGTATATAAAGGCAGATGAAAATGAACTCTTAATTGTAGTAGTATATGTAGATGACATCATGTTTGGTAGCAACAAGGATGAGTTATTAAAAGGATTTGCAGAAGAAATGAAGTTAGAATTTGAGAAGTCTATGATTGGAGAGCTTACCTACTACCTAGGACTTCAAAATCTACAAAAGAATAGAGGCATATTCATTTCACAAGAAAAATGCTTAAGAGATATGTTAAAAAGATTCCAAATGGAAGACTTTAAACATGTATCTACTCCCATGATCATTGGATGCAAGTTATGTGTTGATGATGGATCCGCAGATGTATATCAAAGACTTTACAGATCTATGATAGGAAGTCTGCTATACCTAACTGCCTCTAGAACAAACATTATGTTGGCAGTAGGACTTGTGGCAAGATATCAAGTAGCACCAAAACAAAGTCACTTAATAGCAATCAAGAGGATATTTAGATACTTGCAAGGAACTGCACATTATGGCCTATGGTATCCAAAAACCAAAGACTTCACATTGACAACATATACATATGCAGATTGGGCTAGCTGTGTGGATGACACGAAAAACACAAGTGGAGGTGCATTTTATTTGGGAGAAATTCTGGTGGCATGGTTAAGCGAGAAGCAAACATCTGTCTCTCTATCTACAAGAGAAGCGAAATACATAGCAGTAGCAAATTGTTGCACACAAGTAATGTGGATGAAACAAACTCTCCAAGACATGAAGGTAAGCATCATTGAACCTATTTCTATCAAATGTGACAATACAAGTGAAATAAGTATATCAAAATATCTAGTACTTCATTCAAAAACCAAGCACATCCCAATAAAGTACCACTTCCTCAAAGAACAAGTAGCAGAGAAAATTTTAAAGTGTAATATTCCCAAAATGGGATATGCTAGCAAGGCATGAATGGAGAACACATTTTCTAGGGATGGCTGCTACAGGATTTGAAACCAGGACCTGGATCCCTTAGATCAGAGTATCTAAGGCTGAAGTCCAAGAGGAGGCTCCAAAGAAATCCCTCTAGGTGGGTTAAACAGGTCTCCCACACCTAGTTGTCCTTAGAAAATGCCCGATGAAGGGACTACAACAAATGCAAGAAATTATAATGCAGAAACAATGTTATTTTAATGAGACTGAGTACATGAAGATTTAAATAGCCAAAAATGTGTAATATAGCAGAAAAATAGTACAATTCCTTGAGGAAAGAATCACTCAAGCAAGGTAATGCAAGCCTCAACAACACATGTACAAGGAAATGAAGGATACTGCTACATGTATGAAACCCCTGGCTAAGACAGTGCAGTCTATTATGGATATCTACTGAAAAATGATATCAATACATGGATATGGCAATGTATGGCTCAAATAAATGGGGGAGAAAGCTCTAAACCCCTGTAAAAAAATAATACATCAATCCTTAGAAGGATTCGCTGAAATATACAAAATGGAAAAAATGCTAGAGTTGTTGGGCAGCAACTGCAACTCAAAACTAGAAATGAATAGAGAAGGCTGAAGATGATAAAAAATCTGAAGTAGACCTCCTCCAATGGATTTTCCAAGTGAAGTCTGATCCTATCACTGGAAATCTCACCCTCCAATCAACAATGGAAAACCCCACAACAAATGCTCAATGAAAATAATGTAGTTACTGAAGAAAACTGCGCTGTAGGGGCAAGAGAATGAGTTGGCCCAATGCCAATATCTGCAATAAGCTCCAGTGGCTTCCAAACTGATCTCACAAAGGAAAGAGAGACTCCTCCTCTGAAAAACAAGTGATGGAAGAGGTGTTGTGATCCCTCACTGCAACACCTTGCAATACAACATTATTCTACTACAGAAATAATGTCGTATTGGAGGAGGATGCTTGGCCTCAAGCCTAGATGTGAGGAAAATCAATACAACTCCTTCAAGAGGCTTCTCAAGAATGGATAAGGATTCCTAAACAGGAAATCCTTGTGCTAGCAACACAGCAACTCAGCTAAACAACTGGAGACTGCAAATAGTCTAAGCAGATAAGAAATCAATAATCATATGCATGAGTAATAATTGCTGCCTTGCCCTCCTTTTAAACAATGAGAGCTCCCTTTCCATGGGTCCCACTCTTTAAGGTTTCCTTCATCAAGTAAACTTCCCTCCTTTGTCTCTGCATTGTCCCACAATATGCTTTCCACCTCATACTTCTGTGTTGTTTGACTTGGTCAAACTTGACCTAGCCTTCTTGCAAATGTCTCCTTTCACACATGAGGATGTGAAATCTAGTTCCATGATGATCCCCTTTCATACTGAGAGGGATTTCATCCATGTTTTTATTGTGTTTGGGCCTCCTCACCCAATTATTCAAGTTATAAGTGAAATTAACAAAATTTAATATTCCAATTTATTGAAGGAAAAATTTGGAATATTACAGTCCTCCCCTCCCAAATGTTGCTTGTCCTCAAGAAAATGCAAGGATAGAACTGAGAAGTTTCTCCCAAGGCATGGAGACTAAATTTTTTTTGGAAAACATCTTCCCCAAATGGATCTTCCATCCCCAAGCAATCATCCAAACAAAATGAGTCACCTCCCAACATGGTAACTCATGGAAATCTCCTTCCACCTCAAGCTTCAGAAATGAAGGTGGGTTGAAAATATGAATATGGTAAGCATCATAGCCTTCCCCATGTTTTCCTTCCCTCCACTCATGATGAGTGTAGAGTATGTGTTGATCCTGGGCTGCAAAATTATTGCCCTCAAATGGAAAAATGAAGAACAATCCTCCAAGGATCTCTCCTCCAACATTGAAGAACAAGTTGGCCCAAAACAATCTATCCATGATGAATAGGACATGATCATCATATAATATCCTAATGAGAATTTTTCTGCAAGTTTTACATGATGATGCATGATAAAAACAATGTTCCAAGAGGACACAACACAGTCTCATCCACTGCAATTTCAGAAAACAACATGGCAAGTAATATACAAAAACCACCACATCTACTAATGAATAGTAAATGGATAAATGTGTCAACAATACAAAACTGAACACTTGCCCGTGGCTATGCAATGAATGACTCTGAAACTCATGGTCCACCCCAAAAGAGAACAATTATGTGGCTGTGGTGGCCATAGTTCCTCCCATGCTCCCATTAGAACATGTAGTAGAGAAAATGTGGGAATCCTCTCCCCTCAAGGACACATCCAACTCATGTGTCTCTCTCCCAATCATGCTTCCAATACAAATCAGATCCATATTAGCAAATGAAATCATGATCAGAAAAAAAATGAGGAAAATGTTGAAGGTTTCATGTGGTGCAAGAAGGTACCAACAGTTTTCTCAATAGTGACATCGCAGTTTTCCAAACTGCTACTTCCGAAAATTACAAGGAAAAATGTTTCTTGATACATAGTGAATCATGTATGTTATCATATGGCAAATAGTTGGATATAAAAACTGAACATATGTATAGTGAGAAAACATTTGCCCATGGCCACATAAAATATGG
The DNA here is from genome assembly GCA_034641835.2 of Pinus albicaulis. Taxonomy (NCBI): domain Eukaryota; kingdom Viridiplantae; phylum Streptophyta; class Pinopsida; order Pinales; family Pinaceae; genus Pinus; species Pinus albicaulis. The sequence continues at coordinate 1,938,065,266 of CM076578.1, forward strand.
TTGCCTCCATCATATATTTTGTCCCAACTTTGATCATGGAGCAATGTGAAAATCTTGCCCTCTTGTGGAGCAATGCACTGCATGGTAATGGTAAGAGTATGAAAATCAATAATTGTAAAAAACAATTTCTTACCATATGCCAGAACTAAGATGGTACATGGATCTATGATTGAGTCCTCCATAGTGTTCTAGCATGCTATGAAGAGGAATGAACCATGTGCTGCAAGAAGATCATCCTTCTCATGCTTGAAAGTCCAAGTCAAGAATAATATGCCATAGTGATAAATGCCTCCATCTACTGCTCTATCATCCTCACCTCCTCCTTGTTCACTATGTGCATCCAATGTGAAGTGATCCTAGGGAAACTTTATCCATAAGACCCTTCTCCAAAGTGATAGCACTGTGAGCTTATGAAAATAATCTTCTGCCCATACAAAGCTCTATTCTTTGACATGCTCCTTGTTAAAGACTCCTCTAGTAATGCTGCTGCAAATGTGGAATACCTCCCAAGATGGAAGTGCTTCCAAATCATCCAAGGCCAAGAAGTAGCCCCTTTGCACTTTGAGAGTGCTCTCTTCTACTCCAGCAACATCACACAACATGTGAGAGCAATTTTTCCCTTGCTCTCTCAAGTGCAACACAAGTAACCCAAGTGCTTGCTGCCTCCTTATGCTCCCATCATACAACTCATGTGATGGAGACACAATGAATGATATGGATGTCACATCGACACCATGAATCCATACTCCTTGTAGCCCAATGATGCAAGTATCCTGCCACCTCTCCTCAATCCCCATCGCCTTAGGAAGAGGATATGCGAAGTGATGGCCAAATTCCTATGAAAGGAGCCAACGCAGCCAAGCCTCCTGCTGCCCGGTGTCATATATTTGCAAGTAGCCTCCTAGATCCTTGCTTATCAACCACATCCACTCAATCACTTGTGGATGCTTTCTCCTCCTCTTCTCCTTGGTACTCCTCTCATGAGGGCTACCATCCCTCCAAATCAATTCTTCCTTTCTACATTTCATGAAAGTTTGAAATGCAACTCCTTGGAGACCTCCTAGAAACGATCTCTCACCCATGACTATGTTGAATCCACAATGACCCAAATATGATGAAGGTAATACCTCCTCTTCACCATTGTTTGACAGCATTGTAAATATCCCCAAGGATGTAGTGGTTGTCTCATACTCCAACTCAAAGATGGTTTCATGGGTTTATATAGGAGTGTCATGGTTTGTTTCATCCTCCAAAAGTTCACATCCCAACCCCAAGGATTGTGTGCAACTCAACAAAGGTGCATGAGGATGATGGTTCATCTCCTCCTTGAACCATTTGCACAACGTAGTGCAATCATATCACTCTAGATTAGCAGTGTGATTTGACCCTTGGTCATGAAAAAGAAAATTTCCACAACTACCAAAAGTATTTTCTGCAACAATAGATAGTGGAAATTCCTTCATACCTTGATGAGATTTGGGAATCTCTTGTAGGGTTGAAATATTTCCTTCCTCCAATGTGTTGGCTGCCCCAACTGTTGATGCATGTGGTTGCTCCTCCATGAGTGTGATAGCGTTAGGGACAAACTCCTCATGTGGTGGAGAGGGCTTCTCCTCTTATGTTCTTCTATTGTGAAACTCCTTGATCAGCTTTTGAGAAAACTTAGCAAGAGTAGGCACTCTTGCATGGCTCAAAAGGCTAAATCACCAAATGTGGGCTTTACCTTATAGGTGTAGTGCTAAGATCTCAACAACCTCTTTCTCCACTACAGGATGTAGCAGGAAAAATGCTTCCAGCTTCCTTACCCAAGCTCTTGTTGTAGATGACCCATCAAATGTAGACAACAAAAATTTATTGCCTTTGATTTCTCTTTTGCTACATGGACTCTTCTCTTCCTTCAAATGGATGAATGGTGGAAAAGCTAGAGTCTCCTTGAAAGCTCTAAGTTGAGATTTGTACTCAACAAGGTGATCACTTAGAATCTGATGATCCAAGTGTCCTTCATGCTTGTCTTCTTCTTGATGAGGATAGGAAGTGCATGGTACTTCCTCTTCTTCTTACTCCTCATCTTTGGAGAGGCTCTTCTTATTTCTGAACATTTATGAGAGTAATCTCATCTTCTTCAACATCCTGTTCTTCTTGGGCTGAGACTCACAGTCTGAGCCAATAAAGTTTCTTTGATACCACTGTAATATTCCAAAAATGGGATCTGCTAGCAAGGCATGACTGGAAAACGCATTTTCTAGGGATGGCTGCTATAGGATTTGAAACCAGGGCCTGGATCCCTCAGATCAGAGTATCTAAGGCTGAAATCCAAGAGGAGGCTCCAAATAAATACCTCTAGGTGGGTTAAATAGTTCTCCCACACCTAGTTGTCCCCAGAAAATGCCCGATGAAGGGATTACAACAAATGCAAGAACTTATAATGTAGAAACAACACTATTTTAATGAGCCTGAGTACATGAATATGTAAATAGCCAAAAAATGTGTAATATAGCAGAAAAATAGTATAATTCCTTGAGAAAATAGTCACTCAATCAAGGAAATGCAGGACTCAACAACACATGTACAAGGAAATGAAGGATACTGCTACATATATGAAACCCCTGGCTAAGATAGCGCAGTATATTATGGATAACTGTTGAAAAATGGTATCAATACATGGATATGGAAATGTATGGCTCAAATAAATTGGGGAGCAAGCTCTAAACCCTTGTAAAATAATAATACATCAATCCTTAGAATGATTGGCTGAAATATACAAAATGGAAAAAATGCCGGAGTTGCTGGGCAGCAGCTGCAACTCAAAACTGGAAATGAATAGAGAAGGATGAAGATGATGAAAAATATGAAGTAGAACTCCTCCAATGGATTATCCAAGTGAAGGCTGATCCTATCACTGGAAATATCACCCTCCAATCAACAATGTAAAACCCCATAACAAATGCTCAAAGAAAATAACATAGTTACTGAAGAAAACTACACTGTAGGGGCAAGAGAATGAATTGGCCCAATGCCAAGATCTACAATAAGCTCCAATGGCTTCCAAACTAATCTCACAAAGGAAAGAGAGACTTCTCCTTTGAAAAACAAGTGATGGAAGAGGTGTTGTGATCCCTCATTGCAACACCCTGCAACACAACATTATTCTGCTGCAGAAATAACGTTGTACTAGAGGAGGATGCTTGGCCTCAAGCTTGGATGTGAGGAAAATCAGCACAACTCCTTCAAGAGGATTCTTAAGAAATGAGAAGGACTCCTAAACAGGAAATCCTTGTGCTAGCAGCACAACAACTCAGCTAAGCAGCTTGAGACTGCAAATAGTCTAAGCAGAAAAGAAATCAATAATCATATGCATGAGTAACAATGGCTGCCATGCCCTCCTTTTAAGAAATGAGAGCTCCCTCTCCATGGGTCCCACTCTTTAGGGTTTCCTTCATCAAGGAAAATTCCTTCTTCTTTCTCTGCGTTGTCCCACAAGATGCTTTCCACCTCATACTTCTGCGTTGTTTGACTTGGTCAAACTTGACCTAGCCTTCTTGCAAATGTCTCCTTTCACACATGAGGGTGTGAAATATAGTTCCATGATGATCCCCTTTCATACTAAGAGGGATTTCATCCATGTTTTTATTTTGTTTGGGCCTCCTCACCCAATTATTCAACTTATAAGTGAAATTAACAAAATTTAATATTCCAATTTATTGAAGGAAAAATTTGGAATATTACATAAAGATGGAGTATGTACCAAAAAAGGAACAAACAACAGACATATTCATAAAACTTCTTGCTAGAGAACCATTTGAATATCTAAGAGACAAACTAGGAGTAGTGTCTACAAATGATACTCTCTGATATGATAAAAAAAATAAAAATAAATAAATAAATTAATAAATTAAAAATAAATAAATAAATAAATATAAATAAATAAATAAATGAATTAAATTAAATTTATGGAAATACACCAACAAAGGCAACAATATAAGGAACAGAAGCAATGCAATAGACAAGTGATATTCAATATCCGACAAGAAAGCATCATTCCAGGGGGAGAGCAACTCATAAAAGTTATCGCAAAAGAGTTAGAGCTGTGAAGCTGGTAAATATGTACAGAGTATGGTATGGTACAGGTCCTCAAGATCTGAGTATTATGACAGAAGTACATCAAAAGTCTAGCACATATCACCTCTATCAAGCAGTAGGGGACAAAAATATAGAACACTTTATGGTGACATGCCTTCCAAAATTCTCATGAGTTTGGGACAACATCAATTTGTTGTGTATATTCATACGAGTTCAATGATTCTCAAAGTGTTCTCTCAACAACTATTATACACCAGCCTGGAACAGAAAAGTATAAAGTCTAAAGAAGAAGGCCTATAAAGTGAGAAAAGAAAATGCAAGGATAGAAACTACACTGGGAATTGTGCAACCCTTTGCCATTTATTTCAAAGGGGGAGGAAAGGCAAGTAGAAGAAGAGAGGCTCTTCTGAAAAGCAAGCAAAGGAAGAAGACACATCTCAGAAAGAAAGTTGGGGGGGGGGGGGAGTCTTGGAGGAACTGTTCCCATCAATTCCAAAGGGGAAGACTGTTGTAAATATTGTCATTGATGGAAAATGAGAAAAAAGGAGCAGCACCTAAACTATAAAAAAGACAAAGGCAGCAAAGGCAGCTAAGAAGCAAGGTAGACAAGGAGAAAAGGCAACAAAGAAGTAGAGAAGCAACATCAATAAGGAAAAGAAGTAGATCAAGAAATAATGCAGTAAGAAAACATAAGAGAGAGGCGAGAGCCGAGAGGAAGAGGAAAATTAAACAAAGAAGATTAGGCCAAGAGAGAGAGGCGAGAGCCGAGAGACAGAGAGGTATCTGTAGGAAGAGAAGGTCATGCAAAGAGAGCATTAGCCAAAGCTAAGCTGTAAGAAGATAAACTTATGTGCAGGTTGAAAGGAATAAATTCTGAATTCTGGCTTTAATTAGTATGAAACGGTGTATGTCGAGAGTGATAACTCGGGATGAGATTCAATAACAAAGACAAGCTCAAGAGAGATTTGCGTTGAAGAATATAGAACAAGATCAGGAGGAGTAGCGTGGAGGAACCGATGTTGCAGAGTGGTGACAGTATAAAAAAAAAAAAATCGACTAAGGAAGAGAACACTTAGAATATTTCCAAAGAAGTTGAACAGATGGTTAGGATTAGATTGTAGAAGTCAAGGCGAGAGATGAACGATTAAGATGACCTCACAAGTTAAGTTGGTTGCAATGCGATGTGATGAGGGGCGACCACGTGTCAGTATTGCGCATTAGCACACATTGCATATTTTAGAGTTTACCATTAAGAGTTTGCATGGTATGGTAAGTTGTTTACGATGCAATGTGAGAAGGATGGAAGGATGCAATGCGATGAGGGAGGAACCACATTTCAGCATTGCACATTAGCACACATCGCAGATTTTAGATGTTACCATTAAGAGTTCGCACGGTATGGTAAGTTTTTTACGATGCGATGCAGGAAGGATGGAAGGATGTGATACGATGAGGGAGGAGCCACATGTGCACACTAGTGCACATCGCAGATTATATGGTTTAGCATTATCGATAAGATTTAAACTTGCGGGTGAGCAATTGCGATAAGAAAAAGAGGTATAGCAACACCGTTAGATCTAGAGAAGATATATGGTGGAGATTATAGCACAACTTTGCATGGCGGAATGATACACTCATTGTTAAGGTTGTTTGTTAAGTTTGCTAAAATGCGATGTGTTGTGATTGGTTTAAGGTATTGTGGGACTCTCCAGCAGGATGTTCCGTGTGTATGCAAGAGATTTGGGTTTATGTGTAGCCTGGTTTGAAGTAGCATTGTTTTATCGCTAATGTATGTATGTTGTATTTAACTCTGAAGTTGTATTCCGCTGCGTGTAAAAGGAGAATGATGTGGGCCATAACCCACAGATCCGTGGGTCTGGTTAAAGAAGCTGACCAATATGAAAAGTGTCATGTAGATGCGGCAATGTGTTAAAAGAAAAGGTTGAACGTGCAAGAAAAGGCTCGGGTAATAAAAAGGACTTGAAGCTCGTTCAGAACACTACAACAACAAGGGTCGAGTTGGGCGAAAATGTGGTCATGCAGAACAGTTGGAATATAACTAAATACACATAAAAGACAAAGGGATAAAAAGCAGAAGAGGACAAACACACAACAAATCTAAGAAGCTGAAAGGGTTGAATGAAATATTTGAATGTAACTATAAATATATTATTTTTTTTATAATGTTTTTGATGCAAAGGAAAGTCTCCTAGGAAAAGAAAAACTTCATTTGATATTGTAATAATTGTATATATTTGTAACATCCTGAATATGCTGAGTGATGAAATGAATGGGTGGAAGGCAAGAGTCATTCATGTTCACTTCATATTCCCATATAGAATGCAAACAACCATGAAGTGATATCTATAAATGGTGTTATTGTAATATGCATAGAGAGGGGAGAGAGTGGAAGAATGAGAGAGAGAAGATAGAGATGTTGTGCAGATCCAGAGCTGATATGAAGTAGATTTGAAGGCTAGAAGGGCAACATTGAAAAAGGAGAAAAATAGAGCTGATATCTAGGTAAATCAGGATATGATTTTATTGTAGTGTGAGGGAGTTGGTGCTTCCATATGAAGTTTTAGCTTGATATATGTACATTTGTAGCTGGTTGAGGTGGGAGCCTCCTGTGGGTTGTAGCCTACCGAAAATAGATGGGAGTTGGAGCTTCCTTGCAAGTTGTAGCTTTCAAAATTTGGGGTAGAATCCTCCTCTAGGTTGGAGCCTATAGAAAATCAGTTGTGAGAGGGAGTTAGAGCTTGCCTTTGCATCAAAACAGTAATAAGATGTGGTTTTCTCCCTTTATGGGTTTCGACTTATATCTTCTGTCTATGTGCTTGATGATTAAGTGTTGATGTGATGTTTTAATCTTTTTAATTACTTGTTTTCCACACATTATGTTTGTTGATCCATTATGTATTAAGCTGATTATGAAATGAAGCTGTAAATGATTTGAATGAAAAAAGTTTAAATGCCCATGAATGTATTAAACTGATTCACCCCCCCTCTTAGTTTAACTAAGGGTTCATCAATTCTTCCATTCATCCCTTGATTTGGTTATCCATTTTGGTTGGATAATATCAATGGCACAAAGCAATGCTTCCACTTCTTCGTTCTTTCTCAAGAATGAATCTGCAACAACATTTATCTTCCATTTTTCGTAGATTATTTCAAAGTCATAACCCAATATCTTTGTGACCCTTTTTTACTGCTCTTCTGAAGATAGTCTTTGTTCCAAAAAGTGTTTAAGACTATCATGATCATTTTTTGCCTTGAAGTGTCTTCCCATTAGGTAAGGTCTCCATTTCTTTAGTGCATGTATTATTGCTAACATTTCCTTCTCATAAATAGCTTTATGCAAATATTTTCCTTTGATTGGGCGGCTTTTAAAAGAAAAGGGTCTTCCTTCTTGCATTAAAACAACACTAATTCCATTTCCCGAGGCATCACATTCCTCAATAAAGGTTTTAGTGAAGTTTGGCGTAGCTAAGACCGGTATTAGGCACATTGCCTCTTTAATATGTTCAAAGGCCTTAGTTGCTTTAGGAGTCCATGAAAATGCATCTTTCTTCAATAATGTTGTTAGAGGTGCTGCTATTCTCCCATAATTCTTAAAAAACTTGCGATAATACCCTATTAACCCGAGAAATCCTTGCAACTGCTTTATGGTTGTGGGGACTTTCCATTCCTTAATGGATTTAATTTTGTTAGGGTCTACCTTAACACCCTTGTGAAATACAATATGACCTAGATATTCCACCTCTTGTACTCCAGAGAAACATTTGGATTTTTTTGCATATAATTTTTTTTCCTCCAATAGTTTGAGCACCCTATCAAAATGTTGAACATGATCCTTCCAAGATGTACTGTAGATTATTATATCATCAAAAAATACTAGCACAAATTTTCTAAGGAAGGGTTTGAAAATGGAATTCATCAACCCTTGAAATTTAGAAGGTGCATTGGTAAGGCCAAAAAGCATGAGAAAAAATTCATAATGACCCTCATGAGTTTGAAACATTGTTTTCAGAATATCTTCAGTCTTCATTCTACTTTGATGATATGCTGAACGAAGATCCAACTTGGTAAAATAAATTTATCCATGTAATTCATCCAATAATTCATCAATCACATGAATGGGAAATTTATCTTTAATAGTGAGCTTATTGAGCTCCCTATAATCCAGAAACATGTGCCATGATCCATCCTTCTTGTGCACCAATACTACTGGAGCAGAGAAAGACATATGACTAGGTTGAATTACACCAACCTCTAACATTTCTGCAATCATACATTCAATTTCTCTCCTTTGGACATAAGGATATCTATAAGGCCTGATGTTTGGAGGAACACGTACTGGAATCAAATGAATAGCATGATCATGATCACGAATAGGTGGGAGTCCTTTGGGAGTTTGAAACAGCTTGGAATGATTGTCCAATACGTTTTGGAGATTTGGAGAAATAGATGATTTTGATGTTGGAACTTCTAGTGAGCATAATTGTTAAATTACGCCGTGTTGTTCTTTCTTCAGAAGATTTTTCATGACATTAGAGCTTATTATATTTCCCATCTTCCTTGTGATACCCAGTAATTGGACTTTCTTTCCTTCCAAAAAAAATTCCAAGAAAAGTTCTTGAAAATTAAAAGCTATCATCCCTGAAGATTGTAACCATTGTACTCCTAGTACAACATCAATACCTCCCATTGGAATGGAAATCATTGGACTATTCAACACCTATTCTCCCATGGTTAGCTTTATATTATGGAATTTTCCAGAGTAATTTATAGTCCCTCCATTCGCAACCATCACTTCACATTCTGGTGCTAGGTAATGGAAACAATTCAATTCCTTGGCTACCTTACAATGAATAAAATTATGGGTACTACCCGAATCAATCAACACTATTACCTTTTTCTTCTTGATATATCCTTCTATCTTGAGAGTTTGAGGAGTGGTAATTCCTTCCAATGCATTACAGATATGGTCAGACTTATTTATTCTTCTTCTAGGGTTCGTTCATGTTGTATATCCTCTTATTTTAAAGTTTCTTGTTCATTTTATTCCTACTCTTCACAATCTATGTAAAATAATTTCTTCTCAGCACACTTATGACCTTTGTTGTATTTGCTATCACAACTGTAGCAAAGCAATTTTTCTCTTTTTTCTTCCAATTTTGGTGGTGTCAACCTTGTAGGTTGTGGAAGTCTAGGAGTAGCAACACTTACATATTTATAGATGTGAGTGGTAGGCTTCCTTGTTGCCATAATTTTACATTCAATTTTTCTTGCCAACCTGAATGCCTTCTCCAATGAATCAGGTTCCCAAATGCTAACCTCATGTTGGATGTTATCCTTTAAAGTCTCTATGAATAGATCAATCCTGTGTTCCTATAGAATATCAGTTACCCTTATATTCAATTTTTGGAAGTCCTGAATGTGCTCCACCACTGAACCCTTTTGTTTAAGATTTATCAATTGGCTAAAAAATATGTTTCTCTTTGTATCCTCATAATGTGCTATCATTTCCTCCATAAAATTAGCCTATTTTTGTGGAGGTAAATCCCCTCTGCGGACAGAGGCGATCCCTACTAGCCCAGACCAGGTCTAGCAACAATCGTTCACGCTATAGTGCAGGTTCCTAATTGCAGATAAACCAACTAGCGATGAAGGCTTACCTAGAATCCAATGCTATCGCTTGTAGAGAAAGTAGCGCTCCCATTCCTCAGCTCTGGAAGATCACAATCCTCACGATCTCCATGGTCAGACACCTACACACGCAAGAAACAAAACAAACACAAGCGTAAAATCCAGTACATAAAACTATATGTCAGTCAGAGAAGACATAACTCATGATAATCATCAAGAACAAGAGTGGAACCATAACCAATAGTCACTTATCATTAATTAATCAAAAGAAGAATACAACCATAGCTCTGACGCTGAATTCTCCTTCGGAGGGTCATCAGCAGAATGTGTCTCGATAAAGCCTGTCAGGGATGGGACAAGCCTCTCTCTCTGGATGTGTCGACAATGATCTCCTTGCTTGGATTTGGCCTTAAGGGAATGGATAAAAGCTCTTACAACATTAGGCTCTTGGGAACTTGGAGACTAGCTTGCAAAGGAGATGAGCAAGCTTTTATAGATGGAGGAAGGGGAGTTGGGATCCCTATAATCATGGGATTGGCCCTACCCTCAAGGAAGCTTCCATGAGAGGTGGCAAACCACTTCCTCTACATGGAGATTTGGAGCCAAACCTCCCAACTCAAATCAGATACCAGTTTATGAATTGGTTAGGACGAAACTTCCGCCATTTATTTTTAAAAAACACTCCTTAAAATGGCTGGTGCGAGTGCGACTCTGAGACAGAGCGCCAATTGGCACGCCCTATTTGAAGGATTTCCCCCATTGGCGCGGGTACTGAACTAGCTAGTCGCGCCAATGATGAAAAGGCAATTTTTAGTGTTTTTCACAAGGAGGTGTCTTCAGGGCAATGAAAATACATGTTCAGAGGAACGCCATGAAAGTGTTTTCTAGTCATGTCACTACTCACAGGTCACAGAATGAGCCCTCCAATTGTGCGGGATGGGGAATTGCAGGGACGGTGACAAATTGCTGTGTAACAAATGCCCCCTAAAGTATGAGGCCCGAAAGAGAGATAGGGGTGAAATTATTTACGAGAACGTTTCCAACTGAAAACACCGCCGTCGGAAAACCTGTGTAGAGAAATACAACTGATATCTCAGATACATGATATATATGTGGTATGGGCGTAGCCATCCATAACAAAGTATGCAATAATCCAGATCCAAGGTATGGACGCAACCATCCAGTGAGGATCAATAAATAGACTCAGGTATGGTCGCAGCCATCCAATTAGTGATTCATGTAACTAATCATAAGAATCCACAAAATCGCAGCCTGGATTATAACAAACAGGAATCCAGGGTCTTGCGCTCCATCTCAACCCGAACAAAGTACAAGTTCAAGCATGCAAATATGTGAGCTGAAGTCGAACATGCAAGAACATCGCTTGATTACTAGCCAATGATGAAAGCTGTTAATAGACACGAGAGGTACCACCACTAATGAAAATGGTCCTCAAGGTAGTATAGGTACAATCAACGACATGTGAATCAATGAGTTGGCATCGAACACCTGTAGAATCACTCGATCGGAGGCCAATGATGAAAACCTCACGTCGAATGCGAAGAACCTACCATCGAGGCATGCAGGCTCTAAGGTACCAGAAGGGAGTCTCTAGATCAGATTCCTGGATAACGAGCTGAAGTCGACAGGAAGTGACCTTGATCGAAGGTGGGCCATAGTGTTTCCCACATCATCGACATGAGACAGAGGAACATAATGTATTTGTGAATCAAGATCAGATGAGAATCAGAGGAAGTTTGAAATCTGCAGAGGTCAACTTCTCTTGAACATATCGATGGCATGACAGCGGATTTGGAAGTATTTGACATCAAAAGATCAAGGGTCATGATGACGAGGAAAAGAGAAGATGAAAGGTCAAAAGGGATCACCCAAACCCACGGAGGCAAGTGGAAAACAAGATGAGATATCCCCATCCCGACACTATGCTGACAAGTGCCATGTTCAAGAGCGACATACTGCCGACACGACAATGATGTTGGTTTAATTTTCCCCACCATTTCTAGTGAGTACCTCTTTATTTTTACACAAGCTTGAAGAGGATACCATATGCTTGTCATATAAACCCATCCTAGTACATTTAACGAGCCCTAGGAAAGAGGAACTCGGATACCGTCATTACGACTGAATCCAATGCCATCAGGGTTTAACGAGTCTGAAAAAGGAAGAACTCGACATCTTTTCATGTTTAGAGAGTTTGAAAAGATAGCGAAAAAGTAAACTCCAACGGTCCCTTTTCATAAATAGTTTCCCAGACCCGAGAAGGTAGAAAACTTTGTCTGAGAAAACCTCCTAGTCGTAATAGGCAAGGGTATTCCTTTTTTGTAAATAATCTATTCCACCCCGAAAAAGGGGTAAATGTACACTGGGTAGATGTCGATTCGCAACTGTTTGGTCAATTTAGTGTGTCCTAAATTGCTACATTAATTTGTCAATCTGGGATTCATAAGCTGACGAAGTGTGGCGCACTATATGTGCAAGATAACCTATCTCTTACTTTTTGTCGTTTTTGGGTTTTTATTTATCTTGGTTGGTTTCCTAATGTGAGATGGAAATTCTAAAAGACAAGTATGGTTATGAATTTTCAAGGCAATGATGTCCTTTATAATGATTTCCCAAACTTCAAACTTCAAAAGGATTTTGAAACATATAATGACAAAATTAATTCCTAAAAGAAAATGAAAATGTGCCACTATACTAGTTAAACAAACAGTGAACTATTGATCATGAAACCCATTACCCTTGCTGCTATCTAAACACAAAAGAAACTGTACTCAAAGAAATCCAAAGATTGCAAGCAAAGTAAAGCTAAAATCAAATTACATCAACTCATATTCTGACCCCTCACCATTAGTCTCGCTATGGCTTTCGGAGGTAATCATAAACAAATTGAGTAATCTGATATCTAATTTGTAGAAAAATAAACTAATACCAAATTACACACTCATACTTCAATCCCTCACCATTAGTCTCGATATGGCTTTTGGAGGTAACTGATAATGACATGAGAAATTTAATATCTAACTTGCAGAAAAATAAACTAACATCAAACTACACATTCATACTGCAATCCCTCACCATTAGTCTCGCTATGGCTTTCGGAGGCAACTGATAATGACATGAGCATTTTAATATCTAAATAACTAGTAAAGCAAATGTACAAAACTGAAATGAATAAAACAATGCTGGAATTAAAAATTAAGAAAAAGAAATCAGCAGAAGGACAAGATTGATTCCATGTCATTAGTCATTGTAAAACTATGTGCAAATGCCCGGGCTGCTTACTATAATATGAAACAAAGACACTGATCAGTTAACAGCAGTATAAAGCATGAAAAATTATGAACAAAAATAAAACGTTAATACCATAAGAGATGTAATATATACACATGAATGATTATGGAATAATGAATGTAAGGAAATAAAGCATGAAACTATACAGCAATAGACAAAACCTTGGCGTGTGCAGGGGCCCTCTGCACAATCCTCGGGAAATAGCTATCAAACATGAATTATGCTTATGAACAGAGTCTTCTCATGTATTCAAAACATAGTCATAACAAGGAAATAATGTCTTTCTTGACAGCCAAAACTACATTACACCAGCTAACTACTATGCGTATGAGAACGCATTATTTATAACAGAGGATGACATAACTAATTTCCTACATTCTGCGCTGATAAAAGACACGTGAACAACCACATCCAGAAATCTAGCATTATGGCTGCCGTGAAGATTAAATCTATGGAGAGTGGCCGTTGGATTCGGCTTATGGAGCCGTTCACAGGTGTTGATATGTCCCCCGTGATTTAGAAACGGCCACGCAAGTCTTCACGTGGTGAAAAATAGAGTTCTGTCACCGTAGGATTCTTAGGTTGACCACCGCTTGAATATCTTTGACCACGGCCTTCTTTGGTGAATTCGACTGAGCCAATAGGACTCGGTCCATATCGATGTCATTTCCAACTTGCCCATGTGGCTCGATTTGCCTGAAGACACCTGTAATATAGACTTCAACAAAATGGCTGCGGAAAGTTGAAGCAGCTGCGGAAAGTAACAAGATTTCGCAGCTAAATGAGCAAAAATATAATTCAAAGAGCAGACACAAAACATAGTTAAAAACCACTTTAAATGCTCTTTTATGATTAATATGAAATGATGTTGATGACTTAGGAGGTCCAGGTAAATGGAGAAAAGTCTAGAAAGGTGTATAGGAAAGATGCAAGTTTGAGACTCAACATACCCCCACTGTGAAGGTGTTGCATGTCCCCATGCAACCAAAATTTTGATCATCCTCCTTCAATCCATATGCTCTGATACCTCTGCCAGTACATCCAGTCCTCTTCTCCTCTTCCTTGGTACTGTTAACATCCTGGGCTTCTTCATCAAGCATCTGAATTTGAGATTAATCAGTGCTCTACTTATCTTCTGGCATTTTTTCTTCAATTTCCTGTTCTTTTTGTGCCACAGTCCCAGATGTAGCATGGTGTTGTCATGAATGATCTTGTCCGATCTATTTTGCTCCTTTAATGATTCATTTTCATTTTTAATATGTCTATTTAAAACTTCCAACTCAAAGACTTCTTGTTTCAACGATTGGACTAGAGTTTCTTGAGCTGTGTGAGGCTGAGTGGATGAAGTGTTGGGACCCATGGCTATTCTTTCTAAGGATTCTATGTAATCATACACCTCTTGCTACTTTGGATCTATCTCGGGTGTTGTTTTCCTTGGACTGTCCCCAAAATGTTGTGGAGGAGAATTGACTTCAAAATCTGGCCGAAAAGGACTCATGTCAACATCTTGAAACTACTACATTTGGCAGAAATTCCGACACCTGTTTCCGACGCTTTTGACCAAATGTCGGAAATTTTCCCAAATTTTTTCCATCCCGCCCGAAACCGTCGCTATACCGACGTCTATAGAAAGGTGTCTTGTCTGAGCACTTAAACTAGTGTATGGTCGACCGTTTAGTTTAAAGGAAGACCTCGCAATTGCGACACCATGGCCCAAAGCGTCGCTATTGAGACGACTCTAAACGTCGCAACTGCGACACAATATCTAGGTGTCGCCATTGCGACGTTTGGAGGCACCGTCCTAATAGCGACGCCTTTTTCACCGTCGGTATAGCGACAGTTATTTTCGCGCTACATAAAAATACCAAACTTATATGGGCCCTACATAAAAATTCGAAACTTATATGCGCGCTACATAAAAATGTTTCGTATTTGTCGCAATAGCTACGTTTGATATCACGCGCGCATTCGCTCTCTGTTCTTGCAGAACAGCATTTTCCCTCAGCATTCGCGCTCAGCTCTTGCAGAACAGCATTTTCCCTCAGCATTCGCCCCGGCTCTTGGGCGGCATTGGCCTGTAATGCACAAAATGGTAAGTTCTTACTGCAGGCCCTTCCTCCTATAGTAGGGTTGACTCTATTTGGATTTTTTTTGGTCAATTCCATTGGATTGTGTTAGGCTGTAGGGTTCTCTCTAGATGTCAAGAATCAAGATTCAATACCCTCTATTATCTTCATCACCCAATACAAGATTTAAATTTTCCCAAAGAAACGCTTATTAATTTGGCAGCCATTATTTCTCCCTGCTTTAAAAACCCTACATTTAAATGAAAACAAGCATTGCATTTCAACTACAAAAATCTATTAGTTTTCAAATGTACATGTGTGCTACATTAACGTCTGATGTCACGCGCGCATTTGCCCTCCGCTCTTGCAGAACACCATTCGCCCTCAGCATTCGCCCTCAGCTCTTGCAGAACACCATTCGCCTTCAGCATTTGCCCTGAGCTCTTGCAGAATAGCATTCGCCCTCAGCATTCGCCCTCAGCTCTTGCAGAACAGCATTCGCACTCAACATTCGCAGTTCGCCCCTCGGCTCTTTGAACGACGTGCTTCCCGTTTCGCCCTCAGCTCTTGCAGAACAGCCTTTGCCCTCAGCATTCGCCCTCCGCGTTCGCCCTCAGCTCTTGCAGAACAACATTCGCCCTCAGCGTTCGCCCTCAGCTCTTGCAGAACAACATTCGCCCTCAGCTCTTGCAAAATGGTAAGTTCTTACTGCAGGCCCTTCCTCCTATAGTAGGGTTGACTCTATTTGGGTTTTTTTGGTCAATTCCATTGGATTGTGTTAGGCTGTAGGGTTCTCTCTAGATGTCGAGAATCAAGATTCAATACCCTCTATTATCTTCATCACCCAATACAAGATTTAATTTTTTCCCAAAGAAACGCTTATTAATTTGGCAGCCATTATTTCTCCCTGCTTTAAAAACCCTACATTTAAATGAAAACAAGCATTGCATTTCAACTGCAAAAATCTATTAGTGTTCAAATGTACATGTGTGCATCACTTGTGTAGGGTATTCCTTTTCCACTTTCACATTATCCAAGAATGTGTGCAGTATAGTTCATATTTTTTGTGATTTAGATTATCTTGAAAAAGGAAAGGTAAATTATTTCCCATGAAAAAGAAGGTTTTCCCTTTTTATAGGTTGTTTGGACTTACGTGGAAAAATTTATGGTATGCCTTTCATATTATGTAGTTTAAATTTGAATTAACAGATTATTCTACATGAACATATAATTACCTATGTGATGTCCTTCATCACTAATTAAAATTATAGGCTTTCAATTTCCTAGACTCTAACTCATCTGATGCTAAATTCTAGGTTCTCATTGGTGGATCACTCTTCCATTGATTTCCTTTTCCCTCTGGATCTTGTCATACTTTAAAAGTCATCAATGATACATATATTATTTCAGGTATCCCAAAAGGCTTTATAGTAGAACATATTGTGAAGTTTTTTTGACACTTGAGGATTCTTTTTAGAACTGCAACATGGTCTATGCTATCGAGTTATATATTAAGCAACTTGTCCTTAATAACCACACTATGAGGTAGGTTCAACCAGTTTGAACTTGTTGGGACATAGCATATGAAGTTGTGTGATGAGTCCATATCACAGGTCTATTATGGTGAAAAAAGTGAAGACATGTAATGATCGTTATTATGTTAACATTACTAGAAACATTTTCGAAATTATCCATGCTATCAAGATGTCAAAATTCCAGGCATTAGGTGTCAATACTCGTAGCTAATAGATAATAATAATAATATAAAAAAAATCACATCTTTATTCTTGAAATATGATTGTTACACATTGGTAACCTAGTTCATGAGTTACTATCACCCAAAGATTGCAAAACAAACTTAAAATATAAATTAAACCAACATGAGAATCCAACTAAGGGTTTCTCGACAAAATCATTCCATAACCTGGCATTTTGAAACCCAAATTTGAATCCATCATAAGTAATACAATGCAAACTCAGATGGATTTTCAATGCATGTTTGCATGCTACACTTATTCTCTGTCTAGATATCATTTTTAAATGGAACCATTAGTCAAGCCCACAGTCCTTTTTATGTGAAAAATTTCAGCTCTATTTGAGCTCTTTTTTGCTCCACCACCTCCATAAACCAGTGTTACATGGGGTCTCGCCCCCCACCTAGGGGTCTAGATTCCTCGCCCCCTCGCGCTCCGGGGTCTTGGGGACTTCTAGGGGATGTTTCCCTCACGCCCCCTCACGTCCCCTCACCGCCCCTTTTAGTTTATGGTTTCATGTTAAAATTTGATGTGCCACTTAGCATATTTGAGAATCCAAGTGATTCTGATTCAGATGGTGACATGGTTGATCTTGATATATTCGTGCAGAAGTTGGATGCAGAGACTAGTGGGGCATTAACTTGAGCATTTATGCTCATTTATCAGTATGATGATATCATTTGATATTCATATGTTATGTTTTGTGTTTTATGTTTCAGACATAACTTATTTGCGTTTAAGTTTTATGTTTCAGACTTGAGTTGTAAACTTCAGTTTAAACTCTATTTTGAATCTTGATATAATATTTCATATGATATCTTAAAATTTATTTTCATTGTACATTGTTAGTAGTTACATTAATGATTATATAGTTACAAACTTACAAACTTACATGCATGATTGTATGATGTATGTTTTAACTTTTAACTTTTAAATTTGTTTCAATTATATGATTCATCATTCATCGATTTGTAATTTTACATTTATGATTTATCTTTCATGATGCAAGTGTATGATGACTGTATATACATTCCTTGCAAAAATATAGTTACATTTTAAATATTAAATTTTATAATTTTTATGACCCCGACGTCCCCCCACGTTTCCTGAAAATTAGTAGGGAGCTTTTGCATAGGCCGCTCCCGCGCTCCCTCGTCCCCTCGCTCCCACCTCCAGGGGACTTGGTGGAACATTGCCATAAACATATGCAAACATATATCATGATCTTGGAATTACATTACATATGTATGTGCCAATGTTTCATAATCTTGCCCCATCATCAATTTAAGAAATTTCCATTGACTATCAAATTATGGAGGGGGGGAACTTTTTGCTGCAACATTTGGCTCAAAATCAGGGACCATCTCCGTATGAGGTGAATGAGAACTATAGATATTTGAAGAAGTAGATTAGTGCCTTTTCCTCTGGCCATGGAGTCATATACGGTCATCCATCACAAAAATTTGTCTTTGTTCATTCTCACCTTGAAAGTTGCAAAAATTCATGCCCTAATTGAAACGACACTAAATTTGAAAGATATAATAAAAATGCAAGCTAGAAGTGCCCTATTAATACAAAGGGAAAACCTTCCTACCTACCCTAATTGAGATAAATTTTGATTGAATAGGAAACATGATATTTCCTATGGAGTTGATCCAACAACTTGTTAAATGTATGGGACTAAATCATGCATTTGATTTCCAGGGAAACATGCGCATGAAGAGAAAAAGTGCAAAATTAATGGAAAATCCATACATGCCACTTATAAAAACTACACCGAAAGGTAAAAAAATACTTAAGGCCTTAACTTAATTTGAATCCAAAAATGACAAAATAGGATTAGTGAAAACATGAGAGTGGTGTGGGTGAACAACATAAATAAAAAGTGAAGATACCTTTCCCCAAGATGCCTTTGTCACCGTTGTATGAAAACATGTTTTCCTTTCCCTTTATACATGCAAGTGAATGCATTATAGGTATGGTATTTTCCCAGAATAGGAGAAGCCTACTTAAATATATCATTTGTGGATTGAATGTTTGGGTGCCTTAATGTGCAATGACATGTTTCCAGGACTGAATTCAATGCAAGACATATTTGAAACTCTAACTCTGTCTTTCGGTGTCTTATTAGAAATTATTTCAGTTTTCATTTTGTGTTTTCAAGTTAGATATTATTTTCAAGTTTTTACATTTATAATTTTATTGCAATGTGGCAGACTGATCAGGGCAGTACAGGAACAACCCCGAGACGGGATGATCGCGGAAAGAGGCCAGCGGAAGAACATGTAAAGTGCCGGCATTGCTCTATCTTCAGGTATTTTAGTTATTTACATAATTGAAATAATATTAATTTTGTTCAAATATGCAGACACCTAGCCATGGTACGCCTGATGATTCCCTCTTTGAGAAAGAGCTTTTTTCATCCCTATCTCCAGTGTTGTTGTTGCAAAAAAAGGCACGAGATGCAACATCGGAATTTAATGCTTTGATAGATGCGCCTCAAACACCTGAAACAGAAGAGAGGATACAACATCTTATGAGGCAACTAAATAGATATCAGGTAATAATAAAAAGTCAAAAGGATATTTTTTTTGTTCTGCATGAGATGAATTGTGATAGTTTGATTTTTAATTTTTACATTGACTAAACTAACAAAAAGTTCTTTTGTATGTAGCGTCTTCTGGCATTTGCTGAACCCGGTGTTGGTGGTAGTGGGACACAAGGGCAAGAGATTTCCCAACAACCCTCTCGTACACCTTCTACTCCTTTAGGTGCTAGCCAGGAAACACACCCTGCCCAAGCTGACACCCAGCCAACTGCTGAACGTGTTGGCAATGATGAGGCTGATATGGCCAGCTACATTATTGCGTTTCCTGGAGCTACACGTGTCAGCTCCACGGGGACCATTAATGGCACGTTGTTGGTGAACGATGAGGGTGTCCCTATAAAGCATGTACAACTCCCAGGTAAATTTTAATATTTTAACTATTTCATGTACTTTATCTAAAACATATTTATCATGATTTTTATTTTTAAATTAATGATAATATCTTCTTTTTCTTTTGGTTTTATTCTGTGTAGGAAACAATGAGTTCTACGGGATTCTGGAGAGCCATGCGTTGGTAATTTTTGGCCCAACCATACGTACAGGGTGGAATTCCCAGAATTCCAACCTGAAAAAAGAACTTCTAGATTATCTAGAAGCCCTTTTTGGGGTCGGCACATTTGACAGAAAAGCGGTGGCTCAGGTAGCCGGAAAATATTTGAAATATACCGGGGACACCTATAGGACGCAATTGCAATTTAACCCTAGATATGAGCGTCCTCTCGCAGTTTCAGAGAGTGAGTGGAGAGCACTCATCCATGACGGAAAAGAGAAAAGGGCAAAGAAAGAAGGAAAAATGCCAACTGGACCTGCAAGGTAAATTACAACTTTAATTCAATAACTTTAATTTTCTTTATGTCTAAAATAAAAGTGTGCTACGTCATATCTGACTTCAATATTTTGATGCTAGGTTTCCTGACACCTCAAAGGAAACCAAAGCTAGGATTGAGAAAAAGGGCCATCACAAGCTCGGCCAGGGTGGCTACTTGAAATTAGCTACAAGAATTGTAATTAAGTAGCTAAACATCTTATAATTAATTGTATCGCCTTCCAACGTTTTTGTAATCCTATCAGATATGATTAAAAATACACAATCATATATAATGTAGGGTGATGACTTTGGAACAATAACTACGGAGGAAGATAAAAATATTGCTTTCCGTTTTGGCTATCAAGCTGTAGTTGAACGTCGCAGAAGCTTGGGGCAGGTCCCAAGATCTACAATGCCTGATAAGGTAAAACATTAACCTTTCAATATTTTTGTTTTCGTCCATAAATTTAATGTCTAACAACTTTGTTTAAATCGGGGGAGCAACACTACCGACGAGGTAAATAACCCAGTTTTAGAGCCAGATGTAGATGATCCTCTCGTGCAACCTGATCATTGTAGTGGGGACCAGGCCGACAATGCTACTATCAGTGAGGGTCGTGACGGTAATTAATTTCCACTTATAATTTTTCTAATTATACCTTGATGGTTGTCCTTATAACGTTTTTTGTTTAAATGACAGAGAATGTTTCCCTTGAGGATCTTACCACCAGAGAGGAAGACAGGGCAACAGTCCCAACGGCGACAACTGGTGCACCAGGTAAATAATCTCTTTGCAATTTTTTTTATTAATATTACCGAACTAGTTTAATGATATTTAAAAACTGATAATTAAAATTTAATTATTATCTGTTTTTGGAGGCGATGCCCCGTCACTGGATGAGACCAGACATCGTGACAATGCAACTAGGTCAGCGGTGACAACTGGTGCACCAGGTAAATAATCTCATTGCAATTTTTTTTATTAATATTATCGAACTAGTTCAATGATATTTAAAAACTGACAATTAAAATTTAATATTATCTGTTTTTGTAGGCGATGCCCCGTCACTGGATGAGCCCAAACATCGTGAATACACAACTAGGTCAGCAGTGCGGGTTGAAAGGCACGAAACAGGAGCAGAGCACGATGATATTGATGATGTAATTAGGAGCTTTAAAAATAGGAAAAAGAAAAAGAAAATTTGACAATGTAAAATATTGTATTATTATAAGACAAACGTTACCATACTTGGAACATTTTTTTGCGTTATATAAAAAACTCATTTATCATACTATTTTTATGTCAAGCATTAATTGCAAGGTTTCCTTGCGTACTTTTTGTTGAATTGTTTTTTTATTAGTTATTGAATATTTTTTTTATGCTCATGAAAGTAAAAAATGAAATATAGATTGGGTATTAGAGAATTGAGAGTGATGTGAGGGGGGGGGGGAGGGGCCATAAGAGCTTCCACCTTCACGTGGTTGGCCCTGTTTAGTAGAGAATAATTTATTGGAGCGATTTAATCTTGGAGCAAACCTCCCTTGATCCAGCGTAGCAACAAAAAAGTCACTGTTGACTTAGTTGCTACTCTTTGAGATCGTGGGAGGCTTGTTCCAAGTTCATGTGACTCCAATAAATTGTTCTTGAAACGAAGAGGAGCTTATTCAGGTATGTTTTGACATTTTCAACATATGTTCTAACATTATCATAAGAATGCATCTTAGAGTAAAAATACTACATCAATTACTTGTATTTATTGTATAGATAATGATGGATTTTGATTGACTTGGCAGTGCAGGTACAAATCCTCTTGCATCATGAGCAATACAACTTGTCAACCAGGGTCATGTCCAGGATATTTTTGCTTGTGCGCTTGACCAGGTTCGTAATGTCTCATTTTGTAAGTTCCTTTACAGTTCATAATTCAATATTAAGCTTGTGCACGATTATTATCTAGGTTTTTTGTATGTGTTTTTTCATCTATTTGATTGTAAGCAACTATGCATGTTTCCTGTTGTTCACTATGATTTCTCCCATTACCACTCCCGGGATGAATCCGACTTTATTGTTACATAGGTTACTTTATTGTTACTATGATTTCTCCATTTACGATTTCATAGGTTACATCATGTAAAGTTGTCAATCTCGGGTTGGTGATGAGCTTTAGTTCTCCAAATTTGGGGCTTTTCTGATATTTTCTCCCTCATGTCATTCCTGCATCACCTCGTTGTTTGAGCATGCCAATTGTCTACCACTTGTACCAATTGGCACATGTCAATCTCTGATTGGTGCCACATTTCACCTATTTTCAGTGAGAGTTTAGGGTTTCTCTAACATAGCTTCGGAAATCCGATTCAGTGCCTGCTTGAATATTGTCACATAATACTTATGGTTTGGATTGATGAGCATGTTCTGAATGGTTGGTTGATTCATAAGAACCACCCATAAATCTCCCTTCCTCTAACACACAGAAAATAAAAATTTCTTTGACGGGAGACAGAGTTTCAATACTTTGAAAACAAACTTCTATTCCCTTCAATAACTCAAAAAAAAACTATTACACTACTTCCTCACTGAGAGGGATTACAAAATTATGACTGCTACAAAACGCGGTGCATAAAACCAACTCACTGTCTGTTCAAAACAAACATACTCTGTCTCTAAGACACTCTGCTGTGTTTTTCCCTTTCGCACTGCTGTGCATACACACTTAAAAAGTTACACTCAGCTTTTCACTTTTTACACACTGCTATGTAATAAAAAATTTATGTACTGTCTATAAAAAAAACTACCAAGCTTTTTCGACCTTTTTTATTTTTATATGCCGGAACATATAAAACATATTATAATAAACCCTCTTTTAAAAAAAATAAAATTAAAACTAAATTCTATGGCCCACCTTTCATTTCGCATATGATATATATATAACATATGTATATATTAAACTATCAAAACATCAAAGAACCCTTTCCGTCGGACTTCAAAAGTCTAAATAGATTGAATTTCAAACCAAATTCGCGTTCCAAAATGGGATGCTGACGTCTGCCTAATTTTAACTCGAATTTTCAATCCAATGTGCCCTATAAAAAATTCGGGTCCGGTTTTCAGGTTTTCAGATTCCCTTCAATTTCATGCGATCCAATATTAATGCTCCACGTGTCCTCCTTTTGAATTTACAAAGCTGTCGGGTAAATTTCTGTTTGTTTAATTTCTGGTTGGTGAATTGCGTTAATGCTGGTTGTTGTGTTTAAATACAATCCTGTACAGAAATATGGCTGCGGCCGTCTACAAAAAAACTTGCAGGAATTTTAAATGCTGAATTAAATTTCTGGATGGCATGCAAGCAACCTCCAAAAAAAAATGTTGCTGCTGCATCCGTCCTTCTGCTGCAGCAGTTGAAGTTAAAATTCAACAGCACAGGGTTTAATAAGTGAGGGTGTAAAGGTAACTTTTTGTCGATGGTACTGGATTAAGATCATCTATTCATTTTTGTAGGTTCTTATGGTGTTTGGTTTTTTAGTTTTGGGTTGGGTTTATTGAGTCTAAGATAGTTTTTGAGTGAAAAAATTGCTATCAGGTATTAAAAAATTTTGGTTCTTTTGTCAAAATTTATGAGCTTGTTAGGAAATACAAAACTGACAATGGTTGTATCTTAAACTTGTGGAAAATAATTTGAAATGAAACCTTTTTGTTTAGGTTGTTGCAGCAGGTGCAAACCCCATTCAAATTACTAGGGGCATTGACAAGACAATAAAGGCCCTTGTTTCAGAACTCAAAATTTTGTCAAAGGAGGTAAACACTTGCCTTTTGAGTAGGCTGGTTTTCCTTTTTGCTAATGGTTTGGTGTATCTAATTGAATTAGTTGCCTAAGGTATTTTTGGTTGCAAACTCCTTTTCATTTTTCATACGGTATTGGCCTTGTGGAATACATTTGATTGTGTGGTCTTGTTAGATCTACAACATTTGTAGTTGTTTAGTCTTATGGCCGAGGTGCACTTTTATTATGGAAATAGTTGATGCAATATTGTCATTTAATCCTTACTGCGGGGTAGCATGTTGAGAAGTTTTTTGTGAAACATTTGGTATTCAAAATGACACTTGATCCTATACAGCATCATGCACTTGACTTCAAAATTTATATTCAAAGTGTGCCAGACAATTCTTGCAAAATTTCAAATATTTGGGTTGTTTTAAACCATTATCTTTTTCATGTATTGGATGCTGAAAATGTGAAAAAGACTTTGGTATGAAACCAACTGGTGAATAATTTCCAGCACAACAACCACTTCCAAGATATGATTTAGAAGTAGAACAAATGTGCTTATGAAGCATAGAAAGATATCCTTGATGCATTTTCAATGTTTGGCTAGGGTTATTTTTGGAGAAAATAACTCCTTATTCCTAGAATAGTGATCTTCAATACAAGTAAATGCCAGAGAAGAGAGATCATCGTGTGACGCAACAAAACTGAAATTGGACCCCCAAGGAGAGTTGGTGTGTCTAAAATCGCTGTGTCAGCATTTTCCCTTGGTGTAACCCATTCTTTTCCTCCAGCCTGAGTCTTAATTGACTTCTTCTTTCTTCGGGTTTATTTATCAAATTCGTAGAATTTGATAAATAAATACTATCCACAATGGTTGGACTTTAATTTATATTCCTGACTTTATATTATCTCCAATTCTTATAACCAATGTTTAACTTTCAACACTTTGTATTTATACTCCACGTTTCTTTTTAAATAAATAACTTGTAGTGAACTTTCGGCTCTATATTTCACCACCCAGCCTTACAACAATCACCCTCCCGACTTATGCTAATTATCCGCCAATCGTTTAATTAAACAATTTCATTATACTCCGGCCCCACCTATATATATCAATAACCAATCAAACACTCGTATCGTACCTGGCTATCCTCCACACACCTTAGTTAACCTTCGGGCAAGTTCAACGTGCGACCACCGTCCGATGGCCCTTCTCCAAATCAACGACTCTTGGCAATTTCGCTCGGCTTCCAACGTCGGGCTTTAACGTGCGATGGAGTGGGTTAAACGGTTGTTTGCCGGGGTCACTTCGCCACGTGTCGCATTCCCTATGGAATCGCTCGCGAATAGGAAATACCGCCTACTCCGCAAAAGCGGTGCGATATGGGCAACCAGCTTTTGTGATTCCGCTCGTGGTTTTGGTAGAGGGCTTGACCACGGGTGCATGTATGGTTCCGCTATCCTTTTGTTTGTTAACTCATGTCCAATCCTCGGGTCAGGTTCCGAAAGCACAACAATTTTGTCTCTTTATTAAGCGGGATTTTAATATGTGTATTATCAAAGAAAACCAACACAAATTTTATAAGAAAATTGTTCAAAAGTCTAGCCCGCCGGACTTCAAACGGCGATAAACCATAATTCAAACCAAATTCGTGTTCCAAAATAGCCTGCTGACGTCGGCCAATTTTGTGACGCGAATTTCTTATCAAATTCGCCCTAATATTTTACGGGTCCGGATTTCCACTGCGCGAGCGGCCCAAACAAAGATCCGCTCCAATCAATTTTTGCCACGTGTCCTCAATAAAAGTTTGCCCTGCTCCCGGCTGCGGGTGCATTCGATGGCGTTTAAGGTGATGGGACATGGATATGGCGATTTCATATCATTCGCATTAACATTTAACGCTGTTCAATTAAGTTTTCACATCAAATCTAGATTAATTAATTTTTAACACTGTTCAAGATCGGACCTCCACTCCTCTGAGCGATTCCGCACGCTCCAATTTGATCCAACCTTCGGCTCTCATTATTAATGATCAGAGATTCATTATGACGGCTGTCCTTTGATTGCATTGCAGACGGGTCGACATAAAAAATGGCGTTTAGCCATGGTATTTCAGACAAGCCGGTTGCTGGATTACACTGTCTGGTAACTGCGATGATAAGGAGAAGTGGCCAGCGGAACTTCTGCCTAGACTTTGTTGCATATTTCCATTTCTCTCGGTTCTGTCTCTGTCTGTCTTCCTCTGTTAATTGGAATTCTGCTTCTTCGTCTCTTGTGCCCACTGCGCCTGAGATTGCACCCATGCCTCGCGTGCGTCATAGGATGCGTTGCCCCAGGGGGAGCACTAGACGTCAATCCCGGCGCGCTCCCTCCAGCACCTCAACAGAGATGACCTCCGGCCAGTCCAGTGATTATTACTTAGGTAGATATCCAAATACTAGGAGTGGGCGGGGTCGGCTTGTAGCATCTGGCCACCGTATGGATTCCCCTGCTCCTAGCTTCCCCACCGCTAGTTCACCTTCTCCCACGACGCGCACTGCGCAATTTTCCTTTGATTGCACTCTCAACCGCCCGCGAATCACAGCTGTAGTCACTGTGGTCTTCCGCGATGAGGCCCAAACGGAGGAAGAATGCACCCGTCCGGCGGGTCTGAGCTCGGAAAAAGCCGGCCAGCATTCGGGCCTTCAGGAGGGGAGTCGTGGCATGCATGAGGAGGTAGCACCTAGCGATCCTGGACCTTCCGAATTAGGATGGTGCCGAATCGTGGAGGAACCAGCGGTGGATTAGTTTGGTTAATTTGTTTTTCTTGCTTAGCAGGCCCAGTTAATTGGGCTGCTTTTAGTTTATTTTACTGTGCTGGACCTTTAAGTAATATTTTTGAATTCTGTAAGTTAAACGTTCAAGCTGACTGGTTTCCCCGTATGAGGGCAGTCTTCTTAATTTTTTGATTTTTTGATGAAAAATTTGCCATGAGTATGGCCAGGCAATGTTTTTGACTTCGGTGTAATTTTATTCGCAATGTTAATAGATTAACTTTACTTTGAATTCTCACATGATTAGCTTTTTTCTTGATCTGTTCAAGGATTTTGGGTACTTTAATTTGTATTTGGAACAATGGACGTCGGTACTCTATCTGTTGCTTTACTGTTCTACATACTACTATTTCACTTTCTTATAGATGCCTCGGGCATATTTTAATGCTTTCTCAGATTGTCGATAATATCCATGTGGACCGTTACTGGATTTTATATCATGTCCCTGTATGGGGTATTTTTCTATCATTGTCTGGGGTGGTACTTCCACTTTTCTTGATGGATATTTGGGTTCCAATCTTCAGATGTGAAAATGTAATGACTTCATGGACTTTTTTACTTCATATAATATATTCAAAATAGCATTTTTTCTCTTTTGAAAAAAAAATGATTAATGTTTATCATTCTGCCTTCAAAACTAGCGATGCTGGTCTATGTTGCTGGTTTATTGACATGGTCTGATGGTCTTTTTATATTTTGGACATATCACACTCCTCACATGATTAGCGTTTTTCTCTGTTCAAGGATTTTGGGTACTTTAATTTGTATTTGGAACAATGGACGTCGGTACTCTATCTGTTGCTTTACTATTCTACATACTGCCATTTCACTTTCTTATAGATGCCTCGGGCATATTTGGATGCTTTCTCAGATTGTCGATAATCTCCATGTGGACCGTTACTGGGTTTTATATCAAGTCATTGTATGTGACATGGGGTATTTTTCTATCATTGTCTGGGGTGGGACTTCCACTTTTCTGGATGGATATTTGGGTTCCAATCTTAAGATGTGAAAATGTAATGACTTCATGGACTGTTTTACTTCATACAATATATTGAAAACATCGTTTTTTCTCTTGTGAAAAAAAAATGATTAATTTTTATCACTCTGCCTTCAAAACTAGCGATGCTGGTCTATGTTGCTGGTTTATTGATATGGTCGATGGTCTTTTTATATTTTGGACATATAACACTCCTCACATGATTAGCGTTTTTCTCTGTTGCAGGATTTTGGGTACTTTAATTTGTATTTGGAACAATGGACGTCGGTACTCTATCTGTTGCTTTACTATTCTACATACTGCTATTTCACTTTCTTATAGATGCCTGGGGCATATTTGGATGCTTTCTCAGATTGTCGATAATCTCCATGTGGACCGTTACTGGGTTTTATATCAAGTCCCTGTATGTGACATGGGGTATTTTCTATCACTGTCTGGGGTGGGACTTCCACTTTTCTGGATGGATATTTGGGTTCCAATCTTCAGATGTGAAAATGTAATGACTTCATGGACTGTTTTACTTCATATAATATATTCAAAACAGCGTTTTTTCTCTTGTGAAAAAAAAAATGATTAATGTTTATCACGCTGCCTTCAAAACTAGCGATGCTGGTCTATGTTGCTGGTTTATTGATATGGTCTGATGGTCTTTTTATATTTTGGACATATCACACTCCTCACATGATTATGATTAGCGTTTTTCTCTGTTGCAGGGTTTTGGGTACTTTAATTTGTATTTAAAACAATGGACGTCGGTACTCTATCTGTTGCTTTACTATTCTACATACTGATATTTCACTTTCATGGACTGTTTTACTTCATATACTGCTATTTCACTTTCATGGACTGTTTTACTTCATTGTTGTAGGGTCTTGGGTACTTTAATTTGTATTTGGAACAATGGACGTCGGTACTCTATCTGTTGCTTTACTATTCTACATACTGCTATTTCACTTTCATGAACTGTTTTACTTCACTGTTGTAGGGTTTTGGGTACTTTAATTTGTATTTGGAACAATGGACGTCGGTACTCTATCTGTTGCTTTACTATTCTACATACTGCTATTTCACTTTCATGAACTGTTTTACTTCATATAATATCTTCACTTTCATGGACGGTTTTACTTCATATAATATCTTCACTTTCATGGACTGTTTTACTTCATATAATATCTTCACTTTCATGGACTGTTTTACTTCATTGTTGTAGGGTTTTGGGTACTTTAATTTGTATTTGGAACAATGGACGTCGGTACTCTATCTGTTGCTTTACTATTCTACATACTGCTATTTCACTTTCATGTACTGTTTTACTTCAGATTTGTAGGGTTTGGGTATAATTTGTATTTGGAACAATGGACGTCGGTACTCTATACGTTGCTTTACTATTCTACATCTTGCTATTTCACTTTCATGTTGTTTTACTTCATATAATATCTTCACTTTCATGGTATTTACTTCATATAATATCTTCAAATTCATGGGTACATTTTGCACATCATATAATATCTTCACTTTCATGAACTGTTTTACTTCATATAATATCTTCACTTTCATGGACTGTTTTACTTCATATAATATATTCACTTTCATGGACTGTTTTACTTCACTGTTGTAGGGTTTTGGGTACTTTAATTTGTATTTGGAACAATGGACGTCGGTACTCTATCTGTTGCATTACTATTCTACATACTGCTATTTCACTTTCATGGACTGTTTTACTTCATATAATATCTTCAAAACAACGTTTCTCGACTTTTAAAATTTTAATTTTTTTTAAAAAAATTGAACCCTCCGTCGGTCTACCGACGCCTTGTAGACGTCGGAACTGCGACAACCCAGAAACGTCGGAGGAGAGACAGCATGAAAACGTCGGAAGAGCGACATTCCAAATGTCGGACCACATATCGTCGGAATTACGACATCTTCCAGACGTCGGAAGAGTGACGTCCGAAACGTCGGACCACGTTTAGTCGGAATTGCGACAGTTTACGAGCGTCGGAAGAGCGACGCCAAAACGTCGGACCACGTTTAGTCGGAACTGCGACGGTTTATGAGCGTCGGAAGAACGACGTCAAAAACGTCGAACCACATGTCACTGGAAGTGCGACAGTTTTCAAACGTCGGAGGCGCGACGGTTTGTGAGACGTCGGAAGAGTGACGCCGGTTCGGAACGTCGGAAGAAGTGTCGATAGTGCGACAGTTTTTTCTTGCGTCGGAACGGCGACGGCAGGACAAACCACGGTTTTTCTGCCCCCTAACTGTCGCTCTTGCGACGGATATGTGTCGGAATAGCGACGAATTGGCCGTCGAAATTTCTGCCAAATTCTCTAGTGTGAGGACTAGTTTCAACGTTTGGCTGAGAATGAGGTGGACTATGGCCAGCTGGAGTTTGTTCAGGTGTTCCTTCTCCCAAATCAATAAAATGGGGTCCTTTTGTTTGTGTTTTCTTCCACTTTCCTTTAAGCTTGTTGCTTCTTCTTACACGCTGTGGACTACTGTATTTTTCCTTCTGTTTTTATTTTCCTTTATTTTTGGCCATAGATGACTGTTCCTGAAGGTGAAAAAGTCTCTCAGATAATACTTGATGGTCTTCTTCTGAGGAAGGGGTTTGATACATAGCCTCAATGCTTCTTTTCTCTTTTGATTTTGTTGGCTTTTTACCTTCATTCTTTTCCTTCTTCCTTTTAGACAATCTTTCTTCTCTACTAGTTCTTTCAACTATGTTAGTAGGAGTGCTTTGAGTTTTATCATTTGTTCTCTTTCTTCTACTTCTTTTTTATGTACTGCCTTCAGGGTTTCTTGGGGTTCTTCAAAGAAATTTCTAATTAAAAACTGCTCCCAGGTGTCCTTTTTCTCTTTTAATTGTTTTTCTATCAAGATTTTCACGAGACCATGGTGATACAAATGTGGTTCTACGTCCCCCAAATGATTTTGGACGGTTATAGACATCTTTTTAAAACCATTTAGTAAAACTTATGGCAGATTGAGGGTCTGGTTGTCTAAGAAATTCATCAACAGTCGGGTATGATACATGTACATTGATCCAAAACGGCCCTCACAGGTGATAAACTTTTGAATAACCAACAGTAAACTGGCCTAGTCTTCTTTTAAAGCATGAACATGAATTCCCTTTTTAAAAATGGTGACATCCATACCTGGGTTACGTAGAATCACTCTCCAGGCTTCCTCGCCAATTCTCTCGTTCTTGAACCAACGTTCACCTACTTGAGGGAGTTCTGTAGCTGCTGCTATGGATGCCTCAGTTATTGTAAATTTGAGGTCCCCAATTTCTACCTCCAGACCATTGAAAGACCTCGCAAATTTTTTTGTTACCCCCTTATTTTAGCCTTTAAACTTTTGAATAAACCGAAGCTATTTTGCCTTTTTCAATATGTCTTTGACTTGCGGGTATCCTTCCATAAATTTGGGTCCCTCTAGTTCTGTCCTCAACAACTAACCCATCCTTCCTTTTGTTCTTTAAAACTAGGGTTTAATGGAGGTAAGAAGGTTGAATTAGCGGAAACAAGGTTTATGAAGGAGACCAGTGACTGTAAGTGGGTATCAGAGAATAGGTACACGGTATGAAGCGGAACAGAGAACAAAATGGGGTGAAGGCTTATGTGAGCATGGTGGAATGTAGCCGTGAGGTCAATAGAACAGTAGGGGAAGTAAAGTGCATCCGACAATATTTAAAATTGAGTGGCTACAGAGTAGACGCAAGCACGTTTATGAAATGGCTACGGATTTTGTGCGGCTGAGAGAAGCCGTAGTCAAATCAAATACGTTCCTTACAGGTGGAGTATCAAAGTATAGCCGAACACTAGTGAAGACCAGAGGCTTGATTATGAGGCCGTTTAAAAATGAATGCAAGGATTGTGGGGAATCATATAGAGATCGTGGGATGGTTACGGAGTTATCAACGCAATCATTGCATATAATAAAGATATGGTTTATAACTATGTAAAAATGTGTTTGAATGCCATTTGAAATAAATTTATACTCATACCTTGGAATTCTTGCCATTTTTCATTGGTCTTCAATCAGTTGCTCTTCATTGATGATTTTGAATGCCTCATGTCTTCATAATATGTCTTCATACCTGCATTTGATTTCATGATTGTTGAACTAACATCTGAATGTAAATTTTTGAAAAACAGAGTGGTGGCTGCAGAAACTGCTTCTGGCTGCGGAAACTGGTGTCAGCTGCGGAAAATGACACAACAATTATTTGGGTGAATGGAGATGGATAGATGATAACTGACTGAATGAAAATGGTCATAAAATAAAATTTTTATTGGTGAAATGAAATGAAATAGATGAAATGATGTGAAATGAAATGAAGTGGAGTGGAATGAAGTGGAATGAAGTGGAATGAAATGGAGTGGGTTGTCATAAAACTTGTGAAATGAGAGAGAGATAATTTTTTTTTTTTTGGAAAATATAGGGTGTCAGGTGTTCCTGATTTTCACCCTACATCTACCAATCAGTGATTGGTTTTCAGGCTTATACAATAATTTTTTTTTTTTTTTTTTAAAACTGAAAAGAACAAAGGCTAGGCTGGTGGAGAAGAAGGATTCTTCTTCACCAACCTTATTGTAGAATTATCTTGAAACATTTTGACAAATTCCTCTTTTGAGAGTGGCTTATGATAGATCTTTAATCTGTGGCCATTCACAATAAGAGGAGTTTGAAATTCATCAATGGTCTTGATTCTTACCGCTCCATTGCTAAAGATCTTGTCAATCTCATATGGCCCAAGCCAATGAGTCTGAAATTTCCTTTAAAATCTTTAAACTTGGAGTCAAATAGCAATTCCCAATCTCCTTCTTGAAACTTCTTATCTTTGATGTATTTTTCATGCCATTTATCTCTTTGATATTGAACTAGATTAGTTCTTAGAATTGTCTCTTGTCTGATCTCATCTAGCTCATTCAACTGCTCCATTCTATGCTTTTGGGCTTCTGATAGATCCATCCCCAACTGAACTGCTATCTTGAAGGTTTTGACTTGGAACTCAATGGGGAGCAGGACTTCTTTCCCATAAACAAGTTCATAGGGAGAATGTCTTGTTGTATTTCTCCATGTAGTTCTGTAGGCCCACAAGGCTTCAGGAAGCCTTTCTGCCCAATCTCTTCTGTGTAGATGAACAGTTTTGGTGATGATACTTTCGAGAACTTTTTTTGTAGACTCCACTTGACCATTTGCTTGCGGATGGTAAGGAGTAGATCTTCTGTGCTTGATTTTGTATTCTTCCATCAGCTTCTCCACTAGGTTGGATGTGAATTGGCTTCCCTGATCTGTCACAATTTCTCTTGGAACACCAAAGCGAGTAAAAATATCCTCATAAAGAAAATTAACAACTAAATTTTCAGTAGCAGACACTAATGCTTTGGCTTCCACCCATTTAGTAACATAATCAGTACAAACCAATATATACTTCTTTTTTTCTTAGATGGTGGATTAATAGGTCCGGTTGGAACATCTAATCCTACATGGGTAGGTGTGGAATGCCAAAAGTCACAATGGAGTCCAAGTGACATTGGAATGTGAAACCAAGAGTCACACCATTGTATTATAAATGTACATCTTTGTATAATGGAAAATAAGAAAGCCTCACGCTTATCCTTCATTGTGTTGAGTCTCTTGTGTGTGTGTGCTCATCTTCCTCAAACACCATGTGTGTGTTTTAACATGGTGTTTAACATGGTATCAGAGCGGGCGATTGCTGGCCCTGCTTCAATTTGAGTGAGCCATTTGTGTATATGGCCTATGCATATCTGCAAAATTATTGACATTTTTGCAGCATTTAGAGAGTTTTTGCAGCAAACATTTTGCTGGATTCAGAATTTGTTTTGAAGAAGAGCAACATTTTTTTTGAAGAGAAGCAGCATTCAAAATCCTTGGCAGCATTTAGAAATTGGTTTGGAGACACAGCCTTGTGCATCTGAAGGTTTTCTCACTGCTCATTTATGCCTTTAAATTCTGCATCTTAAAGAGCTGCTGAAATAGTGTTTTAAATTGGGTTTCTGAAGAAGAAGTTTCTGGTTTTTAATGAAAAAGAATTCTGAGTTTTTCCATTGAAAGTTTCTGCATTTTTAAGCTGTTGGAAAATAGTTTAAAGAGGGTTTTTGAAGAAATTTTTGAAATTTCTGAGCTTCTAGACTGCATTTCTCTACTGCTTGGCTACTGGGAGATTTCTAAGTTTGCACTGAAAAAAATCTGAGTTTTTCTACTGAAAATTTCTTCAGCTCTACAATCTGCTGCTGAATTTTACTCTGCATTCTCTGAGAAATTTTTGAAGTTTGTACCTGCAGTATATTTATTTTAAAGTCTCTATTTTACTGCTTTCTATACAAAATTATTCAAGGCTTCCAGCCCTCCTCTCTGCTAGTTTAAAAATAAAATAAAAATAAAAAAATAAAAAAAACATTACCTGCAATTTCATGGCCTTTCGGCCCCCTTTCCCAGCTCTCATTGCTTAACACTCAACCCTCACATATACGCCCCCCACTTCTGCGTTATACGCCCTCACCTTCTGCGTCATACACTCAATGCTCCCTCAACAACGATTTCCTCACCACTCGACCCTCCTCCCTTATCTCCCTACTCACGGCTCGACCGGCCCTACGCACCTGCTCCTCACCTCTCAAACTACGCTCTCAACACTATGCTATACACTCCACCTTACGACACCCTAAATCCTCACCTCCCATTCGCTCAATGCTAAGCGCCCCCTCATACCTCACTAAACTCTGCAATACACCCTACCACTTCTCCACATTCCAACGTTACTCAGCATATGCTCACACCTGCGCTATTTTCCCAACGACCCCCTTCACACTACAGCTCCACGCCTGCAGGCTTCATGGCATCCACACACTATTTCTCCCACATCCTTACGTGGCATCCACACACTCTTTCTCCCATCCCTCTGCCCATGGCAGCCCCCTACCTCCCCACTGAACTTACACACCACATCACCCCTTTCCTCCATCACTCCAGCGGCTCCTCCATACCACCCTTCCCCTATCACTTACGCCCTTTCGATCCCTGCCATTCGCCCTCTCCAAAATACGTTACCACCCATTTTAAAAATACGATATTAAATATACACTAATACTGCCCCTCCTCATTTACAATGTCTCCTTTCATTATAAAATACTGCCCCTCCTTTTTTTTTAAATCGATTTTTATATTCCCCTTCCCATATAATACTTTCCCCTCCCCTCCCATTTAATTTCCATCCCAATTTTAATTCCCTCCATTTTTAATTCCCTTCCCTATTTTTAACTATTCCCATTAAATTATTTTTAATTAATTAAAAAAAAAAAAACAGCAGAGAGAGAGAGGAAAAAGAGAGTTATGAACAGCAGAAAATGGAAAATGGCATATGAGGAGCACATGGACTGAAATTTGCAGATTTGACATCGTGATTTGTGGCATTGATTTGAAGGGTGATTTTCTTAAAGAATTTTACATGTGAATACAAGTTTGCCATCATTGAAAATAGTTATTTGAAGAAGAAATTTCAGCTGCCTTAAAGGCCTCTTGCACAAGTCTTTCAGCTGCACATATTTTGCAGAAATATTGTATTGAACTGACATTGATTTGCATCTTCATTCAAGACTTGAAGTGTATTTTAGTTGAAAAATTGTTGATTGTCCTCCATCATTTGAGGAGAAAATTTTGTACTTTGAGATTTCCATAGTTGGAAATTCTTTTGAGTCATTTGTATTTTTGAAAGGAAGTTGATTCACATTGTAAACGGGTGCATTTTCGGTTGTAGCCGACGACCTTTCTTTTTTGAGCCTAAGTTGTTGAAAATGGCCAAAATCAATGAGGCATTAATGTTGTTGAATGACCTCATTCATTCAAATGTTGATGACATGATAAAAATGAGCAAGGATGCTCTTTGTAAAATTCACAATTGTTTGCAAGATGCACATGAAAAGATTGAGTTTTTGCAGTTGGAAACTCAGCTTCAACAAGACGAACTTCAACAAAAGAGTCACCATTCTAAACCTATTTCTGTTCATAAGATTGTGAAGAACTCTCATCAGAAGAAAAAAGATAAAGTTGCAGATGATTCACATTCAATTCCTTGTACTAGAGCAGATGTACATGCAGATGCATCAGCTCAGCCTGCACTTCTCAAGCCCATCATTAGACCTTGGGAAGAGCTTGTCCACAACAAGCACCGAACTGGTCTTGGATATGACAAGGATGTGTCCTTTCATATTCCAGACTACACAAAGCCCATCATATTTCAGAGTGTCGGATTCATGTATGACAGCTCACCTGCAGCTATTCCAGATCCTGTTCCACAAAAACAACAGATTGTGAAATGCCAACATTGTGATCGAGTTGGCCATATGAAAGATCATTGTTTTGATCTTCATCCATGCAAGCACTGTGGTCAGCACACCCATTCTTCAGACAGATGCTTCAGACATAAGCCTCCTACAAGAACCAAGATTCATCTTGGATGGATCGCTTCTTGGCAATGGGCATCAACAGCCAAGAAGATGTTTACGACACATGTTAGAACTTGTTCACGGATATTGAGAAAACTTGCAGTTGAGTTTTCACCATCATCTCACCTTGTCCCTGACAGGGGGGAAAATGGTGGTCATGTACAAGCTTCGATATCAGATCAAGCGAGCCTGAGCCACAATTTCTCATTCCATGTTCAGAGTTGTAGCCAGAGACACAGCAGTTCAAGCGAGCCTGAGCCACAATTTGTCATTCCAGATTCAGAGATGTAGCCAGAGACATAGATGCCCATGAGCATGCCTTCGGTTGGTGGACAACCTTAAACCATCAGCTTTGGTTGGTGGATAACCTAAAACCACCACAGGTAGTAGACCTCCCTTCTTTTAGGTCGAAGGTCTCCCTTTCATATATGAGGAACACTTCCTCTAGCAGAAGCCTTCAGCTTCTTGCCAGCTTTGGTTGAGTTTCAGGAAATGCTTCAAAGCATTCCAGAGTTGTTGGTAATCCTAAAACCATCACAGGTAGTAGACCTCCCTTCTTTTAGGTTGAAGGTCTCCCTTTTTTATGAGGGACAATTCCTCTAGCAGAAGCTTTCAGCTTCTTGCCAGTTTTGGAAGAGTTCTGGGAACTGCAACAAGTCTTGCATTCCAGTGTTGGTGGTCATCCTTAAACCACCTCTTTTTTCCAACATTTCAGAGAGTTGATTCAGCCCAAGTGCTACCATGTATACTTTGCAGATTTGTATTACAACTCTCTTCTTGGACTCACACATACCCCTTCGGATTAAGGGGGGATGTTGGAACACCTAATCCTACATGGGTAGGTGTGGAATGCGAAAAGTCACAATGGAGTCCAAGTGACCTTGAAATATGAAACCAAGAGTCACACCATTGTACTATAAATGTACATCTTTGTATAATGGAAAATAAGAAAGCCTCACGCTTATCCTTCATTGTGTTGAGTCTCTTGTGTGTGTGTACTCATCTTCCTCATACACCATGTAACAACAACATGGTGTGTTTACTTAGGTTCAGTAAATCTAAAGCCCATTTTTCAAAGGGTTCGATGAGTACCTGTGGTTGCAATGGAATTTCATTTGAAAGGGTAGGTTTCCCTACTCTTTGGCAGCTGTCACACCTTTTGACATATTGTTTTGCATCTTTGAAGAGGGAAGGCCAATAATATCCTAAAGAGAGGATTTTATAGGCTATCCTTTTGTCAGCAAAGTGTCCACCACATGGTTCATCATGACATGCCTTGAGGATATCAGGAATTTCATCTTCCCTGACACATCTTCTGATCACAAGATCTGGCCCTGTTTTAAACAATTCGTTAGAAATCCATGAATATTTTGAACTCTCCTGAATAATATTTATTTTTTCACTTGGAAATAAATGTGGAGGCAGTTTCCCTGTAACCAAATAGTTAGCAATATCTGCATACCAAGGGGTCTTAATAGTTACTGCAAACAAATATTCATCAGGAAACTTATCCTCTACAGGAGAATCTTCTTTAGTATTCTGAATCCTAGACAAGAAATCAACTACTGTATTTTGTTTCCCTGGTCTATCCAACACAGTAATATTGAATTCCTGCAAAAGTAGGAGCCATCTTGTCACTCTACCATTAGTAACAGGTTTTTTCATTAGATATCTAATCGCAGAATGATCAGTATGAATAAAAGTTTCATAGCCTGTTATATAATGTCTAAACTTATTGATTGTATGAACAACGACTAAAAACTCTTTTTCAGTTACAGTATAGTTCAACTCAGTGGGAGTCAAATTTTTACTGGTATAGTAAATGGCATAAGGGACTAAATCCTTTTGACCCAACACAGCTCCTAGAGCTGTATCTGAAGCATCTGTAGAAATATGGAAAGGGAGTTTCCAATTTGGTCCTCTCAAGATAGGTGCTTCAGATATTCTTGTTTTCAAAGTTTCAAAGGGTGATTGACAATCAGGATCCCATTTAAATTCACAGTATTTTGTAAGTAGTTTGAAGAGTGGAGATGCTATTTTAGTGAAGTTTTCTATAAATCTTCTATAGTATCCAGTAAATCCTAGAAAACTTCTAACATCTCTTTGACAATTTGGAATAGGCAACTTGGAGATGACTTCAACTTTTGGTCTATCAACCTTAATTCCATCTCCTGAAATATGATGTCCCAAAACAATACCTTCAGTAAACATCATAAAGCATTTTTCATGGTTTAATGAAAGGTTTGTTTCTTTACATCTTATAAGGACTTTTTCCAAATTTTCTAATGCCTCTTCAAATGAATTACCATAAACTGTAAAATCATCCATATAAACCTCTACACAATCATGGATTAGATCAGAAAAATTCCTAGTACTGCTCTTTGGAATGTTGCTGGTGCATTACATAACCCAAAAGGAAGCACTCGGTAGGCAAAATTTCCCCATGGACAAGTAAATGTGGTCTTATCTTGATCTTCAGGTGCTACCTGAATTTGATTATAACCACTAAAACCATCCAAGAATGAAAAGTACTTTTTGCCTGCTAATGTATCTAATACCTGATCAATAAAGGGCAAAGGAAAGTGATCCTTCAAATTTTCTTTGTTCAATTCCTTGTAATCAATGCATACCCTCCATTTACCATTCTTTTTAGGTACTATAACCAAAGGAGAAACCCATCAACTATCTGAAATTGGATAAATGAAGTTTACATTGAGTAGTTTTTGGAGCTCTTCTTTCACTATCTCCCTAAGATTTGGATTCATCCTTCTCTGAGGTTGTCTGATTGGTCTACTGTTTTCCTCAATATAGATATGATGGATGCAAGTATTAGGATCAATACCTTTCATATCAGTATACTCCCATGCAAATGCAGTAGAATGTTTTTGCAAGATTTTGGTTAGTTCCTCCTGTTGTGACTTTTCCAAATTTTTGTTGATATTTAATGTTTTTCCTGGAAAAATCTTAATGGTAGAACTACCGAACTCTTCCATAGAGTAAAGAGACATTTGTCTTGATGATAAATATTCTATGTCAGATTCCAACTGAAATTTTGTGGGGTTATAGTCTGAAGATGTCTCAAAATTTTCTAATGTGTTCAGAATTTGACTATCCTCACTAATTTCAGAAATGGTAAAGACAGGTTGTATAGTGTCCTCATCATCGACCCATTCATTGTCTCCTACTTCTGTGATTTCTTTTGCTGGAGGATACAAATTGAATTTCTTTGTCGAATTACCATTAGAAATGTACATGTCCCCAGATCTACAACTAATAAAAGCATCAGCTGTGGCTAGCCAAGGTCTT
Source organism: Pinus albicaulis (assembly GCA_034641835.2). Taxonomy (NCBI): domain Eukaryota; kingdom Viridiplantae; phylum Streptophyta; class Pinopsida; order Pinales; family Pinaceae; genus Pinus; species Pinus albicaulis. The sequence continues at coordinate 1,938,104,904 of CM076578.1, forward strand.
CTTAAGATAAGTGGGTGCCCTCCTAGATTACTCTTGGGAGTCAAAATCATAAAATCTACCGGATATTCCCAAGAATCTAAGGAGACTGAAATATCTTCTAATACACCATCTGGTTTAATAATTGATCGATCTACAAGTTGCAGTAAAGTAGGTGTAAAAAGAAGGTTAAGAAGTTTTAGCTGGTCCATAGTCTGTCTACTCATAATGTTGATAGCAGCCCCTAAGTCAATCAATGTGTTTGGAATTTCTATCCCATTTATATGTGTCTTGACAATTGGACTTCCTGGATCTACATACTTCTGCATGGTAACTTTTCCCATCATGATATCTGCAATTTTTCCTACCAGGTGGATTCTTCTTGTGTCTTTTAGTTTCCTTCCTGGTCTTTTGAAACTCAACTCCTTTATTGTTTTTGCTAGAATAGGAATCTCTCGAATGGCTTCTAGCAAGGGAATCTTGATACAAACATTCTTCAATTCATCTAGAAAATCATAGTTAGGAAACAAGATTTGTTTTTCCACCCCCTTGTCAATTTGTAGTCTTTCAGGAAAAGGAGGTGTAGATGAAGATGCAGGTTGCTCAACTATAGGAGTTGTGGGTGTTAAATTTTCTTTTTCTTTTTGAATGTTTGAATTTTGAAGAGATGCTTCCTCAGAACCCTCATTGACTTTAAGAGAATCCTCCTTAGAGGTATCTTGTTCTTGAATATCTATAGAAGGTTTTTCTAAAACTCTACCAGATCTGAGTTGTACATCATTGAGAGGAACAATCATATAGGTAGTAAATTGTTGTCCTTCTACCATGTAAGTGTTCTGAGGATTTTTATTGTTAGGATTTGGCAATGGCTGAGCTGGAAGTTGATTTGTCTTTTGTTGGTATGGGAGCATGAGTTGAGGATTTGGATTTTGTCGAGAAGGTTGTTGTTGTGGAAATGGCAATGAAAGTTGTGGATTTGGGTTTGGAAGTTGTGGAGCTTGTTGATTTTGAAAAGATGGAGGATATTGATAAAATTGAGCAAATCTCCCATAAGGATTTTGCATACCTTGTACCCATGACTGATATGGATTTTGAGGTTGGGGCCAAGGTTTTTGCCAAGGATTCCAATTTGGTGGGGGTTGAAAATTCATAGGGTTGTTAAACCCTTGAGTTTGTTGCCCCTGCCAAGGTTTTCTTGCAACAAAACAGAGAGATTCTACTGAATTTGGATCTTCTTGAAAGACAGCTTTGAGTCCAGGAATTGAAGGAAAATCCTTGGTCTCATGATTCTCTGAGAAAATCATACATGTTTCTACAATTTTTGCATCCAAGGGACATTCCCTTAAAGCATGTTTATTCCTACATTTTGGACAAAAGATGGCTAGAGCATCAGTTTCTGCTTTCTGCTTGTTTTGAATTTTAAGGGTGTCTAGTTGTTCACTAAGGCTCCCTAAGATATCAGTTTTGAATTCATCAAGAATATTTCCAATCTCTGCCCTACTTACTGATCCAGTTGCATATTTGTTTGCCCTGATAAGAGAAGGATCTCTAGGCCCTTTTCCCGTTTTTAGATTTTCCCCTTGAGAGATGGACACATAATTCTGTTATATCACGAAGTGGAAGTTGAGAAATATCTCCTTTCCCCATCATGTTTAAAATATCTATCCATTCATCTCTGATGGCTTTTAATATAAGGGCTTTCAAAGTTTCATCATCTAAGTTGCTCATCTTTGCTCTTTTAAGTTGTATTGAAATCTTTCAAGTAAATCCTCCAAATTTTCATCTTCTTTTTGCACCATTTTGAATACCTCATCCTTGTGATTGGTGGGCATGCAATAGTCCAGGTATCTATCCAAAAAATTTTGTTTCATATCATTCCAAGTCATTTCAAAGTGGCTCCCTTCAATGTTGAAGGAAACAATTTGAGTTTTTGAGAGTCTTCCATATAGTCATAGGTTCGGCACACGACTTCAAATTCAAACAGAAATGTTTCAGGATCCTCACTTCGCAATCCATAAAAGTTGGGGAGGATAGATGGTGAAATGTTTTTCATCGTTGTATGAGTTTCCTCATCAACTACAGGGAATCCAAACAAGTTGTCTCCTTCCCTATTTCTTCCATTATTACCTTCACCTCCACCATTGTTGTCTCCATTGTTTCCTCCTCCTCTACCTCTACCTCTGAATCCATCTATTATTTCCTCTGCCATGATAGTTTCTTTAGAGTCCTCAAAGTCCTCTGGTTCTTCTATCAAGGGAGGATGAGAGGGAGTCTCTTCCTTTTCTTCTTCAGGTGATTCTACTTCTTTAATTACAATATACTCTCTTGTAGAAGTAAAGAAAGGGTCCTCTTCTAAATGAGATTTGGTAGATGGTGTAGGAGAATCCTGTAATTCAGCTGCTCCTTGAATTCCAAGAATCTTAAGGCTAGGGGTAGATGGTGGTGAATCTTGTCTATGCCTTGAAGAAGATGGAGTTGTGAAAATCGAACTCTTGGCTCTAGCTATAAACCTTCCCCTAGAATCTCTTGCTCTATGCATGTCATTTATTTATTTATTTTTAAGTTGGGCTAATAATTCTCTTTCTGATCTTCCAGGTCACACTAAGGCAAGAAGAGAGCATACTTAAGAAATTATTGAACCAATAACTCTCTTTTCTGATCCTCCAGATCACACTAGGTGCAAGAGGAGAGCATACTTCAAGAAGTTATCAATTTTTCCCTTCTTTATATATATATATATATATATATATATATATATATATATATTTAAGAAATTGGCTACCTAGTTACACTTCCCCGGCAATGGCGCCAAAATGTTTGTTCAATTTAGTGTGTCCTAAATTGCTACATTAATTTGTCAATCCAGGATTCATAAGCGGACGAAGTGTGGCGCACTATATGTGCAAAATAACCTATCTCTTACTTTTTGTCGTTTTTAGGTTTTTATTTATCTTGGTTGGTTTCCTAATGTGAGATGGAAATTCTAAAAGACAAGTATGGTTATGAATGTTCAAGGCAATGATGTCCTTTATAATGATTTCCCAAACTTCAAACTTCAAAAGGATTTTGAAACATATAATGACAAAATTAATTCCTAAAAGAAATTGAAAATGTGCCACTATACTAGTTAAAAAAACAGTGAACTATTGATCATGAAACCCATTACCCTTGTTGCTGTCTAAACACAAAAGAAATTGTACTCATATAAATCCAAAGATTGCAAGCAAAGTAAAGCTAAAATCAAATTACATCAACTCATATTCTGATCCCTCACCATTAGTCTCGCTATGGCTTTCAGAGGTAATCATAAACAACTTGAGTAATCTGATATCTAATTTGCAGAAAAATAAACTAATACCAAATTACACACTCATACTTCAATCCCTCACCATTAGTCTCGTTATGGCTTTCAGAGGTAACTGATAATGACATGAGCAATCTAATATCTAGCTTGCAGAAAAATAAACTAACATCAAACTACACATTCATACTGCAATCCCTGACCATTAGTCTCGCTATGGCTTTCGGAGGTAACTGATAATGACATGAGCAGTTTAATATCTAACTAACTAGTAAAGCAAATGTACAAAACTGAAATGAATAAAACAATGCTGGAATTAAAAATTAAGAAAAAGAAATCAGCAGAATGAAAAGATTGATTCCATGTCATTAGTCATTGTAAAACTATGTGCAAATGCCCGGGCTGCCTACTATAATCTGAAACATAGACACTGATCAGTTAACAGCAGTATAAAGCATGAAAAATTATGAGCAGAAATAAAACGTTAATACCATAAGAGATGTAATATATACACGTGAATGATTATGGCATAATGAACGTAAGAAAATAAAGCATGAAACTATACAGAAATACACAAAACCTCGGCATGTGCAGGGGCCCTCTGCACAATCCTCGGGAAATAGCTATCAAACACGAATTATGCTTATGAACAGAGTCTTCTCATGTATTCAAAACATAGTGATAACAAGGAAATAATTTCTTTCTTGACAGCCAAAATTACATTATACCAGCTAACTACTATGCGTATGATAACGCATTATTTATAACAGAGGATGACATAACTAATTTCCTACATTCTGCGTTGATAAAAGACACGTGAACAACCACGTCCAGAAATCTAGCATTATGGCTGCCGTGAAGATTAAATCTATAGAGAGTGGCCGTTGGATTTGGCTTATTGAGCCGTTCATAGGTGTTGATATGTCCCCCGTGATTTAGAAACGGCCACGCAAGTCTTCACGTGGTGAAAAACAGAGTTCTGTCACCGTAGGATTCTTAGGTTGACCACCGCTTGACTATCTTTGACCATGGCCTTCTTTGGTGAATTCGACTGAGCCAATAGGACTCGGTCCATATCCATGTCATTTCCAACTTGCCCATGTGGATCGATTTGCCTGAAGACACCTGCAATATAGACTTTAAAAAAATGGCTACGGAAAGTTGAAGCAGCGGCGGAAAGTAACAAGATTCCGCAGCTAAATGAGAAAAAATATAATTCAAACAGCAGACACAAAACATAGTTAAAAACCACTTTAAATTCTCTTTTATGATTAATATGCAATGATGTTGATGACTTCGGAGGTCCAGGTAAATGGAAAAAAGTCTAGAAAGGTGTATAGGAAAGATGCAAGTTTGAGACTCAACAGCAGCCACTTTAACGAGATCGAAACGACAAGCGACTCGGCAATCTTTTCATGTTTAGAGAGTCAGAAAAGAGCTAAAAGTTGACTCCTCCTGGAGGAACGAGTGGTATAAAGGGTAGCAACTGGTTCTGATAATGGTGGAACTGCTCAGAACAAGACAAGGTTAAGAGGCTGGCTAACAAGACCACTCATCGCAACGGTTCCTCAGGAACAGGTAAAACAACTAAGTGAAGGCATATGATCGGCCAAGTAGATAGTGACGATGGAATGAGAAAACCAAGGCTCATCTAGAAAAAACAGGCTGATAAAATGACAATCACAAGAGGTAAAATGGGAATGGTTTCATTTTTACACAAGCTTGAAATCAAGATAAACTATGCTTGAAGTTGGTTTCATTTTTACACAAGCTTGAAACAAAGATAAACTATGCTTGAAACCGGTTTCATTTTTACACAAGCTTGAAACAGAAACAAATTGTGCTTGAGAAAAGTAAGCATGCCCCCAGCATGGTGACTCAATTCGAGGTACATCAATTTGTGTGGAGGTAAATCCCCTCTGTGGACAGAGGCGATCCCTACTAGCCTAGACTGGGTCTAGCAACAATCATTCACATTATAGTGTAGGTTCCTAATTGTAGATAAACCAACTAGCGATGAAGGCTTACCTGGAATCCAACGCTGTCGCTTGTAGAGAAAGTAGCGCTCCCGTTCCTCAGCTCTGGCAGATCACAATCCTCATGATCTCCATGGTCAGACACCTGCACACGCAAGGAACAAAACAAATGCAAGCGTAAAATCCAGTACATACAACTATATGTCAGTCAGAGAAGACATAACTCATGATCATCATCAAGAACAAGAGTGGAACCATAACCAATAGTCGCTTATCATTAATTAATCAAAAGAAGAATACAGCCATAGCTCTGACGCTGAATTCTCCTTCGTAGGGTCATCAGCAGAACGTGTCTCGATAAAGCCTGTCAGGGATGGGACAGGCCTCTCTCTCCGGATGTGTCGACAATGATCTCCTTGCTTGGATTTGGCCTTAAGGGAATGGATCAAAGCTCTTATAGCATTAGGCTCTTGGGAATTTGGAGACTAGCTTGCAAAGGAGATGAGCAAGCTTTTTTAGATGGAGGAAGGGGAGTTGGGATCCCTATAATCATGGGATTGGCCCTACCATCAAGGAAGCTTCCATGAGAGGTGGCAAACCACTTCCTCTACATGGAGATCCGGAGCCAAACCTCCCAACTCAAATTAGATACCAGTTTATGAATTGGTTAGGACGAAACTTCTGCCATTTATTTTTAAAAAACACTCCTTAAAATTGCTGGCGCGAGTGCGACTCTGAGACAGAGCGCCAATTGGCGCACCCTATTTGAAGGATTTCCCCCATTGGCGCGGGTACTGAACTGGCTAGTCGTGCAATGATGAAAAGGCCATTTTTAGGGTTTTTCACAAGGAGGTGTCTTCAGGGCAATGAAAATACATGTTCAGGGGAATGCGATGAAAGTGTTTTCAAGTCATGTCACTGCTCACAGGTCACGGAATGAGCCCTCCAATTGTGCGGGATGGGGAATTACAGGGACAGTGACAAATTGCTGTGTAACACCTAGTGACAATTTTTTTATGCGAGCAAAGCCATCGATACCATACAAATTCATTTTGTTCTAAATATAAAGTTGAAATGCATACCTTTTGTGTGTTTTTCACATTATTGAGATCAAAATATTGCTCCATCAATAGTATCCATGTTACGAGATCCTTGCCGTAAAACTTCCTCATATCGATATTTGGAATATGGTGGGTATTCCATCCAACATTAGAATTTATGAAATCACGATTAACATTTATTTTGTTATCATAATGATTTTCCTCTACTATTATTTAGCCATTAGGAATAATTTATTATATCAACTTTGTTAAGCCTCCCATGTCTGTTTTTATATCATTCTTTGTGTTTTCCATTTTTTCTTCCATGTCTTCCATGCCATTCTTAAAACCATCCATCTTGGCTTCCATGCCTTTCTTCAAACCATCTATATTAGCTTCCATGCCCTTTTTCAAACCATCCATATTAGCTTCCATTCCCTTCTTCAAACCATCCATATTAGCTTCCATGCCTTTCTTCAGAACATCCATTTCATTTTTTGTTACTCTTTGTGAGAGTGAAATTTGGTGCACTTGCTCTTGTATTTTTGATATATCATGTTTCACTTATTAAAACCATCCATCTTAGCTTCCACGCCTTTCTTCAAACCATCCATATTAGCTTCCATTCCCTTCTTAAATCCATCCATATTAGCTTCCATTCCCTTCTTCAAACCATCCATATGATCTTACATTCCCTTCTTCAAACCATCCATATTAGCTTCCACGCCTTTCTTCAAAACATCCATTTAATTTTTTGTTGCTCTTTGCGAGAGTGAAATTTGGTGCACTTGCTCTTGTATTTTTGATATATCATGAGTCATAGTAGAGTATTTTGAGGGCTTAATGGGTGTTGAATTCTTTTTAAGGGGCATTTTAGAACCCAAAACCGATATCTATGCTTCAATATGCTCTTGGAATCACTTCAAAATGATTTTTCAAACAGGACTTATGCAATTTGAAAACAAATACACACATTTTTCATGATTTTGAGGAGCTAGATATTGAAACTGAATTATCTCTATGATTTCTGATCTTCAATATCAGAAATTTGGTCTTGTATTATCCCTATGAATCTTATTTCCAATGCCATAGGTTTGGCCTGATTTGGATTCTTCAATACAAAGTTATGCCCAATCTCCCACAATGACATAATTATAGACTGGTTCAGTAGAGCGAACTTGTACGATGTGCCACGTGTCATTGTTTCGTTTTTAGGCTCTGAAATTGATACACATAAAAATAAAATCTATGTACTTGTCGCCACATTTTATAGAATTCAAATCCGATGCTGAGAGAGAGAGTTATGATGATTTTCCTATGGTCACCTCTTTTGGATGAAATTCAGGAGTGTGCAAAAACCCTAACTTTGACAGATCATATATCCGAAAATGTTGCGAACCAAGTTCTGAAAATTATATAGGACATTCCTTAGGATTTCAGATTCGCATGATAAAAATTCCATCTTCTGAAACATCGTATAAAAAACGTTATAGCGAAAATTCCATGATGACCTGTTTGGAGCAGCGAAACCCTAGAATCCAAATCTTTGATACCAAATGTTATGAAACCAACTCCAAAAATAGAAGGAAAAAGAGATAAACACCTTAGAAATAAGCCACTTCAAGGGGGAAACCTGCTTTACATTACATAAATGAACAATCCTTGGATGATACAAATGACAAAACCTCCTGCTATATATGGGAGTCCATGGGGTCACAACATAATCCTAGCCGACCTAACAATAATAATGTAAAGGCACAATAATAACAATGTTGAGGGGGGGTACAACAATAACAATAAGGGGGCTATACTAACAAAAATAAGGGACTACACTAGTTGTATAGGGACCTAACACTGAGTGACCCAAGCAACCCATTGATGGAGTTAACTTATAAGATGAACGATGGCGAGTTTATAAGTGTTGGCAGCATTTTTTTAGGAAATGGGCCGACATACAGAAATGTGACCAAGCTAACCCATGGGTGTGGGTGAAGGGTCACGAATTATGGAGAAAACGAGACCGAAATTAGCATATTTATATGAGAAAGTTGGGGAGGTTTCAAATTCCATTCAATCAATGGTTCATTACTTAAGTTCATTCTGAAATAGTGAAGGGGAGAGTGAATGAGCCCACAGGTCGACCAAGAGATGAACGGACAAGTCTGAACGCATATTTAAAGGGCTTGGGTAGAGTCGTGAAAATTGGGAGTCGAACGTGCAATGGGACAATCAGAGTCGGGCGCTGACCTGACAAGGTAGAATGCCTACAAAACATGTCATATGCATCACACTACATTCAAGGTGTCGAACATGCAGTCGGGTCATAGGTTTGCACATCAGGGTCACGGTATAGCCATTACATGCAAAAAGGTTACTTAGTGACCTAGGAAATGTAGAGTCATGTCAGAAGAGACCCAACATGCAGGAAACATTGGCTAGGTCAGCAGAATGGGAAGTAAGTGCATAAGCGTGTTTGTGAAGACTAAATTTGGTCTTTCATTGGCAGAGTTGTGTGGGAAAGTGGCAGTAGTGTCAGTGCACAACTTTGATATAACTTTGGTAAATTTGTCTAGGTGTGCAGACCAAGGAAGTTGGAAGCACACTTTTTGTAAAACTTGTACTTTGTAAATTATTGTAAATTTTTGATATATATTATTGGGAAGAATTCAGAGGAGTTTCCCCTCCCAAGTATGTATGGGTGTACTTGTGTGATGATTGTGAATGTTTAATTGTTGAAAGATTAAATATTGAAGATTAATGTTATTCTATTGCATTGTTAAAGAACACTTGATTGGAAATTGGATAAGTGTTGGAGATAGGCGTAGTCAATGCACTTGAGTATTGCGAAAAATAAAAAGTGTACTAGTTCCACACCTGCTATACGTGGTTGAAAGAGCACCACAAGTATAGCACCATGACAAATGGTATCAGAGATTGATTCAGGGCGATTCGAGTTGTGTTGATTATTTAGGAAGTAAGAATACATTTGCATGGTTGTAGGTGGTATTGAAGTTTGAACTTATATGAGTGATATCATTTTACAGAAAATCGATTTTATAGGAATTTGGAGTTTTGAATATTGGCAGAAGCACACCATGGGTCCGAGTTAAGTCAAACAAATTTCATCAACATAATTGAAATTGCAATATATTGAAGAGAGATTAATAGAATTGAATAAAGGGTTTCATGAGAAGAGACAAAATATTCTTGCATTGGTTAAGGAAGGGATATCCAACAAGAACAATGATGCAGGGGCATTGGACACTAGCCATCAATGTAGGAGGATTTTCCACATGTTGTGGCTAGAAGAGTTCGAAATTATTCAGAAATGTAACAGCAAGGTGGCAACACCTTAGCTGTCTGTTGCACTTAGAGCAGTTAGGGTTAGTTCAGTAACTGTAGAAGTCGAATAGGTTCATTCGTGTTAGTCTAATTGGTTTATCTTGATCAAATTATAGTAATAGCATGTAATTAGTCTTTTGTTGTTAAGAATAAAACAGTCCTCAAGGAGGAACCGAAGAGTCATGTAATAGATTATAAATTGTAACCCCGATACAGAGAAAGGGGGGATTTTGTTGTAGAATACTGGTTTATGAGAGATTGATACCTGCTTAATAAAATTACAGATTTATTTCATTCAGATATGATGGAAAAATTCTCGAAGGACTCATTCCTTCAAACTCATGAGTTTTGTGTGTTCAATTGGTAGCAATTAAGTCTTGGTCTCTATGTGTATGCTTATGTTCCATAATGCTTTTGGATATACGCTTTATGTGTATGAATTGAGTGTATAATTTTCCTGTGCGAAGAGGCCAATCGTATCAGAAGTCCATTCTGATGTTGGCGTGAATCACTGTGAAGATTCGGGAAGTTCTGTTGGGAGAGCGAGCCGCGATCGTGCTCCAAGAGTATTAGCTCTGTGTGTTGAAGTGAAGGCATTGTCTTGTTGTTAATTGAATGATAAGGTGGATTGAAGAAATAATTAAGTTCGTGTGGAATTTCGAACCAACACTGTTCAAATACCAACTGGCGGTTTTGTGAAACAATACTGCCCATTTCGCACTGCCTTTGGGCTTGGGGTGGAATTTGCAAAAAAAACCCGATCCAATAAATTTTTGCCATGTCGTGTTTGTAAAACTACCCATTTCTCATTTTTCTGGAGCGTTAATGCTTGACCCTTGAAAAAACACGAGAGCGGCCCGCATCATTTTATCTAGAGGATGGAAGATCAAACTGTTTTCACCACTGAACTTGCACGGAGGTTAATTGAGGTATGGCCAGCGCTTTACATTGATGATTGTTTATTAAATATTGTTTGTATGGGCCCGAGCAGAGATTAAAGGTGTATGTCGGAGTTTTAATGTGTTTCGTTGTTTTATGTTAAGACTTTGATAAAGGGGTTCAAAACGTCAGTTCATATACCTTCAATGAAATGCTCCAAAGAAAGAGTCTGCGCTATAGTTAAAAGGTAATTTTATAATCAGAAAGGGGTTTTAAATATTATTGCAAGGAGTAACATTTTTAAAGTGCTTAAAGGGGCAGTATAGTTACGAGTGCAGTATTTAAGATACCAAGGGTCATATTATTGGGTGTTCATATAACATTTTACTATGCTAATTTCATTAATCAAATTTTTCCAATTTTGATGAATGAAAGTGAAAGAAGAAATTGAAGAGACCCTTAGTGAATAAGAATAATGAGACAAGAGGGAGACCAGCTCTCCTTAGCACCTGCCCTCAATTTTTGCTATCATTTGTCGTATCAGAGCAGATTTCAAGACTTTTACAGAGACTGAACTGACTTCCAAATATCAGGAGAAGAATTCCAACATGGCTATCCAAGTTGCCAGAGGTGCTGGTAGGAGAAGAGGCAGGCTAGTTTCCAATGCAGTAGTATTGGAGGCCTTGTAGAGGGTCCAAGCCAGACTGGATGCGGTGGAATTGGGCCACCCAAGAGATCCTGAGGATGTCAGTGAACCTGAAACTGAAGAAAAAGAAGGGGATAATGTTGAGATTCCTCTTGAGCTGAGACTCTTTAAGTCTGTTTTGGGGTCTACATTCAAGCCTAGACTTGAAGTGTCAATTTTTGCAGGAGGGCTGAATCCAGAGGAATTGATAGACTGGATTAATGAGATGAACAAGTTCTTTGATTATGAAGAGATGAGTGAAGACAAAAAATTCAAGTTTGTGGTGACAAAGTTGAAGGGACATGCAGCACTTTGGTGGGATGGAGTGCAAGCAGAGAGAAGGAGAGCTGGTAAACAACTAATCAAGAGTTGGACTAGAATGGTGGCAAAACTGAGAGGTAAGTTTTTGCCTAGTGATTATCAGCTTACATTATTTAGACAAATGCAAGACCTGACAAAGAGATTGCTGACAGTGAAAGAATACATGCAAGAGTTTTATAGAGTAAGTATAAGAGCTGGACAATTCCAGGACACACCAGAGAAGGTTTCTAGGTATGTGAATGGTATCAAGTTGGAGATCCAAGATGAGATAGGTATTCTGTCTCCTAAGATAGTTGAAGAGGCTTACCAAATGGCCTTGAAAGCTGAAGAGAAACTCCCGAGAAAGAAGTCTGCCAAAGGAAGAGGTGATTTCTGAGGAAGGGGAAGTCAGGGTGGTAGAGGAAGGTCTACAACACCTAGAGATGGAGCTAGTAGCAGCTCACCTCAGAATGCATTCACAGAGGGTGATGCAAGGGGCAGAAGGGATTCCTTTAGAGGAAGAGGAGGCAGAACCAGAGGAAGAGAAGTGAGGTGTTACATATGTCACCAAGTGGGACATAAACACTATGAATGCCTAGAGAATGTGGGCATAGGCCAGAGAAATGAAATTTTTGCTCAGGCTGGAGAAGAGGCAGCAAGGCTGTTTGAAACAGAAGAGGCAATTCTGCCAGAGAAGGGAGAATATTTGGTGGTCAATAAGGTCCCGTTGAAGCAAGAAAAAGAGGTTGTTGAGCCAGCACAGAGGAAGAATTTGTTCAGGAGTGTCTGCAAAGTCCAAGGGAAATGTTGTCAGCTGGTCATTGATAGTGGCAGCATAGACAATTTGGTCTCTACCGAGGTGATAGAGAAATTAAAGTTGAAGACAAGGGAACACCCAAATCCCTACAAGGTGTCATGGCTCCATAAAGGGAACCAACTGATTGTGAAAGAGCAATGTGAAATAGATTTGCATATGGGCAACTACAAAGACAAGGTCATGTGTGATGTGATGCCTATGGATGTGTGTCACATACTGCTAGGTAGACCTTGGCAGTATGACAGAGCATCACACATTGATACCTATGGAGGAGGGAGAACCATCAAGCAGAAAGTTTGATCCAAAGACTTTATTGCTGAGTGGAAAAGATTACCTACAACAGATTGAAGAAGAAGAGGTAAATTTTGCTCTAGTTTGCAAACCTAAAGTAGTACTTACTTCCACAAAAATTTCTGATTTGCTAATAGAAATTCAAGAAATGCTGGAAAATTATTGTAATATTGTTGTGGATGATTTTCCTAATGAAATTCCACCAGTAAGAAATATCAACCATCAAATAGATTTGATCCTAGGATCAAATCTACCAAACAAAGCAGCCTACAAAATGACTCCCACAAAGAATGAAGAAATCAGGAAGCAAGTGCAGGAATTGGTTGACAAAGGTCTGATTAGAGAAAGCTTGAGTCCATGTGTAGTACCTGCAGTCTTGAGCTGAAAGAAAGATGGATTTTGGAGAATGTTCACTGATTCAAGAGCCATCAACAAGATAACAATTAGGTATAGATTTCCTTTACCTAGGATTGAAGATTTAATGGACTGTTTGAGTGGTGCAAAATATTTTTCAATATTGGATTTGAAAAGTGGATATCATTAGACTAGGATAAAGGAGGGTGATGAATGGAAAAATGTCTTTAAAACAAATGAAGGACTGTATGAGTGGTTGGTGATGCCTTTCGGGTTAACAAATGCACCTAGTACTTTTATGAGGCTCATGAATGAAGTGTTAAAAGAATTTATTGGTAAATTTGTGATAGTGTATCTGGATGACATATTAGTTTTCAACAAAACAAAAGAAGAACATTTAAGGCATATTAATTATGTCTTGAAGAAGTTACATCAAGAGAAGTTGTTGATAAATTTAAAGAAATCCTCATTCATGAAAGAAGAGCTAGTGTATCTGGGTTTTGTTGTTTCTGCTGAAGGACTGAAGATGGATCCAGAAAAGGTCCAGGCAATTGTGGAGTGGCCTTCACCAAGAAATGTTTTTGAGGTAAGAAGTTTCCATGGACTTGCCAGTTTTTACAGAAAATTTGTAAGGAATTTTAGCAAGATTAATGCACCCATTATTGAAACAAAAAAGAAGGAAAAACAACCATTTAAATGGACTGTTGAAGCAGAAAAGAATTTTAAGCTTTTGAAATAGAAGATAACTGAAAATCTTGTTTTAGTTTTGCCTGATTTTAACAAACCATTTCAAGTGAAGTGTGATGCCAATGGAGAAGCTATTGGAGCTGTGTTGAGTCAAGATGATAGGCCTGTAGCATACTTCAGTGAGAAGCTGAATGAGACAAGGAGAAAGTATTCCTCTTATGAAAAATAATTTTATGAATTGTGCAGGCATTGAAGAAGTGGAGGCATTATTTAATGTATAAGGAATTTGTGTTATACTCAGATAATCATGCTTTACAATATATTATGCAGCAGCCTAAATTGAAGCATAAACATGCCAAATGGGTTTAAGATCTCCAGAGTTTTAATTTTGTTTTGAAGCATATAAGTGGCCAAGAAAATAAAGTAGCTGATGCCTTGAGTAGGAGAAACATACTTGTTCAAGAAAACCAATTTGAAGTTGTAGGCTTTGATTTTCTTAAGGAACTTTATAAGACAGATTCAGATTTTAAAGAAGCATTTGAAGCATGTTGTAACCTTGTTCTGACAGATAGAAGCCAGTGGTTGGATTATTTCTTGCAGGAGGACTTATTGTTTAGAAGAAACCAATTGTGTGTACCAAAATGTTCCATGAGGGAGAACTTAATCAAAGAAAAGCATAGTGGTGGACTTGCTGGACACTTTGGCACTGATACAATTTATGAGAAACTGAGTCATTTTTATTATTTGCCCAAGATGAAAACTGAAGTGGAGAAATTTGTGAAGAATTGAAAAATTTGTCAATATGAAAAGGGGAGAAGCCAAAATGCAGGATTGTATATTCCATTGCCTATTCCAGAGCCTTGGGACATGGTGAGTATGGATTTTGTTTTAGGATTTCCTAAGACTCAGAGAGGGAATGATGCAATCTTTGTTGTAGTTGACAGATTTTCCAAGATGGCACATTTTATTCCATGTTATAAAACTAGTGATGCCGCCTGTTGTGGATCATTATCTGCATATCCTTTTTATATTTTATTTCGAAATTTAAAAGAGAAAAAGAGAAAATAATATAAATGCGAAAATATGCTACAGTATGAAGTTATTTATACTTTAGCATAAATAAAAAATGCAATGTATTTATTTATTTCGATATGTATGATTTGAGGGTTAAGCCCCGAGCAGCTTCCCGAGCGGAAGTGACGATCACAGAAAAGAGCTTATGGATAAGCTATTGCGGGGGGAGAAAAAGCCCGACAGTTATCAAATCCCGACCCCCCGTAGTTGACTAGTTAGATCTTGCTTATGCTGGGATCAACGGCTTGGATTTATTACGGGGGGTATGGGTTAAAGTTTTCCGCCGTACTCACAGACCCCCCGCAATGACATCATCAGCTGAGGTGGAAAGCAGCTGTCATCCACTCTTAACCATTTTCCACGTCATTCTTGCATTTATTACGGATTCCCGTAGCCTATTAAAAGGTTTTTCCATCCCGTTGTTGTCTATTTGTGACTATTTGTCCTTTTTTTAAACCGTGTCCTGCCACCTTTGCATTATCCGTTACCCCGCGAATTGCTTTCAAGTCCCTGTCAGTCATGGAAAAACGAACATCTTTGGATGGTTCATCAAGCCTCAGTCCACTCCTGGATAGTGAAAAGGATGTTCATGATACCGCGTTGTCCGTCAATCATCCCCTACTGCATTACCAAGTAACCCTACAGACTGACAAATCCCTTGTGTTCTCTGCTATGAAAAGTTTTGGTCTGTTGTCCGCCTGTGTTATGAAAAATCACTTCTTCCCCGAGTTCATCTCATGGTTAGTCTCATCTATGTACCCTGGCAAGTGCTTCGTCATGAATTCTCAGGGGGAAAATGTCCTGCAGATATCAACACAATTGATGCCTCAAGCATTATTTTTTCCAGAAGATGAGTCTCCGTTACAGTTCTCCGAAGATTCGTTGGTTCAGTATTTTGAAGATCTATCAAATGAAGAGTTCGGTCATTGTATGTCATTTTTGAAATCAAATCCAGAGAAAACTCAATTTGAAGGAGGAAAGTTCAATTTGGAGGCGTTCAGTGTTCAGTATAGGCCAGTTCTTAGCTGCATTACGGAGATTTTGGGAAGAGACGATGATCACGAAATTTATAAAGCAGTCTTGGGGATGTTCTCTCTGATGATGAAACCAGGGGTGGTCCTAGACATTCCGTATTTTTGGCAGGAAGTAGTAAATTCCCAATTGATCGCCTTCCCTCTAACAGGTTTCTTCAGATTTCCATCATTGGTTGTTTACTTATTTTTATATCAAAATGTTGAAGAGTTCATGAGTGTGGGTTTAAATATAGTTGACAGTAATAAAAATAATCAGTCAGTTTTATTCTGGACCGATATGGTTAGAAAAGAAGAGAACGAAGCTGGGCTGTTTGAATTTGCTGAACATTTCATGTCTACTGCTTATAAAATTTTAAATGGAACTCTTCCTCCATGCTTTCTGCCAAAGGCCCAGGAGTTCCTACAGTTAGGACCCAATTATAAATTTGGAGATTGGTTTGTATTTGAAGATTACTCTGAGATAAGGCTGTATGGAGTTAGTATTGAGCCCTATAGGCTCCCAACCTTTGTTCCCATGAGACTTTTTGCCCTGGAATTTATAAGGCAAAGTCTTAATGTAGACCAAGTTCATTTTCTGCCCATGAAGAAAGGATTGATGTACAAGTTGCCTATGAGTGTAGGCCCTTTTTTGGTCAACACAAGACAAGCTTTTGATGAAGTCTCAAAAATATTGGAAGGGACGCAGTTGTTGTTGGGAGAGAAATGGCCTTATGATCCACATGGAATAATTTCTCAGAAAAGGGTTGAGAATGGGTATGCTGTATTTTCCCATGTAAGTAAACCTAATTTGGAGAAACTGGCTAATCCAAGAGAGTCAGGTTCATCAAAGACCAGTATTCAAACACCTGCAATTTTGGAAAGAATGAGCAAAAGAGGTAGAGAAGATGTTATTGAAATTGATGATGAGGAGCCCCGAGAGGAAAAAAGAACCATACTTGTACCTTTGATTTTTCTGCAGGTGAAGATGATCCTCAAGCCTAGGTTATTCAGCTAAGCACAAAATTAAAGATGGCGGAAAGAGATTGTAAACAAGCCCAGTCAGAATTGGAAACGGTTACCAAGATGATGCAGGGATGGGAAGAAAAAGCACATGAGAACAAGAAGAAACTACAGAAAGTTGAGGATGAAATCAAAGAGCTCAAGGAGAAATTAAAGGGAAATATCTCTCTTATTAAAGCTAAGGATATCATCTGGAATGAGATTATTTCAGAAATGTAGTCAAAATGGGATTCCATGAATATAATTGCCAGAGAGAAAAACATTGTTTCAGAGAATGAAAAGGAGCTATTATCTGAGAAGCAGGCCGCTTTTAAAAGAGCGAATTGGGCCAGAAAATTCATAAAATTTATTAATGCCAAGACAGATGAAGAGTTAGGAGATATGGGGATACAGGATAGGTACTTCTATGCTGAGGAGGTAAATAAAATGATAATAAAAAATGACCTTCGAAAGGCCGCAGAGAAGCGGTTACTGGGAATTAAAGAGATAATTAAAAAATTTGATATATCATTTGACAAGTTGACGAGAACAGGTTTGCCCTCATGCTGGATGGAGAAAGGGGAGATTATGTCCTGGAAATTCTATGAGGATCAGTTGATATTTGCAAAAAGCAGAGCAGATGGCAGGCATGAGAAGACACAAGTTTTAAAGGGAGAAACGGTATTTAATTTCTTACAAAGGCACTTCCTTCTGCTATGGATGGTGAAGACATTATTCACAGGTAATCTGACTCACAATTAGGTTTTTGCGTTTACACTGGAATATCATCGTTATAAGAATGCTTCGACGACTCAAGATAAGCTCTGGAAAGAATGCAAAAGATTTTCTATTGACACAGAAAAGGGAACTCCAGCCACTCAGCCACAAGTAGCCGTTCAGCCACAAATAGTCATTGAGACAGCCACTATTTCAGGAGCATCAGCTCACTTAGATTAGGGATTATCACATTTTATCATGTTTTAAATGAAGTCATGTAAATGTAATAGGACTTTTCCGAGGCATGTACCTCCACTACAGTGATCAGTTAAGAAGTTAGAGTTAGTTAGAATTGGTTTCATTACTGGAAATCATTTTGGTCATATTGTATTTAAAGACAATTGGAAGAAGAGAGAAGGTTTCGAGTTTTGGACCTTGAAGCCTAATTTTGTACTGAAAAATATTGAATCAATGAAAATTTTTGCAAGTTTCCATCATTTTATCTGTGTTGAACAGTTTTCCAGTTTTCATTCTGTTTCCATATCTATGAATAAAGTAGGGTGATTTGAGCTGCAGGTCTCTTGATATCTGTGTATCTAAGAGTTAAATATCATTAATGGGTGCTCCTCTATTTTAAAGTTATTGTTCCTCATTTCTTCAGGGTTTTATAACGGTAGATTCTGTTTTAAGCAGCATATCAAATTAAAGTCCTTTTCTTTCTTCTTCTTCCATTTCATTCACTTCAGCATAAAGAGAACATGGCATTGCAGAACTTGTAAGGATTTGATGTTTGGAGATTATATTATTAATATTTGAAGGTTTAATAAACAGAGACAAATATATACTTGTTTGTGACATAATCTTTAATGTCTTGAGCACGGATTCCTTTACACAGCAAGGAATTGTTTCTCAAGGAACAACACCGCCCATGTTGCTAATTTATTTTTCAAAGAAGTTGTTAGATTGCATGGGTTGCCCAAGAGTATTGTTTCTGACAGAGATAATAGATTTGTGGGTCATTTTTGGAGGACATTGTAGAAGAAAATTGGTACTAAAATAAGTTTCAGCTCGGCTTATCATCCTAATATTGATGGGAAAACTGAGGCAATAAATAGGAGTTTGGGAAATCTTTTGAGAAGTCTTGCAGGAGAGCATCCCAAAAAGTGGGATCATATTTTGCCACAGGTAGAATATGCATACAATGATTCACCAAACAGAAGTACAGGACAGAGTCCATTCCATATTGTTTATGGAATGCACCCTAGAGGAGTGTCTGAACTGAGAAACTTGGGAAAGGTAGAGTTGAGGAATGCTGATGGTGAAGAATTTGCTTCAGAGATCCAAGCCATACATGAGCAGGTAAAATAGCAGCTATAAGGAAACAACATCAAATACAAGGGAAGAGAATATTTCAGCAGAAAAGAGGTCAATCTTGAAGTTGGAGATTTGGTTTTGGCACACTTGAGGAAGGAAAGATTTCCAAAGAAGTAGTATAACAAATTGAAGTTCAAGAATATTGGACCATGCAAGATACTGAGAAAATTTTCTGCTAATGCTTATGAGATTGAATTGCCTCCTGATGTTGGGATATCTCCCATTTTTAATGTTGCAGATTTGTATAGGTATGAAGATGATGGCACAGATGAAGGACTAGAAGACAAAGAACAGATTGAGTGTTTAAAGTAGTTACCTACAGCACAGCAATTATAGCCAGAGAAGATCTTGGACAAGAAGGTGTTCAAAAGGACTAGAGGACAAGAGTATTTCCAGTACTTGATCAAGTGGAAGGACTAGCCAGATGAAGATGCTAATTGGGTGACTGAAGTTATGTTGCAGAAGCTAGGCAGTTCTGTGAAAGAGCTCATGGATAGGAGTCCATGAAGAAAATTTCCCTCAGGAGTCCGATGCAGGGGCATTGGACACTAGCTAGCAATGTAGGAGGATTGTCCACATGTTGTGGCTAGAAGAGTTTGAAATTATTCAGAAATGTAACAGCAAGGTGGCAACACCTTAGCTGTCTGTTGCACTTAGAGCAGTTAGGGTTAGTTTAGTAACTGTAGAAGTCGAGTAGGTTCATTCGTGTTAGTATAATTGGTTTCTATTGATCGAATTCTAGCAATAGCATGTAATTAGTATTTTGTCGTTAAGAATAAAACGGTCCTCAAGGAGGAACCAAAGAGTCATGTAATAGATTATAAATTGTAACCCCAATAAAGAGAAAGGGGGGATTTTGTTGTAGAATACTAGTTTATGAGAGATTGATACCTGCTTAATAAAATTACAGAGATATTTCATTCAGATATGATGGCAAAATTCCCAAAGGACTCATTCCTTCGAAGTCATGAGTTCTGTGTGTTCAATTGGTAGCAATTAAGTCCTGGTCTCTGTGTGTATGATTATGTTCTAGAATGCTTTTAGATATATGCTTTCTGTGTATGAATTGAGTGTATAATTGTCCTGTTTGATGAGGCCAATCGTATCAGAAGTCCATTCAGATGTTGGTGTGAATCACTATGAATATTCAGGAAGTTCTACTGGGAGAGCGAGCCGTGATCGTGCTCCAGGAGTATTAGCTCTGTGTGTTGAAGTGAAGGTGTTTTCTTGTTGTTAATTGAACGATAAGGCAGATTGAAGAAATAAGTAAGTTTGCGTGGAATTTCGAACCAACACTGTTCAAATACCGGTTGGCAGTTTTGTGAAACAATACTGCCCATTTTACACCGCCTTTGGGCTTGGGGTGGAATTCGCAAAAAAAAAAATAATCCAATAAATTTTTTCCACGTCGTGTTTGTAAAACTGCCCATTTGGCATTTTTCTGGAGCGTTAACGCTTGACCCTTGAAAAAACGCGAGAGCAGCCCACATCGTTCGATCTGGAGGACGGAAGATCAAATGGTTTTCGCAACTGAACTTGCACGGAGGTTAATTGAGGTATGGCCAGTGCTTTACATTGGTGATTTTTTATTAAATATTGTTTGTACGGGCCTGAGCAGAGATTAAAGGTGTATGTCAGAGTTTTAATGTGTTTCGATGTTTTACGTTAAGACTTTGATAAAGGGGTTCAAAACGTTAGTTCATATACCTTCAGTGAAATGCTCCAAAGAAAGAGTCTGTGCTATAGTTAAAAGGTTATTTTATAATCAGAAAGGGGTTTGAAATATTATTGCAAGGAGCAACATTTTTAAAGTGCTTAAAGGGGCGATATAGTTACGAGTGCGGTATTTAAGATACCAAGGGTCATATTATTGGGTTTTCATATAACATTTGACTATGCTTATTTCATTAATCAATTTTTTCCAAATTTGATGAATGAAAGTGAAAGAAGAAATTGAAGAGACCCCTAGTGAATAAGAATAATGAGAGAAGAGGGAGACTAGCTCTCCTTAGCACCCGCCCTCAATTTTTGCTGTCAAACAGGGATGAATTATATAGACTCGTAAGGAAAATGGATTGTTTTGAAGTAGGTATAATGAAGATAAAGGAAGAGAAAGGCATGGTTTGGGAGAAGTAATAGAAGCTTAAAAGAATCTAGAAAGAATGAAGCATGGTGGGATGGAGCTCACTATGGACAAACCAAAGGAATTTGTAGATGTACCAATGAAAGAGGAAGAACTTGGGGTGATTGAATTAACCCAAATTGAGCCAGATTCATGCACGTTGCAAACCTTGACATCTGAAAAAAAGAATCTTGTAGGTGTGTCAATGATCAAGGAGGAACTTGATGAACAAGTTGAACCAGGGTGGTACACATTGTCGATATTGATGATCGAGGACACTCACTTGGAGATACCTCATTAATATGTAAGTATTGATATGACTTGTGTTTCATTGGAGCTTTTGGAGAATGGACCATATGTAGGGATGAGAAAAGCAATAAATTATTTTTTGATGCCATGTATGATCTCTCCTTGGATGAATATGATGAGACCTTATACATTGGAGAAGCAAGGATCATTTTTTGTTGCAGAAATTGTTAGGGAAATTTATGAACCTCATGCTAGTAGGTTCAAAATCTCATGAAAAGGGTGGAACTTGATGAGCTTTGCAATGAATGGGTCATGCTTAGCTATATGGAGAATTGGCTAAAGGGCACAATATTTGGGTAGACTTCTCATGGCTGAAACCAAGAAGGAAATATTGGTGGATCTTATGTGGGGGAGGCAGTAGTGAAGGGAGGACCTATGATGACATATGAAGGAAGAAGTAACCAAGGGCACTTACCTGCATGACTAGATTTTTGTTGAGTATACTTTTCATAGACACATGGACAGCCAAAGTCATGGAAATCGACATGAGAGCATAGCAGACATTATGCGGGGACATTATGAAGGTGCACTTATGGAGATGTCGTATGAGCATCAAGGATGAGTTTCAAAGATGGATGTTGACAATTATGGATTAGCTAGTGCGGCATGGAGACATTTTATAGATGGATCGATGGAATGTTGTTCACATTTGGAAAACAATTCCATGGATGGATGAACAACCTATGAGGACATTCATACGACTTTCAGAGCATGAATAACTTGTGGTGGCACTCAAAACCAAGTCAAGTATGATTTCTGTTAGGGTCCCATGATTTAGCAGATTGGTAGACCAAATGCACAGGGTAACATGAAACCAGTATTTGGAGTCCTAGGACCTAGCCTTCCTGGACTCAGAGAGGGCTCTCTCTATTGTATGCAAAGGATGTGAAATTTTTTCTATTTAGGGTTTGATTTTAGGCTAGTTTTTAAGTGTAGGGTTTGTTTTTTTTTTTGGTTGGGTAAGATGAAATAGGTAGACTAGTTGGAGTGAGAGATCATAAAATCATTGGGCTATGGAGCCTATAAAAGTCATGGATATCTCAACAAAGAGTCAGAGTGCATTACAAGGAAAATATAGTGTGGTCAATGGATCCTTAAGGTTATGTGTGAAGTGAAATGGACATTAAGTTGGGGAAACACGGTAGGGAAAATGGAAATTAAGAATCCTTTGTCAAGTACCCATAAATAAGAACGTCTCAAATATTGATAAGAAAAATATACTAATCATGAGATAGGGAAAACCATTTACTCAATGAAAATATTTAAACAAATAGACATTCAAGACTAACATTCCAATGAAATATAAAAGGTGAGAAACTCATTTAACTTCTAGTGATTTCACCTTCAAGCTTTAGAAAACATTTAAGATAACAAAATAACTTTAATCAATCAAAGAGGGAACTCATAAAAATTGTTGATCAAGCTACAAATAACTTTGAGGCAAACGGATAGGCATGGACAAAGGGCAAGATCAGAGAAAGAACTCCTTGGCTTAATAACCTAAAAGGTAATACTGTTGAGAATGCAGCAAGATGATGGAGCTTAGTGAAATGAAGTCGCCTTCACTAAGTGGGCCCGCAGGCAAATTCTGGCGCAAAGTCTATTTTTAGACATACGGAGCATAATTTGGGAATTCTACTTGGAGATTCTTGGAGTTGCGACATGTCGATAAAAATAGATGAGACCCTAATTTTTAGGACCCAGGCTATTTTTAGACTGATCTCCTAAAAATATGGAAGTCAAATATTATTTACCCTTAATAATATTTTGACTATAAACGGCAGTTTACTCTCTTGGCGCACTTCAGTTTGAGTCATGGAGGTGGCTCATGCAACTGACACAAGGAATCACGTGGTTCCTAGGGTTTGATGGCATCTTGCATGGTTGGCTTCAGTTAGACTTTAGTGGCAGAAGTTTTGGAGGAGTTAACGGGACAAATAGTGGAGTTGTGTTCTATTTATTTCAGTTGAACTAGTTGAGATTAGTTAACTAGCTAATCAATTAGATATGAGTGGAGTAAATTAAATAATATTTAATTTACTAAATATTAACTCTTTAGTCAACTCAAGAACACTTCAGTTCACTACAGTGCATGATCAGTTCAGTGAAGACCAGTGAAAGAGATAGATGAAAGGGTAGAGTTAGCTATCAGTTGTAACTATACTTTTGCTATTTGCAACACATAGATAGGTGGAGTAAGCTATGAGTATTGCAAAGTTTAGGCTGGTGGTTTATCTATATAAGGAGGCCATCACCTAGAATTAAAATACGCAATCAAGGTTGGCTATCAAGTGGCTAAGGATTGGAGCAAGTGATTTGCTAGATCTAGCTTGATAGTGTGTAGCATGGGAGGTAGTGCATGAGAGCTTGTGAAGAGTTTTTGTACTATGATTGTTACATGATTTCTCCATTATAATATACACAATAGTTGCGGGGTTTTCAGCTATAGGCTTTCCCCATACATACTGAGTTAATGTGTGATTGATTTGATGTGAGATTGCTTCTATTATTTCCGCATGTGACAATTAATTGTAGAAGAAGGTTATGTGTTATGCATGCAATTCGAAATTGATGTATGATCGGGTTAATCTTCATTGAATAAGTGATTTCTTCAGCTAATTTCTACATGGTATCGGAGCGAAGTTAATTGTCGAAGTCTATTACGGTGATTGCAAACTTATTTCCTCGGACAGAGTCTGCATGCGGGCCGGGTAGCCTCCGGAATATTCATCCTTCTTTGTAAGGTGAAAGATCTGGTGAATGCCCTTTGCAGTCAATCTCTGATTTGGAAATAATTTGTTTTCAAGTATAGATCGGAAGCGATAGAGCTTGGAGCTTGGAATTCGAATTTTGCAGAAGGTTGTTCTTCTTGGTGCAGGTGTTGAAAGATGTCTTCTTTCAATGGTTTGCGACTCGAATATGCTCTTGAAGGCAGTTCGAACTATGTTGCATGGAAGGATCGAATGGAAGCAGTGTTAGAAGATAATGGTGTGAAGGAGTTCGTGGATGCGGATGTCCCAAAGCCCACTGATGCAGCTTTGGTCGATGCATGGCAAAAGAAGATCGCGAAATGTCGAAGGATCCTGTTGGAGGGCGTCAAGGATCATATTGTATCCGGCCTTCATGGTAAGGCTACTCCATATTTAATGTGGAAAGCTTTGACGGATCTATTCCAGAGTAAGAGTGACCAAAGGAAGCTGGCGCTCAAAGATAAGCTCAGGAACATCAAGATGGAGAAGGGCGACAGTATCGCCAAATACCTCACGAAGTTCACTCAATGCAGAGATGAGCTGGGAAGTGTGGGGGTGACTGTCGAAGACGAGGACATGGTCGACTGGCTCTCCTTGGTCTTTCGAAGGCTTGGCACTCATATCAAGATAGTGTCAATGGTCGGGAGAAGCTGCCGGGATGGGAGCGCCTTTGGGCGGATCTCATGCAGGAGGAGATAAGGAGGACTACTCGAGATGGATCTTCATCAAAGGGAGCTGATGAAGAAAACTGCGCTTTGATGTCCAAAGCTAAGAAAGGGAAGGGTAAGAAAACCTCTCATTCTGGAGCTAAGGGCAAGAAGCAGGATATGGCAAAAGTGAAATGTTTTCAGTGCCATGATCATGGACATTATGCTACCAATTGTCCAAAGAAGAAGAAGAACAAGCAAGCGGGAAGATCTGCAGATGGAGAAGCTTTGGCTTCACAGTTCGAGCTTGACTTTTCACTGATTGCATGCTTGGTTTCAAGTGTGATGGGATCGGTGTGGTTCTTGGACAGCGGTGCGTCATTTCATATGACGGGAGATCGGGAGTTGTTCTCGGATCTGGAGGACAAAGATTTGGGTATGCACATCGAGATGGGCGATGACGGTAGATACAGTGCGACTGGTATCGGTACCGTATCCTTTCAGAGGGAGTCTGGTAAACCCTTTGTCTTAAAGGATGTCATGCATGTACCTGGATTGAAGAAGAACCTGATTTCAGTAGCGATGTTGGAGGATAAGGGGTATGATGTGGTCTTCGGCGAAGGAAAAGCCTTCCTGCGCAGTAAGACTACTGGAGAGACCCGGAAGATAGGGGTTCGAACTCAGAACCTTTATCAGTTGCAGGTAGATGACTGCGCAGCTATGGCATGCAAGGCGGGAGATGTGGTGAGCCGGGATGATGAGGGCGAACTATGGCACAGGAGATTGGGCCATCTTCACCATGGAGCTTTGAAGATTATGCAGCAGATTTCTACTGGACTTCCTAAGGGCACCCTTGCGCAGTCAGATCAGTGCAAGGGGTGTACTTTAGGGAAGTATGTGAAAGCCACCTTTCACGAGAAGGATAGTCGCGCCACGATGATCCTTGAGAGAGTTCACACAAACGTGTGTGGTCCTTTCTCAGTTGCTTCGACAGCAAAGCACAGGTATTATGTGATCTTTGTTGATGATTTCTCTCGAAAGTGCTGGATCTTCTTCATGCGGAAGAAGAGCGATACATTCGCGAAGTTCTGTGAGTTTAAAGCACTGGTCGAGAAGGAGTCGGGGAAGAAGGTGATTGCTCTAAGGAGTGATAACGGTGGTGAATTCATCTCGGCTGAATTCAAGGAGTTATGCAGCGCAGAAGGGATTCGGAGAGAGCTCATCGCACCCCATAACCCACAGCAAAACGGGGTGGCTGAGCGGAAGAACAGAACGATCGTGGGTGCTGCACGGGCGATGTTACATGATCAGGGCCTACCCCTTCACTTGTGGGCTGAGGCATGCAATACAGCAGTGTATGTGCAGAACCGTTGTCCTCACAAGGTTCTTGGCATGAGTACACGAGAGGAGGCTTATTCTGGCAAGAGGCCTGATATTTCCCATTTGCGGATTTTCGGATCTCCTGTCTACATGCATGTGACGAAGGATGCGAGAAGGAAGCTGGATCCAACTGCTGAAGTTGGAATATTTGTGGGGTACACTGATACACCTCATAACTATCGAGTGTATGTGCCAGACAGTCGCAAGACTGGTGTGCGACGGGATATAAAATTCCAGGAGGAGAAAGCCATGCAGTGTTCGCTTGAGAGGGAGCTACACTTGCATGCAGATGAGGAGCTGTTAGTTCCTAAGGAGGAGCTTCCGGATGTGGATCAGCCACAAGAGGAGGTTCTGGAGGTGGAAGAAACCACCCAGGCAGCGCCAACCATCAGAGGGCGCATGCGCACTACAGAAGCTGAGCGACTGGCTCGGGATGCAGAGAAGGTTGTAGGACCACCTGCAGCACAGCGCAGACAGAGACAGTCACCGGATCGGTACACTGGATACATGGCTCTTATGAGTCAATGTGTTGTGACAGAGCCATCCTCTTTTGAGGAAGCTGTGGAGGAACCCGCATGGGTTGATGCCATGATCGAAGAATATGATTCGATCATCGGGAACAGTGCATGGGAGATTGTCCCAAGACCGGTTGGGAAATCAGTTGTAGGTTCGCGATGGATCTACAAGGTGAAGCAGGCGGCTGACGGGAGTGTGGAGAAGTGCAAGGCGAGATTTGTCGCCCGTGGCTTCTCACAGATCGAGGGGATTGACTATGAGGAGACTTTTGCACCTGTCGCAAGGTACTCTTCCATACGGACGATCCTTGCTCTCTCAGCGCAGATGGGGTGGCACATTCATCAGATGGATGTGAAGACTGTGTTCCTCAATGGAGTCATTGAGGAGGAGGTGTACATAGAGCAGCCTGAAGGTTTCGAGATCTTCAGCAGTGAGTCGCATGTGTGCCGACTCAAGAGAGCATTGTACGGGCTGAAGCAAGCACCTCGTGCTTGGTACACTCGCATAGACAACTACTTCACCGGGCTTGGATTCTCCAAGAGTGAGGCGGATCCAAACCTGTACCAGATTGTGGTGGAGGGGAAGCTGTTGATCATCGTACTGTATGTAGATGATCTGATTTTGACTGGCGATGAGGAGTTGATACTTTCATGCAAGGAGGATCTTGCACGAGAGTTCGAGATGAAGGACTTGGGCATCCTTCATTATTTCCTGGGATTGGAGATTTGGCAGCGCAGTGGAGGACTGTTTGTTTCTCGGGGCAAGTATGCCCGGGAGATTCTGGAGAGGTTCAACATGCAAGGCTGCAAGCCTGTTGATACCCCTCTTCCTGGAGGTTGGAGGAAGGGAGATGCTACTTCGGAGGAGGTAGTGGATGCCACTGTCTATCGACAGTTGGTGGGGTCGTTGATGTATTTGGTCAATACTCGACCCGATATATGCTATGCAGTTAACCAGCTTTTGCAAGCTATGGTTAAGCCTACCAAGCTCTTTTGGAAGGCGGGCAAGCATGTATTGCGCTATATCAGAGGCACATCGGGATATGGTCTATGGTACAGACAGGAGGATGGAGTGAAGCTTTCTGGTTTCACTGATGCAGATTGGCCAGGGAGCCCAATAGACCGGAAGAGCACTTCTGGAGGAGTTTTCAACATTGGGTCGACAGCAGTTTCCTGGTACAGCAGGAAGCAGAGATCCGTGGCACTCAGTTCAGCAGAGGCCGAGTACATGGCAGCAAGCTTGGCTGCATGTGAGGCTATTTGGATGAGGAAGATCCTCGCGGGTTTGTTCAGGTTGCATTTGGAGCCTACAGTGATCTACTGTGATAACCAGAGCTGCATCAAGCTCTCGGCTAATCCAGTTTTTCATGATAGGTCCAAACATATCGACATCAGGTACCATCACATCAGAGATTGTGTTCGGCGGAGGATCATGATGCTTTCATATGTTCCCACGGAGGATCAGGATGCCGACATCCTGACGAAGGCGCTCACCAGGAGCAAGTTCGAATTCCACAGAGGCAGGATAGGGATTGCAGATAATCCATATCTTGCTGAGAGGGAGTGTTGAGAATGCAGCAAAATGATGGAGCTTAGTGAAATGAAGTCGCCTTCACTAAGTGGGCCCGCAGGCAAATTCTGGCGCAAAGTCTATTTTTAGACTATGTCTATTTTTAGACATACGGAGCATAATTTGGGAATTCTACTTGGAGATTCTTGATGGATGCGACATGTCGGTAAAAATAGATGAGACCCTAATTTTTAGGACCCGGGCTATTTTTAGACTGATCTCCTAAAAATATGGAAGTCAAATATTATTTACCCTTAATAATATTTTGACTATAAACAGCAGTTTACTCTCTTGGCGCACTTCGGTTTGAGTCATGGAGGTGGCTCATGCAACTGACACAAGGAATCACGTGGTTCCTAGGGTTTGATGGCATCTTGCATGGTTGGCTTCAGTTAGACTTCAGTGGCGGAAGTTTTGGAGGAGTTAACGGGACAAATAGTGGAGTTGTGTTCTATTTATTTCAGTTGAACTAGTTGAGATTAGTTAAACTAGCTAATCAATTAGATATGAGTGGAGTAAATTAAATAATATTTAATTTACTAAATATTAACTCATTAGTCAACTCAAGAACACTTCAGTTCACTACGGTGCATGATCAGTTCAGTGAAGACCAGTGAAAGAGATAGATGAAAGGGTAGAGTTAGCTATCAGTTGTAACTATACTGTTGCTATTTGCAACATATAGACAGGTGGAGTAAGCTATGAGTATTGCAAAGTTTAGGCTGGTGGTTTATCTATATAAGGAGGCCATCACCTAGCATTAAAATACGCAATCAAGGTTGGCTATCGAGTGGCTAAGGATTGGAGCAAGTGATTTGCTAGATCTAGCTTGATAGTGTGTAGCATGGGAGGTAGTGCATGAGAGCTTGTGAAGAGTTTTTGTACTATGATTGTTACATGATTTCTCCATTATAATATACACAATAGCTGCGGGGTTTTCAGCTATAGGCTTTCCCCATACATATTGAGTTAATGTGTGATTGATTTGATGTGCGATTGCTTCTATATTATTTCCGCATGTGACAATTAATTGTAGAAGAAGGTTATGTGTTATGCATGCAATTCGAAATTGATGTATGATCGGGTTAATCTTCATTGAATAAGTGATTTATTCAGCTAATTTCTACAAAATACTTCAAAGAGAGATTTCAAAAACAGAGTTTAGATAGCATCAAATAAGCAGGGCTTGACATAAAACATATTTGGAAACTAGCGTTTTAATCCATTGATGAAATAAACAAGCATAAGGAGGTGTAAGGAGCAGCTAAGAATTCCTTAAACACACCCAACAGAGGAAAACATCAAGACAATTGAAGGCAGGGAGGACTAAGGTGCTTCAAACAACATTTCTTAGCCTATACTTTTCTGTTCTACTGCATATAGAAAGATGAAAAATAATGATTAACAAGAAAACATGAAAAAATTAGAGACACATCACCATTAACCAAGCTCAGGGATCTTGCAAGCAAGCTTCATCATCATCAATCAAAGCAACTCATCCACAAGCTCCACAACACCAAATTGCTCTTCAACCTCAAAGAATCATGTATTTCTCTCAAAGCTCATCAAATGCCAACATTTACAATGAAGCCCTCATGCTCCATTTAACTCAACAAAGGAGGGTAAAAACCCTAGATAAGGTTGGAAAATGTCAAAATCACTCATAAATGTCATAAATGCCCAAGAGACCATGCAAGGCCCAAGGCACAAAATATCCCATGAAATAAATGCCAAAATAGCTTCTAGCACCTAATTCTAGAGTGATTTGCCTTAAAAAACACTAAAATATGAGTTTACAATAAATGAGTGTGTTTTGTTGACTCTTTGCCAAAAACACACTAAACAGTCCATTTGTGCAGCGCCACCTTAGGAAGAAAATATGCACTTTTGCAGTCAAGGTTTAGACCCCTTCCCGATGTCGGATTTGGCTTCGGGATGGCTCGATGGAAAGCCTGATGAGTCTAACTTCCAAAAATGCATGTGGTTTCCTGATCTAGCTCATGTAGACTGCTAAAAATTCCAAAATACTAATACTTCCATTAGCATAGCGCCAGGTCTAAAATAGTGGCAGAATGGTGAAAAATGAGGGGTGTTTTTGACCTTTTGATGGGTCAAAACTGGTCCAATTCCTCTGAAAGTTGGTGAGAAAAGTGTACTAGCCATGAGAAGTCCAAAAATGCTGAGTTTTCCCTCTGAGGATTCTCCATGGATTAGCATAACGTTAGTGGCGCTGCACTAATGGGCCTTCAAAATCACAAAAATAAAAAAGTTGCCCAAATTTCCTCAAAATTGGCGGAGGTCTCCCTCATGGAGTTTGGGATACCTGTTAAGAAACTTGGGCCAGAACTCTAGGCTTTTCATGACCTTTTTCCTCCTTTAGGGTTTGTAATTCAAGGAGGGCCTTCTTTGGTATGTGCATACAAGAAGTGAGATGGTGAGCTTGTTGGCCTCCTTGCCATGGCTTTGATCATCATTTAGACCATGAGCCTCTTCTTTTTTCTGTATTGGCACTATTTTCATTATTACTGAAGGGATGATTGTTGTCATGACAGTCATGAATGCTATCATGACTCTCATGACTATTCTCCTCTTTTCTGTCTTGTTCCTCACTGTCTTCCTCTTTATCTGCCTCTTTGTCACTATCTTTTACTTCTTCCTCACTGTGATATGTCTCATTGGTATCATGGTTGCCTTTTGCTTCTGCATTGTCAAGATCTTCATCTTCCTCATTGTCCTCTTCTTCTTTTATGTCTTCATTATTTGCCATGGCTTCATCATCATTTCCTGTCTCTGCCTCCTCAATTTCCTCTTTGCTTTCTACCTCTGTATCCTCTGTTTTATTGCTGATTTCCTCTTCTTCAATGCTAATCTCATTTTAACTTTCAAAACTCCTCATTTCCTCCAACATCTTCTTCGATAGTGGCACTGTTTTGTTCATTATCTTGTTCACTATTTGTTGGAAATACTGAGAGGGGGGGGGGGTGAATCAATATTCCTTTCAATTAGAGCATTAGTTAATCTTCAATTATTATCAGTGTTTGTACAATGATAGCAGTAAACAAGAGGAAAAAAAATGCACACATTTTTTAAGGTGGAAACCCACTCCAGGACAAAAACCACCTAATTCTTTTCTAATAATTCTTTAATATTCAAATCCAATTGAAAATAAAGCTCCAACTTCCTAGAATCTAGAAAATCATTTTTCTCTAGCTCCCACTGGATGGACGCTCCAACGCCCAAGATTCTTTAGTAGTCAGCTGAATGGATGCCCCAACACCCAATGAGCTACAACTCACCCTAGCACCACCCTACCACCCTATAGAAGAATAAAAGAAGAATGGACTCCTGTACCAGGGAAAATGGTCCACTTTACAATGATATAAAATGATGTAGAAGAAGAAGATATACTAGACCATAACCCCAAATTTGACACAACCACCTAATGATGATACTAGACCTCCCAACACTACCTCTTCAACCCTTGGTAGATAGATACTAGTACAATTTGTACAATAATGTATTTACAATGACTAAGTACAATGATACCTTTACAATGACTGTATGCAGTGCTGCCCACTTGAAGACTTCATATGATGAACTTCTTACTACTGTTATGCACCTTTGTTGCTGCTATTTTCATGCTACCCTCTGCTACACCTTGCTTTTCTTTTCTACCGTAGAAAGTCTGATCCTTTGCAACCCTTAACAACACATGATCTATATTTTTCTTGCCTTCTAGGAGCTCGATATTGAATCTGGTGTATCTCTGTCATTTCAAATCCTCAATATCTGATTTTAGGTCCTGTAGTAGTCCTCTGAGTCATATTTCCAATGCCATAGGTCTGACCCAATTTGGATTCTTGAAGAGAGAGCTATACCCAATCTCTCACAATGCCCTAATTATGGATTGTTTCAGCAGAGCACAGTTGTACAACGTGCCACGTGTCACTGTTGCTTAATTTGTTTCTGAAATTGATAAATAAAAAATCAAAGACTGTGAAATATCCGTCACTTTTGACGTAATTCCAATCTGATACTCAGAGAGAGAGTTATGACGAATTTACCAAGGTCACTTCTTTGAGATGAATTTCAGGAGCCTGCAAAAACCCTGACTTACACAGATCATATCTCCAAAAATATTGCGCATCTTGATCTGAAATTTTTACTGCAGCTTCCTCAGGATTTTGACTTCGCCTCATAAAAATTTTAGCTTCTGAACCTTCATAGAAAAAACGTTAGAGCGAAAATGCCAAGATGACCTGTTTCATATGGCCGAATCCCTTGCATAAGGAGGAAATGAAGATCACAATTTATATGAATGCTTAAGTTGAGAGGGGCTTTAACAAGTGAACGTAGGAGGGATTTTAGGAGCACAAAAAATATTAATTATGAATTTTCAATGACCCATGCCCTAACCCCATGGGGTTTTAGCCCACTAACAAGGGGTACAAACTTCAAACATGAATATCTCTCAAACCGTGAAGAACTACATGGCATGCGATGTATCAATGGAAACATATTGACAAGTAGAAAACATAAAAATAATTATTGACCCAGAATATATTAATTTGGTAGGTCAAAATTCCCATGCAATATTGGGTTAGCCCTTGGTGTTGCTTGGGTTGACATCAATGACAACCGCTGATCAAAAATCTCCCCCTTTGGCATTGATGGCAACACAAGTATTCCCCCTGCAATCATGACACCTCTTCCTACAACATTCTCTCCCCCTTTGACATCAATGGAAAAGGGTAACTCCCCCTGAAACACAACCATCCTGCGGACCTGTACACACTTCCACTCCCGCTGACAGACAATCGTCCTGCAGACCTGTACACACTTCCACTCCTGCTTTATATTCTTGAAAAAGGAAAATCTAATGAGAACTTGGGAGAATCCCAAGCTTTTGACGAAGATATTCAAATGCTTCATGAGGTAAAGGTTTAGTGAAGATATCAACAATTTGTTCTTTTGTACAAACATACTCAAGTTTGATATTCTTTTCAGCAACTTGTTCTCTAACAAAATGATATTTGATTGGAATTTGTTTTGCTTTTGAATGCATGACAGGATTCTTAGAGATGCTGATGGCACTAGTGTTGTCACAGAATATGGGAATAGGCTCACTGAATTGTACTTGAAGATCTTGAAAAGTTTGTTTCATCCAAAGGACTTGAGTACAACATGATGTTGCTGCAATGTATTCTGCTTCCGCTGTAGATAATGAAATTGAAGTTTGCTTTTTGCTCAACCATGATACGAGACAACCACCTAGATAGAATGCTGCTCCACTAGTACTCTTACAATCATCAACACTTCCTGCCCAATCTGCATATGTAAAGGCTTGAATAATGAGATTTTTACCCTTGGGATACCACAAGCCATATTCTTCTGTGCCCTTTATATATCGAAGAATTATTTTGACGACAATAATATGTGATTCTTTTGTGTTTCTTGGAATCTTGCTACTTGTCCAACTGCTTGCATAACATCTGGCTGAGAGGTTGTTATATATAGAAGACTACCAATCATAGATCTATACAACTTCTGATCTACATCCTTAGATGAGTCGTCTATGCTCAATTTGCAATCTGTTACCATTGGAGTAAGGACGGGTTTGCAATCTTCCATTTTGAATTTCTTGAGCATTTCCTTGATGTACTTGGCTTGACATATAAATATTCCTTTCTCTTGCAGAGATATTTGAAGCCCTAAGAAGTATGTCAGCTCACCAAGTAAAGACATCTCAAACTCACTTTGCATATTTGTAGAAAAGTTCTTACTTAGTCGATCATCATTGCTACCAAATATCATATCATCCACATATACCTCAACAATTGTTAAATTATATTTGTCTATTTGTACATAAATATTTCTATCAGCAATTTTCTTAGACCCCATGGCAGCATTAGTCTCCTGTGAGAGATGGTATACCATACTCTGAACTACTTGAGACCATATAGAGCCTTCTTTAACCTGCATACATAGTCTTCTTTTTGTGATAGTAGAAAACCTTCAGGTTGTTCGATATAAACTTCTTCTTCTAATTCTCCATTCAGAAATGCTGACTTAACATCCATTTGGTAGACTTTGATTTTTCTTGAACATGCATAGGCGAGAAACATTCAGATAGCTTCCATTCTAGAAACTAGTGCAAATGTTTCATCGAAATCAATTCCTTCCATACACACATATGCCCCTTCCTTAATCTGCAACTTTGTTTCCATTGCTTTACCTTCTTCATTCAATTTCTTCACAGAAAACCTAGCTTCCAATCCCAATGGTGCAACTCTGCCAGGACAGACTAGTTCAGTGTTATTCACTTCTTAGTTGATCCAATTAATGATACTCATAAACTTCTACTCAATCATTTCTGTTTTGGCTGGCTTCCTCAAAACTACTAGGCTCAAAGGTTGCTAGAAAAGCAACGTGAGCTTGTTGTGATGAACGAAGCTGTCGACCTTCATTTATGTCACCAATGATTTGATTTGATGGGTGGTTCTTTTGAATCCACTCTTTTTTTCTCCTTGGAGGAGCTTCTTGTTGTTGTGCTGGTATATCTTGATGATCATTGTTTACTTCTTCCTCGTTGATAGTTGCTTCTTGTTCTACAATTTTATCTGTGTCTTTTTCAGCCTCTGTCTCAAGTTTCAAATATTCTAGATCCTCATCATTACTCGCTAGAACACCATCTTCGTCAAATGTAACATTTATGCTCTCCACTATCTGTTTTCGTCTTAGATTATAGCATTTATAGGCCTTTCTTTTGCGTGAGTAACCAAAAAAGATACCTTCATCAACATGTGATTCAAACTTACCCAAATTTTGATCTTCTCTTTTGATATAACATTTGTTTCCAAAGATTCTAAAATATTTTACATTAGCTGGTTTTCCTTTCCATAATTCATATGGAGTCTTGTTGCAATTATTTCTGAGAAGACTTCGGTTGATAATGAAGACTGTCGTATCAATTTCTTGAACTCGAAAATTTTCATCCAATTTTGAGCCCTTCAACATTGTTCTACCCATTTCTTGTACAGTTCTATTCTTTCTTTCAGTAACTCCATTTTGCTGAGGTGTTCATGTTGTTGAAAATTGAATTTTTATTCCATTTTCGTCACAGTATTGCTGAAATAATTTGGAAGTCAATTCTCCACCATTATCTGATCTTAAACACTTTATTTTCAAATAAGTTTCATTTTCAACCAACTCCTTGTAGATCTGAAAGCACTCAAATGCTTCAGATTTTTTCTTTAGGAAACTGACGGCTGTCATCCTGGTATAGTCATCTATCATCAACATGAAATATAATTCTCCGTCTAAACATTTTGTTCTCACAGGACCACTTAGAGCAGTATGTATCAATTCCAATGGATGTTATGAAAAACATTCTTTTGTTTTAAATTGGAATTTTGTCTGCTTGCCATGCCGACATGCCTCACATAGTGTGTTGGAAGGTTTTGAGATTTTCGGAATTTCTCGTACTGCTTCCTTTTTTCTTATCTTGAAAAGATTGTCATAGTTTATGTGACCCATTTGCTTATGCCAAAACCAACTTTCATCTTCTTTAGCTAGTAGACATGCTTTAGTTGCTTCATCCAGAACATATATGTTGTTTGGAGCTCGACTTGCTGTAGCCACAATTTTACCATACCTGCCTTTCCCGATTTCACATTTCATGGAGTTGAATAGCATTGTGTGTCCTTGATCACACATTTGTCCAACACTGAGCAGATTGTGATTCATGTTTTCGACCAATAGAAAATTCTTGGCTATAAAATCTTTGCTTCTGAGAGTGATGGTACCTGATCCTATAACATTTGAAGATCCATCATTTCCAAAGGATATGGTTCCATCCTTCTTCTCTTTTAGAGATACAAATTTCCTTCTATCTCCAGTCATATGCGTTGAGCAACCACTGTCAACATACCACACATCTTTCTTTTTTTGAGCCTTGAGAGCGAGAGCACAATTATCAGTCTTCTACTTCTTCCATGTTCGTTCATTCTGTGGCTTCGAAGATTCTTCTGGAGGATTTTCAAGTCTGCAGTCTCTAGCTATGTTTCCAAAGTTCTGACATTTGTAACATTCCATATTATTTCTTAAATTTTCAAATCTATTGATGTTTCGTTGAGCCCTAGGAGGTTCATATTTGAAGAATCTCTTGGAATTTTATTGGTTCATAGGGTACGTGCGACATTCTCAAGCTTTATGACCAAAATTTCCACATGAATAATAATAGCCATGAAAAATATGTTGGTACCTGGATGAAAATCTTCGTCGAGGAATCGTCTTCCAAGGATGTGCTTGCGAATCTTGTCCAATGAAGTCTTCATGTATGTCAGATCTCATAGGTTCATTGTATTTTGTTGTAGAAGGTCCTGCTTCTTCTTCTTTGTAACCGAGGCTAGTTCTATCATTGTAATATCGTTGATTTTTGATGAGTTCTTCCAATGCCCTTGAGCTTTTGGCATAGTTTTGGACAATTTTTCCCTTCTTCACTTCCTTACACAGTGAGACTACTTCAGCTTCTAATGCTTCCCTTTCTTGGTTTCTTTCTTCCAACTTATTTTGAAGTGACTCTTCAATACATTTGTGTTCTTTAACCTCAATTTTGAGACCTTCAACTTGTTCTTCAAGAGTGTTGGAACAAATCTTCTCAACATTGAGCTCTTTTATAAGCTTGATTGCCTCCTCATAAAATTCTTCTATGTTCAACCCTGCTTCTTCATTGTTTGATACTTCTTGTTTATTGTACTTGGCCATAAACAATACTTTGTCATTGGCTTCTTCTTTGCTGTCACTTTCTTCATCGGATGAAGAGCTATCTTCTTTAGAGAGAAAGTTCCTTTTGGATCCTTTATTTTTTCCTTTCTTGTTGAATTTCTTAAAGCCTTTCTTTCATTTTGAGTTGCCATCACTTTTTTTTGGACATTTTGCTACAAAATGCCCAACCTCACCACAATCGAAACATATCAATGGAAGTTTACCTTTGAATTTCCCTTACCAGGTTTTAGTTTTCTCGTAAAGTAAGCATATTCTTCATCTGAAATACCTTCTCCATCATCTCCCTTTTCTTCACACTTGCAGGTGCATGTCATTTCAATTGAAGGTTGTTTATCCTTTTTGGTTTTCTTAGATGCAACGAACGTAGTTTATAGATTTGAAGTACCATTTTCTTCATCAAGTCTCATTTCATATGCTATGAAAACTCCATGTAATTATTCCTTGCTGAGTTTGTCTAGATTTGCATTGTATTCTAAGACTGATACCTTTGGGTTGAATCTCCCTGGTAACGTTCTAATAATCTTCCATATAATAGTCTTCTCATCAACTGGCTCTCCCAATCCTTCCAGAGTATTGGTTATTTCATTAACATATTGGAAGTATGCAACAATGTTGCAATATTCTTTCATTCTGAGTTGCTCAAATTTTGCTCTATAGATTTGAAGCTTTGCTTCATTGACATTTGAGTTACCTACATCTATATTCTCAAGCTTGTCCCATAAATTTTTAGCGGTTTTACAACCAAACACCTTATGATAAGTAGATTCAATAAGTCCACTGATAATAATATTCTTTGCTTTTTCATCATTTACCAAATTCTTCTTACCTTGTTCATCTGCGGTTGATGTAAATCCATTTTGAACAGTGTCCCATACTTCGTAACCTTGCGCCAAGAGATAGACCTCCATTCTTCCTTTCCAGAGTGCATAATTATTTTCATTGAATAGAGGTACAACATTCTTGGTATGCTCCATGACCTCCTTCTAGCTGTTAAACTGCCATTGAAGGAACCAAGCTCTGAAACCAATTGTTGGAAATACTGAGAGGGGGGGGGGGGTGAATCAATATTCCTTTTAATTAGAGCATTATTTAATCTTCAATTATTATCAGTGTTTGTCCAATGATATAAGTAAACAAGAGGAACACAAATGCACATAGTTTTTAAGGTGGAAACCCACTCCGGGACAAAAACCACCTAATGCTTTTCTAATAATTATTTAATATTCAACTCCAATTGAAAATAAAGCTCCAACTTCCTAGAATCTAGAAAAACATTCTTCTCCAGCTCCCACTGGATGGACGCTCCAACACCCGAGATTCTTCAGTAGTCAACTGAACGGATGCCCCAACACCCAATGAGCTACAACTCACCCTAGCACCACCCTACCACCCTATAGAAGAATAAAAGAAGAATGGACTCACGTACCAGGGAAAATGGTCCACTTTACAATGATATAGAATGATGTAGAAGAAGAAGATATACTAGACCATAACCCCAACTTTGACACAACCACCTAATGATGATCCTAAACCTCCCAACACCGCCTCTTCAACCCTTGGCAGATAGATACTAGTACAATTTGTACAATAATGTATTTACAATGACTAAGTACAATGATACCTTTACAATGATTGTATGCAATGCTGCACACTTGAAGACTTCATATGATGAAATTATTACTGTTGTTATCCACCTTTGTTTTTTCTCTTGTCATGCTACCCTCTACTGCACCTTTCTTTGCTTTTCTTCCGTATAAAGTCTGGTCCTTTGCAACCCTTGACAACACATGATCTAGATTTTTGTTGCCTTCTAGGAGCTTGATATTGAATCTGGTGTATCTCTGTCATTTCAGATCCTCAATATCTGATTTTAGGTCCTGTAGTAGTCCTCTGAGTCATCTTTCCAATGCCACAGGTCTAACCCAATTTGGATTCTTGAAGAGAGCGTTATACCCAATCTCTCACAATGCCCTAATTATGGACTGTTTCAGTAGAGCGCACTTGTACAGCATGCCACGTGTCACTGTTGCTTCATTTGTTTCTGAAATTGATACATAGAAAATTAAATACTGTGAAATGTCCGTCATTTTTTACGTAATTCCAATCCGATACTCAGAGAGAGAGTTATGAATAATTTACCAAGGTAACTTCTTTGAGATGAATTTCAGGAGCTTGTAAAAACCCTAACTTACACAGATCATATCTCCAAAAATATTGCGCATCTTGATCTAAAATTTTTAC
Source organism: Pinus albicaulis (assembly GCA_034641835.2). Lineage (NCBI taxonomy): Eukaryota > Viridiplantae > Streptophyta > Pinopsida > Pinales > Pinaceae > Pinus > Pinus albicaulis. The sequence continues at coordinate 1,938,144,050 of CM076578.1, forward strand.
AGCAGCTTCCTTAGGATTTTGGCTTCGCCTCATAAAAATTTCAGCTTCTAAACCTGTTAGCACCCCATAAATTTTTGACAAGAAAACAGGGGGCTAAGATGTTTTTGAGCCTTCAAGGAATGCATTTCCCCTGAAAACACATCATCCTTGAAGCCTCCTCATGTTTGTTGTCCTCTGATGAAATCTCCTCTGCTGACTCCCAGTATAAAGCCTCTTTGTTTATGAAGAAATGCCCAAAGGCCCTCTTCCCTCTTATCTCACCCCTACTTAGCTTCTATTTTTTTCCCCTTTGTCTCCCCTTCTATTTCCCTTCTTACCTTTCATTTCCCCCCAAAATCCCCTTTAAATTCTTCCCCTGCCCTTTATTTTCCCAATTTTTCCGTTAACCCCTCTATCGTTACCCTTTCCTGGCCTTTTAGTACATTAAAATGGGCCAAAACCCACTTTTCCACTTTATCATAGGGCTTAGCCCCTTTCCCACCAGCCCCCTTTAAACCACTTCCCCATGCAACCCTTACCCAAGACCGAGCGCTTAATGCCTTGGGGGCCGATCACATAATCGCAAATCGCAAAATCACATGTTTTATGTGAAATGTTTCAATCATCCATCGCAAGTATTTGCGATGCGATTGATCGCGTCGAAAATATTTGCGATGCGATTGATCGCGTCGCAAATATTTGCGATGCGATCGATCAATTGCAAATCCACCCATCGCATCGTAACGCCCCGCCGCTGTTTAAATCGTAAATCGCATGTTTTATGTATAGTGCTCCGATCGTCCATCGCAAATATTTGCGATGCGATGGATCTTGACTTAACACCAATCATCGCAATCGAAAATATTTTCTATGAGATCGATCACGTCGCACGCCCCTCCGCCTCATCCCCGATTGCGTTTTGTGATCACCATGTAGGTCCCACCTCGTATGTCATTCCCATCGTATCTCCATTACATTTCACGCATTTCCTTTGCATTTCCGCCAAAGTCCAAACGTTTTCATTTTTTCACTATAGTTTAATGTTTTATATTCGTTCTGCCAATGTTCATAAATCACCCCGCTGTTCAATCTCCACCACCGTTCCTCCACCTCCGCAGCATTTCTCCACCACTGCCCAGGTTTGTAACAGTTCTATTTCATTACGCAGATAACACAGAGAGGCCATTTCAGCATTGCCAGCAGATCAACAGAAGAGATTCAAAGGGGTCAATGCTTGTTACTGTTGTAATTAATGTTTAACCCCACATTCGAAGGAAGGGATGCAGTTTGAATAATTAAGCACGCAAAGGGATATATCTGCATTCTAATATCAGCAGAACACATTTCTCCAGGACAGACATTCACCTATAGCATTCCTCATATCTCCTCGAGCCCTGAAACGGTTAATTATACTGACAGAGCTTCTTAAAGACTGTCTGGACAGCAGTTATGAGGTATGGAGAGACTTGCAGTTTTCCCATCCATGTCATTTATTCTAGAAGGTTGGCACAGAGCTCCTAACAACCAGAGAGGTACTTCACGAAACACCAGAGGTCAATCTTGGCCTGACAGAGTCTCCCAGAACAGCCTACAAAGTACACACAGTGTTGCTAAGCCATTAAACAGTATGGGCGTGAACACTTCCGCCACTCTATCTTAATGAGATCCATTTAATGTTCATCTACTCCTACTATTTCATTCTCCTATAAGAAATCCCCAGGAACATATTTAAAGGGTTGTTGTTTGGCTGCTGCCGTTGCTGTTAGAGGGATTCATTCTGACTATTAGAACAGTCTTGGGAGGGATAGAAGAGTAGTTGTTATGTATTAGGCTGGGAGGAGAATTTTGGATTGTAACAACCATTGAGCTCAGTGTATGTGGCTGGTTTTGCATCAATTAATCAAAGCACATTTCACAGGATCCTGGTCTATTACTATTGGTTCCGTCTTCTAAATTTGTTTATTACATTTTATATTGTTTCATTTTCTACTGGCTTGCATCAGAAATATGGCATAGGATTTACCCTTGTTAGGTACCCTATGTCTCTGCTCTCCTTGCCTTTAATGTTGTTCTGCTTAATGTGCTATCTAAGGATTTGATTTCAGTTAATTTAACGAGTGTAGTAGTTCCTTATGTTGCTAGCTAATGTATGAATTGGATGGAATTAGTTCTTAGATGTTCTTTTTTGGTTCTAGCTGGAAGATTTGGGAACACTGGGGATTAGAGTTAGCCCTGTCCACTAGGATCCTTGTGTGACCAACTGACCTTTCTAAGATCTCTCTATTAAACTTATCTCTGTTTTCCTTGGAGCATGCTAAAGCTGACCTGGAGTTAGATGACCTCTGGTCCGATCTATAAGTTGCCCTTTTGTCCCTCCATCAAAACCTGCCTCTGAGTATGTCCAAGTAGGTCTGGAGTTAAATGACCTTTGATCTGATCTATAGACAAGGAAATAGGTTTCTTTCCTTCTCTCACTTTCTTTCCTTAATGTTCCATCCCACCATCTAATCTAAAGGATCCTTTAGTATTAGATGAATTTCCCTTTGGAAGCTTTGGCTATTTGTTGCATGTAATTCTCCTTTCATGACTCCATAGCCCAATGGATGGCACTTTCTTGACCTTTTATCTTTGCTGAAACATCTTGTTGTTTTGTTCATCTCTCCCATCACTTTCTCAGTCTTTGATCTCATGACCAACCTAGCAACCCACCAACCAAATCATTTTAACCCCCCTTTTTGCTTCATAACTAACCTAACATCTCATCTTTAGCTTCAAAGATATATCATCCTTTTTTTTATTGGAGAGATCCCTCTCTGGGTCCAGGAGGGTTAGATCCTAGGGCTCCAAAGTGGTTCTGATGTTGTCTCATATTTTGGTCTTACCAATCTGGCCAAAACATGGGAACCCCAACATAATGGTGACTCCACTGGGGACTGAGTGCATTTCACCTTAGACGTTCCTAGGCACCCAAAGACCCAAGATCTCTGGTTAGATTGGCGTTCTATTGCTAATGGTGGACAGCAGCCTGCTCCAAATAGTCAAATTCATCCACCTGGAGACTCCACACTCCATAACTCCCAAAAGACCAAATGAATCCACTGGTAGAAGACTTTGAACTGGTTGAGAAGAAGCAGTAGCCTTCTTTGCATAAACATGAATCCAAACATGAACAGAGATACAAAGTATGATGCTCTGTATAATCAATTAAATGAATTAATAGAAAATTTTGGTAAAGTGATGGAAATGTACATGGCTAACCTGAATGCAAATGATGATTATTTCGAAAAGCCCATGCATCCTCCAGAATAAGAAAAAACTCAGGACCTAGAAGATGAGCAGGACATGTATGATGCCCAAGAATTTGTAGGAGACGAAGAGGAAAGTGATTAGGAACTGCCTGACTGCTTACCTGCGTTTTGTGTTACGCTGACTAGAAAATATCAAGACCCAGTGGCAAAAGATAATGGGGAACGCTGCCTTGAGGAAACAAGAGACCATATAGAGGAGACAGAATCTGGTGTGGAAGAAGAGGCTCAAGTAAACATCCCACCTCCCAGTCACCTAATATAAGAGAATGAGGACTGCTGTTCTTCTGGCCATGATGAGAGCGAAACCCCTCTTTTGACAGAAGAAGAGATTGATCGAATATTAAACCAGCGGTCCACCTTCGAAATATTTTGTGGAACACATGCTCCTTCTCAGTCATTTCCTAAGTTTGATGATACAGATCCTGAAGACTCCTCTGTGGATCAGGACGAAGAAAGACCTGCTGAGAATCCAGAAGGTTTGGTGGGTGACATTACTTACAGTTATGATTTTCCTATTTATGATCTGTTTGATGATGAGTGTTTTCAAAGGGAAGCCGAGCTTGCAGGACCATCATCCTTAGATTCATGGGAGGAAGATCAGAGCCAGAAATTTTAGAGAAGTAATGAAACCAGTCAGCCTATATATGATACTGATGGGGAGAGCTATGATATTATAATAGTAGATGAATATTCTTTGAACCTCCATTCTTCTCTACTACAGATCATCAGTGAGACTGGAAACCAGCAGTCTTTCCTTTTAGAAGAGGAGGAGGAAAGAAAAGAAGAGATTCTCGAGCAAGCTGAAAGAAATGAGCCTTCTTCTGAAAAACAGGAAGCAATGGAACAAGCCCCTGCTCAAGAATACATAGACCTTCTCACAGAGCTCAGCATCTCAGAGCAGAATATATCAGAGCTCTAGGAGGACAACACTGCCATATATGATGAGTCCTCCAGTTCAAAAAATGAAGAATATGAGAGAGATTATCTCCCTCAAGAGAGTCTTCTCCTTGATCCAGTGGAAGAAGAAGAAATCCTGGTTGAGGCCTGCCTGCCAGATATTCATAACTAGGTATCATTTCATGATCCTTATGTACATTTCCTACGAACATTTGAAGAAGGATCAAAGGTATTTTTGAGCAGCATGTTGTAGATAGAAAGAAAAATTTTCAGAGCTACTGTTATTGAACAAAAAGAGTGGGAGCTGCCCTGCCTATCCAACCTGCTCAAGGAGTTGAGCAAGAAAGGCCAGTCATGGAATCATTGGATGGACTGGTTGCATTGGAAGACAATGTTTGTAAGCTAGACTTGTAAATATTTCATGTTAGGGTAGGGTAGGTAGGAAAAGCTCAATAAAGCTCAGTATGTGAGCATATAGTTAGTTGTTTTTAATTTCTGCAAAGTCCAGCAAGCCAGATAGTCTAATCCTGGCTTGACTGTTTTTCAATTTCTGTCTTAGAATATATAGAAGAAGTCTACTAGAGATTTTAATCCTAGCAGATATTAGATTAGGTAGAGAAGTTATGAGGCCAACAGTCTAATCTAGTCTCATGGAGTAATAAGGGTAGAAGTAGAATAGGTTTATTTTCCTGTTTGTAAAAATTGATGATGTAAAGGGTCTGCAAGTCCAAATGCACCCAAGAAGAAAAATGTTAGGACCATAGTGTGGGTAGGTAGTTGTTTGGGAGAAATTTTTACTGTTGATATGATGTCTTCAGGATTTGTGGCAGCTGATCCAAGAATGAAAGGGCTGTGCCAAGCAGCAGGCATCTGGCCTACACCAAAGATTTATTTTCTAAATTCTTAACTCCTTCAAGAAGAAGCCATCCCCATGTGGAGCCACTGTTATCCCCCCATAAATTTTTTTTAAGAAAACAAGGGGCTAAGATGTTTTTGAGCCTTCAAGGAATGCATTTCCCCTGAAAATACATCATCCTTGAATCCTCCTCGTGTCTATTATCCTCTAATGAAATATCCTCTGCTGACTCCCAGTATAAAGCCTCTATGTTTATGAAAAATGCCCAAAGGCCCTCTTCCCTCTTATCTCACCCCTACTTAGCTTCTATTTTGTTCCCCTTTGTCTCCCCTTCTATTTCCCTTCTTACCTTTCATTTCCCCCCAAAATCCCCTTTAAATTCTTCCCTTGCCCTTTATTTTCCCAATTTTCCCCTTAACCCCTCTATCGTTACCCTTTCCCGGCCTTTCAGTACATTAAAATGGGCCAAAACCCACTTTCCCACTTTATCATAGGGCTTAGCGCCTTTCCCACCAGCCCCTTTTAAACCACTTCCCCACACAACCCTTACCCAAGACCGAGCGCTTAATGCCTTGGGGGCCGATCGCATAATCGCAAATCGCAAAATTGCATGTTTTATGTGAAATGTTCCAATCATCCATCGCAAGTATTTGCAATGCGATTGATCGCATCACGAATATTTGCGATGCGATCGATCGATCACAAATATTCCCATCGCATCGCAACCCCCCGCCGCTGTTTAAATCGCAAATCACATGTTTTATGTATAGTGTTCCGATCGTCCATCGCAAATATTTGCGATGCGATGGATCGCGACTTAACGTCGATCATCACAATTGCAAATATTTGCGATGAGATCGATCGCATCGCACGCCCCTCCGCCTCATCCCCGATTGTGTTTTGCGATCACCATGTAGGTCCCACCTCGTACGTCATTCCCATTGTATATCCATTGCATTTCACGCATTTCCTTTGCATTTCCACCAAAGTCCAAACCTTTGCATTTTTGCACTATAGTTTAATGTTTTATATTCATTCCGTCAATGTGCATAAATCACCCCGCTGTTCAATCTCCACCACCGTTCCTCCGCCTCCGCAGCATTTCTCCACCATTGCCCGAGTTTGTAACAGGTCTATTACATTACACAGATAACACAGAGAGGCCATTTCAGCATTGCCAGCAGATCAAAAGAAGAGATTTAAAGGGGTCAATGCTTGTTACTGTTGTAATTAATGTTTAACCCCACATTCAAAGGAAGGGACGCAGTTTGAAGACTTAAGCATGCAAAGGGTCATATCTGCATTCTAATATTAGCAAAATGCATTTCTCCAGGACGGACATTCACCTACAGCATTCCTCATATCTCCTCGAGCCCTAAAACGGTTAATTATACTGACAGATCTTCTTAAGGACTGTCTGGACAACAGTTATGAGGTATGGAGAGACTTGCAGTTTTCCCATCCATTTCATTTATTCCAGAAGGCTAGCGCAGAGAACCTAACAGCCAGAGAGGTACTTCATGAAACACTAGAGGTCAATCTTGGCTTGACAGAATCTCCCATAACAGCCTATAGAGTACACACAGTGCTGTTGAGCCATTAAGCAGTATGGGCGTGAGCACTTCCACCACTCTGTCTTAATGAGATCCATTTAATGTTCATATACTCCTGCTATTTCATTATCCTATAAGAACCCCCCAAGAAAATATTGAAAGGGTTGTTGTTAGGCTGCTGCCGTTGCTGTTAGAGGGATTCATTCTGACTGTTAGAATAGTCTTGGGAGGGATAGCATAGTAGTTGTTATGTATTAGGCTAGGAGGAGAATTTTGGATTGTAACAGCCATTGAGCTCAGTGTATGTGACTGGTTTTTCATCAATTAATCAAAGCACGTTTCACAGGATCCTGGTCTATTACTATTGGTGATGTCTTCTAAATTTGTTTATTACATTTCATATTGTTTCATTTTCTGCTGGCTTGCATCAGAAATATGGCATAGGATTTACCCTTGTTAGGTACTCTATGTCTCTGCTCTTCTTGCCTTAAATGTTGTTCTGCTTAATGTGCTATCTGAGGATTTTATTTCAGTTAATTTAACCAGTGTAGTAGTTCCTTATGCTACTAGCTGATGTATGAATTGGATGGAATCAGTTCTTAGATGTTCTTGTTTGGTTCTATCTGGAAGATTTGGGAACACTGGGGATTAGAGTTAGCCCTGTCCACTAAGATCCTTGTGCGACCAACTGACCTTTCTAAGATCTCTCTGTTAAAATTATCTCTATTTTCCTTGGAGCATGCTAAAGCTGACCTGGAGTTCGATGACCTCTGGTCCGATCTATAAGCTGCCCCTTTTTCCCTCCATCGAAAGCTGCCTCTGAGTATGTCCAAGCAGGTCTGGAGTTAAATGACCTCTGATCTGATCTATAGACAGGAAATAGGTTGATTTCCTTCTCTCACTTTCTTTCCTTAATGTTCCATCCCACCATATAATCTAAAGGATCCTTTAGTATTAGATGACTTGCCCTTTGGAAGCTTTGGCTAGTTGTTTCATGTAATTCTCCTTTCATGACTCCATAGCCCAATGGATGGCACTTTCTTGACCTTTTATCTTTGTTGAAACACCCTGCTATTTTGTTCCTCTCTCCCATCACTTTCTCAGTCTTTGATATCATGACCAACCCAGCAACCCACCAACCAAATCATTTTAAACCCCCCTTTGTGCTTCATAACTAGCTTAACATCTCATCTTGAGCTTCAAAGATATATCATCCTTTGTTTTATTGAAGAGATCCTTCTCTGGGTCCAGGAGGGCTAGATCCTAGGGCTCCAAAGCGGTTCTGATGTTGTCTCATCTTTTGGTCTTGCAAATCTGGCCAAAACATGGGAACCCCAACAGAACCTTCGTAGAAAAAAGTTAGAGCGAAAATTCCAAGATGACCTGTTTCATATGGCCGAATCCCCGTCATAAGGAGGAAATGAAGATCACAATTTATATGAATGCTTAAGTTGAGAGGGGCTTCAACAAGTGAACTTGGAATGGATTTTAGGAGTATAAAAAATATTAATTATGACTTTTCAATGAACCATGCCCCAACCCCATGGGGTTTAAGCCCACTAACAGGGGGTACAAACTTCAAACATGAATATCTCTCAAACTGTGAAGAATTACATGGTGTGCCATATATCAACGGAAACATCTTGACAAGTAGAAACCATAAAAAGCATTATTGTCCCAGAATATATTAATTTGGTAGGTAAAAATTCCCATGCAATATTGGGTTAGACCCTGGTGCTGCTTGGGTTGACATCAATGACAACCGTTGATCAACACTATTTTCACTATCATGCACATTTTCCCCTTGACTGTCATGGTCACTGTCTTCATCAACATCCTCTTGGTAGCACTTTGATCATCAACATCATCCTTTTTCTCACTTTGGGTTGAATCACTTGCACCATTACCCTCATTGCCATTACTTTGTTCATCATTGCCACTATCATCCTCTCCATTTGACGCATCAAGAGAAGGGGAAGGAGGGAGGTTTCCTTGAGGTGGGCGTACTTCTACAGATGAGGAGGGAAAATTTGTTTGATGATGTGGCTAAGGGTTTGAACTTGAAAGAGGGTTTATTTTGAACATGAAGTGTAACTACCCTAATTCACTCTCCCTTAAATGACAATTAATTTGTTCAAGGAGGCCAAAAAAATAGGTTTATTATACATTAGACCTAGGGCTTTCAAAAATAAGGTTTAGTCATTCGATAGCCAAAAAATGACTAAAAACACTGGAGAGATGGAGAAAATAGGGCACCTACAAGTTTCACTTGTTTGTAGGTATTTTAAGGCAAATTTGAGGGTTTCCTTTAGCCTTTGGGCAAATTTGTTGCAAGTCTGGAGGAAATTCTACATTAGTGCAATGCCAGGCTATTATCATAACACCACCCTCTATTTATGTAGCACAGTGCAAAAATTCACTGTGGAAAACCCTATTTGCGCAGCACTAGGGTCTATTTGTGAAGCGCCAGTCTATTAGCGCAGCGCCACCTCAGCAGAAAATGGGTCCACTTGCAGCTAAGTGTTGATGTCAGATTTGGGCCTATGATAGCTCATTGGAAAGATTAACCTGTCAAATTTCCAAATACACCATTTTTTCCTTGATTGGAGTTGATTTCCCCAGTCAAAAGTTGATTTTCCCAAGACTGGTCAAAAAGTGCTGAATGATGGTGCAGAAATGCAGGGTGTTGGTGTAGATCATTTTTGGATGCCTTCCTCAATTCCAAATTTAGCTCATGATATCTCATTGGAAATACATTCAAGTATAGTTTTCTTTTGACCCATCAAGCAAGTCATTTGGACACTCCAGATATGAGAAAATTTGATTTACCCAAGGCCACTCCAGCAGTGCAGAAATTCTCCCGTGACACCTGTGTTTTTGACATTGCTCCGAAATCATGATACCTGTGTAAAAAATAAATGAGGTGTTTCTTATTGGCCCTATTATGGACAAAAACCTCTCTCACATTTTCCAAATTCATCTCTATTTGGTTAGTGTTGTGTCTCAATCTAGTCTCCTAAACTGAGTTCATTTAATTGTCAACCAGGATTTGTAAACTGCTGAAGTGAAATGTACCATATGTACCTAGGTGCTTGTTTCCTAGTGCGTTGTGTGTAGTGTTTTGTGATGTTTTGATCTTTTATGTTGATTTATGATGTTTTTGGTCTTTTGAAGTTTTGTGTTTACAATGAAAGTGCCTAGAAAACTAATGAAAAGAAATTGGTGGTCAAAAACACAGTTGAGCCTAATGTATGGAATGGAAAATGTAATCAAAAATACTGAAGCAACATCTGAACTATGACTGAATAGAAACAAGAGCTTGATGATGACTTCTTAAACAAATGGCACAAACTAGATTTTGAGAAATGATTACTAAATATGCAAGTTTTCTAACTAGACAGTTAGACATTAATCATGATGCAACATTCTATTCTAAGCTCATCTATTCCATGACTAATTCCTAGTTCTATTCTACAATTTCAATTGAAGGTCACAGAGTCTATACTCAAAGAGTTATTGGTTTCTTTTCAAGGTAGTTCTGTTGAGGAAGAGCTCTGTTTATGGTGAGGAATTTGCAGTGATATTTCAGACCTTGTAATGATGTTATCTTATGTTCCTAAGGTTATGGATCACTGGTGGTTTTCAGAACAAAAAGATATTTGTAAATAATGAAGGCTGTCTTATGAATCCTATCAACTAAAGTGATCTACTGTGCAAAGGGTGACAATGTGACTATGAGATGTAAGTGCAATGAATTAATTTAAACATGAGCTTAAGATGCTTCTGAACTAGAACAATGTCAAACTATAAGCCATCATCAAACTTGAAACGAAGTAGCTGGACATGAATTAAATGCAAAATAAAACTCCGGAGCATTCTAACTAACATGCATTATTCTATGAAGTTACACAATCTGTTTGTTCATCATTAATGATATTTTGGAAAAGTTCCTTCTTGTGGAAGAGGTAGAACAATTCTGACTGTGGACTTGTATGCAATTGAAAGCAAATGAACTGAAAGAAAATGAAAAACTAAGTTGTCACATCACGGTCATATCTTGAACTTCTTAAGGATGTATTGGAAGAATTTCTTCTTGTGGAAGAGTGATTAGGACAAGTGCAACTGTGATAGTGAAGACTAAAAACTACAACTAATTCCTACAATACTATAGCTATTCATCATTCATTGTTATGATCTGTTGGAAGAATGTCTTCTTGTGAAAGAACTGGAATGAATATAACTACAGTATCTAGTTAAAAGCAAATACAAATTCAACTCCTATCCTATAGTACCATAGTCATTAAACATTCATCATTTTAGTCTATTGGAAGAGTGTCTTCTTGTGGAAGAACTGGAACGAATATGACTACAGTAGCTAGTTAAAACAAATACAAATTTAACTCCTATCCTACAATACCATAGTCATTTAAACATTCATCATTTTAGTCTGTTGGAAGAGTGTCTTCTTATGGAAGAACTAGAATGAGTACGACTACAGTAGATAAAACAAAACAACTACTAATTCAAATGCAGAACGTAAAGACGGCTAGGAAAAACTTATCTAATTTACGCAAAAGAAATCCGTGCAAGGGGCAGGGGCCCTCTACCACTTGACGGCATTCAACTCCAAATTAAATCACGCCTTCAAGATAATTTTGTCTGCTCCATTAACGATGCAATAGTTTGAACATAATGCTCTGTGTCTTCAAAGACGTAACACAGAGTTTACACAAAATCTAGCAGCAAATCTAACACAAAATTTCTAACTAAGCTCTCGACCTACTCAAGAGTTTATAAAGTAAATGCAAGTAACAATAATTACAATAATTTAGGAATGATGTCTTTCCTTATCCAAATCATCTTAGGAGTCTTTGAGGTGGCTGCGTGAAGGAGAAAGGACACCTGGACTGTGACAGTCCTAGTAGGAGTCTTCCTTCACAAATGTGTTCCCACGTGCATAACCGTACCCAGAATTCATTTCCTCTTCCATGACGAGCAACACACCATGTAGGCACGACGTGGATCATGCCCATATGCGTTTTTCCTCAAGTGGCCACCTGGAACATGCTCAAACATAAAGGTAGCTGCAGAATCGCCGGTTAGCTACGGAATGCATGCATTCTGCAGCTAGTTCCGGTCAAAATGCTTAACAATGGCAACAATCACAAAATTCAACAAGTCAGTCATGTAAACCATTCTAGAAGTAATTTTAACTATTTTTATTGATCAATTGGGTTTAAAATGGAAATGGATAAGGGAAAATGAGGTAAAATGAGGTGAAGGAAAGCACAAATTTGAGGCTCAACAGTTAGAAACATAATTTTAAACAAAATTGGCCCTAGGTGTGGCAAATGACTTGGCCCTTGGAATGAATTCTTGGAAAATGATGGAGGCATGATGTTTATGAGTTTGCATGGAATTATGCTTGCTAAAATGATACAACAAATGGATCCTTTTCTCTTATGCCTCCTTTCCATAGCAAAGCGTAGCTTAGTTGGAAGACGAAATTAGGGTTTGGTGTAGGAGATTTAGGACTACCTTGTAGAGGAAGGGGAATGAAGGGTTTAAGGGTTGTCTAAATTCTTGGGGAAATTTTGGGGGATAGGGATAGATGTTAGAGAGTAGGGGAAAGTGGAATTTCAAGAATTGAGTGAGGGGAAAGGGTCCAAAAGGGAAAATCACAGGCCTAGTTTCGAAATGTGTAAAATTGTAGCAATAGGCTAGGTTTTGTAGAAAAATGATGAGTTTGAGGGATAGGAGTGATGAGAAGTGTTATGAAGGTATATTAAGGATAGGAGGAGGTGTAAGATGATGCAAGAAAACCCTGCAAAACCCAGAATCTCTCCAATACTATGCATATAAAAATGCATCTCAATAACTTCCCAAATAAAAACTCCAAGTCCAGGCAATTACATACACTATCATTCGTGGAAGCTTGTAACATTGATTCACAAATTAGTATGGTTTATGGAAACCATACCTCAACACAAACCAATTCCCTATTCTTCCGTGCAGAAGCTCCTTTCTGAAATACTTTACTATGGTTATAAAACCACAACCAAAATTCATTTCATTGTTTCAATATTCAACCCACACTTCGTAGGCTTCAATTGTTATTCAAACTCCATATCAGTCAATAATAGTCACTATATGAAGTGGATATTTTGTATCCCATAACTCAACTTTCGACCAAATAGTTGGCCACCATCGATGAGCATTAAAATATTTGCTCATACTCAACAACTCACACAATTCAGTAGACATTCATAATGAACGGTTTTCAAGAACAAATGCCACCATTTAAAAAAATGTCATTGCTTCTCTACTATCCCATGGGATGCAATTCAAAGATCGGATGAGATTTAAAACAAAATTTCCTCACCTATTTGCAAGTCAAAAGCATTCAATATTCTGAAGAGGTTGTGCCCATTACTCATTGCCAAAGTTTCGCTGCACTCTATGCGCAATTTTTCACTGGCCCAATTGTATTTCCACCATACATTCGACTCAAAACTTCTGGACTTGAATACACATTTTTTCACACGATTTCAACATCGCTCACATTTCTTCGGCTTCTATACTTTAAAATCAACAGCCCAATTACAATGCAATGCATCACAATTACTAAAAATCGATCTCAATCGTTCACAGCACCTCTACGATGGCATCAATTCATTTAACGCTTCTATATTTAAGGTTTTAAACCAGCGTTCAACATAAATACATCCACCACATCATTTTATAATGCATTTGAATAAACTAGCATTCAAAATCTAACTTACCTTTCATTGTTCATAATTACAAAGTTATGTTTCTCATTTCAGCCTTGTTACTGATATCGATCTCCACCTTTAATGCTGTGAATCGACCTGGTTTCTGGAACAGATTATGCCTGATTGCAAATATGGGGTTTAATAGATCCCGTTTCTTCCATTCTAATTGAAAATCAATGCAGAATTAAACCCTCTATGTTTTCACTTCCATTGCGCCATTTTTAATGTGAGTTTCACTTCCACTCTGTGTTTAACACTGTTGCACTTACCTTACTGTGCGATGACTCTTCAATTCTTCGAACAGCTTCACCTCTTTGTTCTTAATTCTCCAATCGACAGAACGACCACCCCTTCCTTATCTCTGTGATACAATAAAATTGATTCAAATTAAATAACCAGATTCATTACAAAAATCTTTGCGTACATTTCATGGATATAAATGCCGCTCTCTTCCTCGTTGACTTCTACGCCAGACAGAAGTTTACGAGCTTAGCCATATTCTATGTGTCAATTATTCCATTTCCAAGCCAGAACTTGGCTCTTCAAACCAGATTTATATCGCTGGTCAATAATGTGAAATGTGAATCGATCTTACTCTTCAATTAAGCAATAAGCCTTCAAATTCATGATTGATGTCTTTCGAATTGCCATTTAGACTTTTGGCAATTTCTATATGGCACTTCATTTCAAATTGTGCGCTTTCTCTACATCTGCAAACCTTCAAACCATAAAGTCGACGTTAGATAACATCGATCCCTATCTCATATGCAGAGCTTCTTCTATTACAAAGTTTATCATATGAATAAATTCATAATTCAAACATCTTCCTACCAAGCTCGACCAAGGATATATATATATCACACAAAATTTTCAAACCAAATTCCTCATCGATATAATCAAATGCAAACAATTACAAAACCCTTCTTGGTTCATGGCCAGATTTTTAAATCAATGGCCCTTTTACAAAAGCCCGTAGGCTTACAAACTTTGTTGTTCAAACCACACCTCTAATCACTCTATTTTTCCTTGATCTATTTGGCCTTTGAGTCTCATTAATTTATACAAATTGAATTGAACCAATTTTGGTTCACATCCCTTTAACAAATCCTCAAATATCTCAACAAATCCTACAATATAGATTTATCCCTAGAATCTTGAAACTAAATCTATCTTAGGCTTCATCATTAATTCTTAGATATCTCAAGTCTAATTTCTCTCATGTTTTCCAATTATTTGGAAATATTAACAAATCCTCACATATAATTAATTAAAAATATAATTTAATCACTCAAAAATCTAATTAATATTTACATGAAATTAATATTTCCTCACAAACATAAGACCCCTTAGTTTAAATAAAATACAAGGTATTTTCTCGAATCTAATGCTCCTACATCATAAGAGCATCAGGATACAATCCTTGTTGATTTTTTAACCATGGAGATCATGAAACCAAGAAAAATGCCCTCAACAACCCTAGATGGATAATGGAGTCATAGGCAAGGGACAAACATATTAATGAGATTATGGGTATGAAAATGGGACAGAGATGAGAGGCATGAGTCCATGAGGGATATTTCGTGAGTGATAGGTTGACTATGACATGATAGAGTAGGGAGATAGTGAAAATTTATCCTAAGGATAATGAAGGCAGTGATATTTCTAAAACTCACAATATTCATGAATTTGGTTTCTAGAAATCTAGGATAAGCATTTAGTTATCTATGAAAATAAAAAATTACTGATGGCTAAGGGCAGCTCCTTTTAAGGAGGTGTCCATAACTTCAGATCTCTGGTTTTATGAAGACCAATGCCTCATCCATTGGGCAGATTTTTACTTCTTCTCATTTGCTGATGCTTCTTTGAATTTGTGATCTTAATAATCTGAAAAACATGATTATCTCAAATTCATCTCTACCTACCCAACCTACTTACCTAACAATTTTTCTTCCTTGGGTGCACTTACACTGGCAAACCCTTGACATTGTTTTCTTTTGAAAGAAAAATGTTGAGCACCAAATCTAGCAACCTTTCTGATCATTTTTATCATCCTTTTTTATCCTTTTGTGTTTAATTATCTACATTTTCTATGCTAAACTTATGAGGTAAATACCCCTAACTTGTCCAATTGGAATATTTTAATTAATGATGTAAAGTCATGGAGTCTTACCTATTTGCAGCACGAAGATATGTGCTTGACTGCAGTTTGGAGAACAGGAACCCTTGCTCCAGCGGTTTGCAACAGATTTGGTAACGGTCAGCTATAGGAAGATCGCGCAGTTGGAGTCAAAATTCCCTGGACCTATTCTAGGCCCCTTATTCTAACTTGGACATATGATGTTTGTGTTGTTCCAAATGATGTTTATTTCTGAATGCGTGATTACCACATTCCAAGGTGATCTGTTATTCTCCCGCGCTGTGTATAAAATGGATATTGTTCCTGTAAATGGGGGTTCCTGAAGGGATATTGTAATCACATCTTACAGATTAATAAAGTACTACTAGTTTTGTTGTTCTAAGTGTCTTCGTGACTAACGCAGCCCTGATCAGAGAGCTGGGCCCGCTCTTCTGATCAGGTGTTGCGTCTGAGTGTGTGAATTGTTTCTTTGTTATGGTTGCTGTTATTTTTCTTTACTGTTAAGAATTTTTTGAAGTTCAGTATTTGATTTAATCTCACGGAATTTTTTTGAATCTTAATTATAAACCCTTGGTTAAGACAGATTATTTGTTTGTTCCTGCATATGCCTTGCGCGTTGCCTTGAAAGGATATGCTCCCAGATTGATAAAATTAATGTCGTATTAGGGTGGATAAATAATTCTTACCTGGACACCAACATTTTGACGTCGTTGCCGGGGAGGCTAACAAGGTGCAAGCAACGATTCGAACCAACTAGAGGGTCAATCTCTCGTCCTGGGGAGAGATCGAGCTTTCTCACTCTGCTTCAAGTCCTGAGCATAGGTTTTTATTTTGGTTTATTTATTTCTATTTCTGTTCTGGATTTAGGGCCATATTCTTGTCCTGGGGAGGGAGGAGTCTTTTGACGCCCTACTCCAGGCCCTGGGTGGAGTTATTTCCTTTTAACTTTCATGTGTTTTCTTGGGGGGAACCCTTAGCTTTACCCTAGAGAAGGAGGAGTCTTTCGACACCCTACTTTAGATCTAGGAGTATTAGGTCTTCCTGTGGATTGTATTGTTTTGGTTCTTGTCCCAGGGAGGGAGGAGTCCTTTAACACCCTGCTTCGGGCCTGAATCCATAGCTTTTTGTTCTACTGTCTTTTTTTTTTTTTTTTTGCGAACTCTTTTATCTTGGGGAAGGAACGGTATTTTGACACCTTACTCCAATATTAGAGCATTGTAGGTTCATACACAGAACTTCCATCATACCAATTTTTGTATGAATAAAGAACCAAATAAGAGGGGTGGAGTGAGAGCCCCCAAAAGAGGAAGACTAGATCTGGGAAGAAAATCTTATATTCAGCAGATTATAGAAAAGGTAGAGTCAAAAGCATCTTCTTGTGCAGCTTGTTGAGTCTCAAAAATGTTCTCCATATTCATACATATTTCCATTATGTCATAACCATTTAGCTCTTATTTCATAGCCATTTGACCTAAAACCCTACATCAAGTAACCATTTTCATAAATATATGGGTTAGAATCCTTGTTTTCCAAAGTTATTTATTTTATGTATTTAAAGTGAATTTATGATTAGAAACTAGAAAATTAACATAGTTTCATATATCTATATATGTGTTGTGAGTTTTTTGACATGTGTAGGTCAAAAATGAGACTTCTAGAAGACCCTTATGTGGCACTCTAAGGCCAAATTCGAATTTAGTTGGAGAAGATCATGGGATCATGAGAACATGTGTCTCACTTCCTTGTTGTATTGAAACTCTAAAAGGATATGTGTCTCACTTCCTTGTTGTATTGAAACTCTAAGAGGATATGTGTCTCATTTCTTAGTTGTGTTGAAACTCTAGAAAGACATGTGTCTTATCATTTCCTATTTTGATTGTAACTCTAGAGATGGAAGGAGAGATTCATGGACTCCCATTAATGAGATGACTCCTCATATTTTGTATAAATAGGAGAAGCTTTCTCCTATCATAGGTAATGAGAAAGTAATGAGGAAGTAGATTTGTAACAAAGTTCAAGATGGAATGGGATGTAGATTTGTGAGTTCTTTTTAATAGAGAAATTCAGTTCTTTGATGTTGTTTTGATTACAACTTTAAGGAGATGAAGGACTTCACCAAATTGGTAGCAGAGGGCTCCTGCTATCCAAGGAGGCTTTTACATGTTTTCTAGATAAGTAGCTTTCAATTCTGTTTTGTCATATTTCTTTACTTAGATTGCTTTCTGAAATCATAGCTTTTAGCATAATTTTTCATGGTAGCCTGGGCATTTGCATATCTTTTGACTAATGACATGGAATCAATATTGTTCTGCTGTTAATTTATTTTTTCTTAGTTTTTGCTTAATTCCGGTATTGCTTTGTTTATTTCAGTCTTGCACATTTGCTTTAGTAGTTAGATTTAGATATATTAAATTGCTCATGTCATTTTCAGTTACCTCCGAAAGCCACAGCTGGACTGATGGTGAGAGATTGTATTATGAAATGTGTAGTTTGATATTAGTTTCCTTTCTGCAAATTTAGATATATTAAACTGCTCATAACATCTTCAGTTGCCTCCGAAAGCCACAGCTGGACTGATGGTGAGGGATTGTATTATGAAATGTGTAGTTTGATATTAGTCTCCTTTCTGCAAGTTATAAATATTAAATTGTGCATGACATCTTCAGTTACCTCCGAAAGCCACAGCTGGACTGATGGTGAGGGATTGAATTATGAATGTGTGGTTTGATATTAGTTTACTTTCTGCAAGTTAGATATCAGTTACTCAAGTTGTTTATGGTTACTTCCGAAAATCATAGCTGGACTATTGATGAGGGATCAGAAGACAAGTTGATGTAATTTGATTTAGATTTACTTTATTGCAACTTTTGGATTTCTTTCAGCATAGTTTCTTTTGTGTTTAGACAACAGCAAGAATAGTTTGGTTTCATGCTCACTAGTTCATTGTTTTGATTTATTAGATTAGCAGCACCTTTTTCATTTCAGTAGCACATTTTCATTTCCTTTCAAGTTTTGTCATTGTATGTTTCAAATTCCTTTTTCAGTTTCAAGTTGGTAAATCATTATAAAGGACATCATTGTCTTGAATATCCATAACCATATTTGTCTTTTATAATTTCATAAAAATCCAAAAACGACAAAAATTAAGAGATAGGTTATCTTGCACATATAGTGCGCCACACTTCGTCAACTTATGAATCCCTGGTTGATAATTTATGTTAGCAATTTAGGACACACTAAATTGACCAAACACAGCTGCAAGGCCAGGGGCTAGGAGAGTGGAGTCTGAGGGACAGTCAGTGGATCAACCAGTGCAGGCCACGGTATCCCTTGGTGATTTGGTACAATAAGGTCCTCCAACAGTGGAAGAAATAATCAGCAGTAGACCGGACCGAGAGGATCTTGTGCTGGTAATAGCAGATGAAGAAGTCGCAAGCAGAACATCGACGGAGTCAGATTGCTCTAGTAAGGGAAAGGAAGTTGTAGTCGAGGGATTGAACCATCAGGACATAGGAAGAAGAAACGAGGGGATATTAGTGTCGCTAAGAGACCGGGGAAGTGCCACTAAAGCAACTCGTGTCCCAGTAGTGAGGAGTCCCCGAACATCCTCCACAGAGCCTGTTGAAATCCCCAGCTATTATTGGAAGATATTTATGGCTCCCACAACCTCCACTATCGAATTTCTCATTGGGAATCTGAGAGTTGGCGTGCCTACAAAGCCTATCCCATTGGCAGCCTTACTGAACTTCCATGGGATTGTTTCAGAGGATCCTGACACATTTTTATTTGAATTTAACATAGTGTGCCGGGGGTATGATTACACGACAGATGCCCAGAAGTTAAATATTTTTTCTTCTACACTAAAAGGGATGGCTCTGCGATGGTTTATTGGCCTTGGAGGAAAATCCATTTCCACATGGAATGATATGCAAAAAAATTTCTGGAAAAGTACCAGGATTACTACAAATCCCGAAATGTCAAGGAGGAACTTGTCAAGTTCACACAAAAGGAAGATGAAAGTTTGGAAGATTGTGTGGAGAGGTTTAAGTACCTCTTACAGAGGTCAGGTCATTTTGATTTGGATAAGGAAATTTTGAAGGTTATCCTCCTTTGATCCTTTCGAGAGGACTCAATGGAACTGTTGAATATTGTGGGAAAGGGAGGCATCTCCAAGGAAACCTTTGAAGGTATTTGTGATTTGTGTATCTAGTGCTCAAGGGGGCTTGCTAGAAATAGATCAGGGATCCGTTCAGTAAAAGGATCCAGTGGGTGTGTTACAAAAGCAGAAATTGGGAACCTGCTAGAAAACTTAAGGACAGATATCCTTAGTACCCTCTCAACACAAATGGACACTTTGCAAGTAAAGCAGAAGCAGCTGGAAGTGGATAGGACCATGGAAATATTTTGCTCGAAGTGCAAGAAGAATCATCTGGAAAGGGAATACCATTAAATTCCATAGAAAAATGTGACATCTATGAGTTGAATCATGTAACAAGCTCATGCCCTTCGTTTTCGGGCCTGAAAGCGGTGTTTCAAGGAGCAAGGGAGGACACAGAGCAATTGTACGTTATGGGCGCCAGGAAGCCGTGGAAACTTTGACCATCGATGGGAAATCAAGGTATGTACCCAAATCCATCTCAGTATTTCAATAACTACAACATGAATCCTCAAACCATGCCTTGTCCCCCTATGTGGCCGCAATACCAGTACCCACTGTGGTAGTAATGGAACCCTCAAGCCAATGTGAGCTCACCATGGGCTCCAACATGGCAAGGACCCTCCTTAGGGTAGTTTCCTCAATAGATTCCATAGCAGCAACTCAAATTACCCTCCAATGTGCCTCCTGGTAATCAGCCTGTCAATCCTCAGCTTCCAATGTAGCCTAATCCTAATCCCAATAATAAAGGAGCCCATCAAGCTGATGTTCTTAACCTGCCTTCGTATAGTATCTCTACTGTAGAACTGTATGAAATGAATTTACGATCAGGTCAAACAGTCAATGTCCAACCCCCTCCGGTTATCATTGAAAAAATTGATAATGAAGAAAGAGAGGCACAACCGACCAGTAGAGAGCCAAAACAAACTGTTAAAAACTAGGTGCCTCTTGTAAAACAACATTAAACTCAACCACCTTACCCAGAGAGATTGAATATGAGTAAACCAAGCCCACAAGATGAATTTGATTTATTAGGAGAATTGTAGAATTTATTTGTTAAGATTCCCTTGTTACAAGCTATGAAGGATGTGTCAATTTATGCAAAGACTTAAGGAATATTGTTCAAAGAAACTTGCGAAGAAAAGTAAGGACCCCCTCACTATACATGTTTTGGGAAAATTATCGGACTTCATGATGGGAAAATCAATACCAGTGAAATATGGAGATTTGGGGAACCCAATTTTGACAGTACAAATTAATGGGGTAGAGAATCCAAATGTACTGGTAGACCTGGGCGCTGCCATCAATGTCATCACCATTGAAACCATGTAAACATTAGGCCTCCAACATTTGAAGCATACACCTACAACGTTGGAATTGGCAGATCGATCTATAGTTAAACCTGTAGGGAAGTTGGAGGACGTGACAATTTCAGTAGATGCACGGCATTACCCCATAGATTTCCTGGTATTGCAGACACAATATTCAGTGGGTAGTCACCCCTTGATTTTGGCTAGGCCATGGCTGGTTACTGCAGACGCTTATATTGGGTGCCGTTAAGGAAATATGGTTATATTTAATGGGCATAACACCAAGAACTTGGTACTATACTCACTTGTAGAACCAGATGCACCTAAAAAGTCAGCAGGCAGTAAGAAGGTTGTATCTATGATAGAGGTCGAAGATGAAGAAGTGAGACTGGTCCTTACTATCGGGCATGCCCTTCAGTTGAAGATGGAATCAGAAGATGACATGATCAATTCCTTCATGAATGATCCTTGTTTCATTTCAGAGTCAAATCAGCAGGTCTTAGAATCCATCCTAAGCTGTGAAACTCAGGATGTTATTGAAACATTGGAAGAGTTAGAGGAAGATGTAGATGCACCTCATGAAAGTGTTCAAGTAGAGATAGAACTCGGGAAAAATCTGAATATTAATCCGGGTCTGTCAGAATCTCAGAAGAAGCAGCTAGTAGATGTTCTTCAGAAGCATAAGGAATCTTTCGCTTGGGATTATTCAGACATGAAAAGGATCCTTGCCAACTTATGCACCCATAACATATCTATCAAGGAAGATTGTAGTCCTATAAGACAACCTCAGAGAAGGATGAATCCTGCATTGAAAAACATTGTGAAAGAAGAGCTTCAGAAATGATTGGATGTGGGTTTTATCTACCCTATCTCAGAAAGCCAATGGGTCTCACCATTAGTAATGGTCCCTAAGAAGAATGGTAAATGGAAGATCTGCGTGGATTATCGAGAGTTAAATAAGGCAATGCAGAAGGACCATTTTCCCTTACCATTTTTCGATCAAGTTTTAGAAAAATTGGTTGGCAATAATTTTTTCTCATTTCTGGATGGGTTTAGTGGATGTAATCAAATCCAGATCGCTCCTGAGGACCGGGACAATACCACTTTCACATGCCCCTGGGGGACATTCGCATACCAGGTCCTTCCTTTTGGCCTGTGTAATGCCCTTGCAACATTCCAGAGGGAAATTTTGGGAATCTTCTCTGATATGATAGATGATGGTGTTGAAATTTATATGGATGACTTCACTCCATATGTGGACTCATTCTTAGAGGGGCTGAAAAATTTAGAAAAATTTCTTGAAAGATGTATATAAGTGCGTGTCTCCCTGAGTACAGTAAAATGCCACATGATGATGGAAAAAGGAATTGCTCTGGGAAATTTTCTTTCGGGTGAAGGAATCAGGATGGACCCAGCAAAAATAAAGGTAATTCTGCACTTTCCAACACCTAAAACACCCACACAGGTACGTAGTTTCATTGGCTATGTTGGTTATTATAGGCATTTCATAGAAAATTTTGCAAAAGTAGCGCACCCACTATTTCAATTACTGACAAAAGAATCAAAATTTGTGTGGTGAGATGATTGTGATATAGCCTTCACAAGAATTAAATAATTATTCTGCAGTGCCCTGATTCTTAGAGGACCAGACTGGGCGTTACCTTTCCACATTCATACGGATGCTTCCCAAACATCAATTGGTGTAGTACTGCAACAACAAGAGGATAAAGTACCTTACGCAGTCTACTATGTTAGTAATAATTTGGCCCCTGTTGAATTAAACTATACGGTGGCTGAGAAAGAGTTCCTTGCTGTAGTTTATGCCATCAACAAGTTCCAACATTATATTACCGGGTATTCTACTTTTGTGCACACTAATCATGCATCCATCAAGTATTTAATAAACAAATCTGTTACCCCTGGTCGTGTTACAAGATGGTTGTTGCTACTACAGGAATTTGATATTACTATAGTAGATAAACTAGGGAAAGACAATGTGGTTGCAAATTTCTTATCTAGGATAGAACATGATGGTAAGAATACACCAGTTGAAGATAATTTCCCAGATGAGCATATTTTTGCATTTTTTGCTAACATTCCGTGGTATGCAGATATTGCTAATTATCTTTCTATAGGTGAGGTGCCTCGTTACTTGTCCTATAAGTAGCAAAGGAAGATCACTCACCGGAGTACCCGATATTCATCGATGGCAGGATATCTATTCCATACAGGGATTGACCAGCAGATTCAGTGTTGTGTGGCAAAGGATGATATTTATGAGATCTTAAAGGATGCACATGATGGACCCTATGGAGGATATTTTGTAGACAAAAGGATAGGTCATAAAGTGCTGCGTATGGGATATTATTGGCCCTCCATCTTTCATGATGAGCGGGATTATATTCGAAGGTGTGATAGATGTCAGTGGATGGGAAAACCTAGGAGAGTAGATGAAATGCCTCTTCAACCCCAGATATTCCTTGAACCATTTGAGAAATGAGCCATCGATTTCATTGGACCCTTTAACCCACCTTCTCATCAGAAAGCCTACATCCTAGTTTGTACTGATTATGTAACTAAATGGGTGGAAGCTAGAGCAGTCATGAGAGCAACAGGGAAAGTAGTGGTAGACTTCCTTTTTGAAGAAATATTTTCTCGGTATGGGACTCCAAGAGAAATTGGAAAGTAACAAAGTGATGCAGAAATACAGGGTCAAACATAGAGTAACAACCCCCTATCATCCACAGGTGAATGGGCAAGTAGAGAGTACAAACAAGGTATTGGAAAATATCTTGACAAAGACAGTAGCAAGTCATCGCCGGGATTGGGCACAAAATCTCTCAGAAGCTTTATGGGCCTATATAACAACACGACGGAACAAAACGGGGTTTTCTCCATTGGAATTAGTTTATGGGAAATCCCCCTTGTTTCCAGTAGAATTTGAAATTAGCACACTCAGAACAGCTCTGGAAGTAGGCTTAGATCTATCAAAAGTATAGAAACACCGACTAGAACAGCTGAATGAGTTAGATGAGATTCAATCGGTAGCTGTCCAGAGAACTACTGCTGTTCAACATTAGAGAATGAAATGGCATGATAAATTCATCAAAACTAAGGTGTTTCATGAGGGGGATTGGGCGTTACTGTATGACTTCCTATTTAAGGATTTCAAAGGAAAGCTTCGCACTCGCTGGATGGTACCATATCAAGTGGATGCAGTGTTCGATAGTGGAATGGTTAGATTAATTACAATTGATGAGAATCAGACCACGTTTGTGGTGGATGGACACTGTCTAAAATTATACCATCGTCTAGCCTCTAAAGATGCCTTTGTCAAAACCCTTTCAGATCCAAGAAAGTGATGCAGAAATACAGGGTCAAACATAGAGTAACAACCCCCTATCATCCACAGGCGAATGAGCAAGTAGAGAGTACAAACAAGGTATTGGAAAATATCTTGACAAAGACAGTAGAAAGTCATCACCGGGATTGGGCACAAAATCTCTCAGAAGCTTTACGAGCCTATATAACAACATGGCGGAACAAAACGGGGTTTTCTCCATTGGAATTAGTTTATGGGAAATTCCCCTTGTTTCCAGTAGAATTTGAAATTAGCACACTTAGAAAAGCTCTGGAAGTAGGCTTAGATCTATCAGAAGTATAGAAAGACTGACTGGAATAGCTGAATGAGTTAGATGAGATTCAATCGGTAGCTGTCCAGAGAACTACTGCTGTTCAACATTAGAGAATGAAATGGCATGATAAATTCATCAAAACAAAGGTGTTTCATGAGGGGGATTGGGCGTTATTGTATGACTTCCGATTTAAGGATTTCAAAGGAAAGCTTCGCACTCGTTGGATGGTACCATATCAAGTGGATGCAGTGTTTGACAATGGAATGGTTAGATTAATTACAATTGATGAGAATCAGACCATGTTTGTGGTGAATGGACACTATCTAAAATTATACCATCGTCCAGCCTCTAAAGATGCCTTTGTCAAAACCCTTTCAGATTTAGCTGATCTAATGGTTATTGCAATAGAGGACACTCTCACTCTTCAATAAAAAAAATTTAATAATAATAATAAAAAATAAAAAATAAAAAAAATAATGATGATAATATGTGGTTATTACTTACTTGTTTGTATTTTGCAGGAATAATAAAGAAATATGGCCAGGAGGAAAGTAACATTCGGTGTGTTACTCCATCAGTGCTGCTTTAGAGATATTTTGTTTCATGATGCTATTACTCTGCAACTGTTGTTACTCGGTAACTGCTATTACTCTGCAAAATGCTGTTACTCTATAGCTATTGATACTCTGAAGTTGCTATTACTCGGTAACTGTTGTTACTCCACAACTTCTGTTACTCCGTAGCTGCTGTTACTCTGAAGTTGCTACTATACTGCTGATGCTGTTACTCCGCAACTGCTGTTACTCCGTAGTTTTTGTTACTCTGAAGTTGTTGCTACACCGTCGATGTTGTTACTCTGCAATTGTTGTTACTCTGTAGCTGCTGTTACTCTGAAGTTGCTACTACACCGTTGATGCTGTTACTCTGAAGTTGATGCTACACCACCAATGTTGTTACTCCGTAACTATTGTTACTCCACAACTGCTATTACTCTGCAACGACTGTTACTCTGTAACTGTCGTTACTCCGTAGTTGTTGTTACTCATTATTTCCATTACTCACTATTCATGTTATTCACTGATGTTGTTACCTACTATGCTGATACTATGATAGATATTTCTGTTGCTACTCCACTTTAAGGTAAGTCCGTAGGTACATCTCCATTGATCTTATGGATTTAATTAAATATTCCAAAAAGACGGTCAAACGTGCCGAGGATGGCCGTCATTAGTTGGTGGGGGGGGAATTGTCATAATGAATGAAGGCATACTTCGTAAAGGTATTTATGACACATGATTCCCACCTAACCAAATCTAATGATTTCAGGTACTCCGTATTCATACCATATGAGTTGGAATGCATACTTGTACACACAAAAGTCATATCAATCACCCTCCCAACACGCCGCATTAAATCTTGAGAATATCTAATAGTAATACCATAATCTGTCATTACTCCCAAGCATACCAGTACTATTTTGTTGAAAATGCAACAAGATGATGGAGCTTAGTGAAATGATGTCGCCTTCACTAAGTGGGCCCGTAGGCTATTTTTGGCGCAAAGTCTATTTTTAGACTATATCTATTTTTAGACATATGGATCATGGTCTATGAGTTGCAGGATGCTATTTATGGATGATTGGTCGAGTTGGTAAAAATACATGGACCTCTATTTTTAGACATTGGGCGGTTTCTATTTTTAGACTACCGGGCTAAAAATAGAACAGTCAATTATTATTAACCCTTAATAATATTTAGACTATAAACATTATCTTATCCTCTTGGAGCACTTCAGTTTGATGCTTGGATGTGGCACATGCAGCTGACAGAAGGAAATACGCTTTTCCTAAGGGTTATTTGAGTTATTGCATGGTTGACTTCAGTGAGAACTCATGTGGCAGAGTTTGGTGGAAGTTGATGAGATAGTTGGTGGAGTTGTGTTCTGTTTAACTTAGTTGAATTAGTTGTATTTAGTCTAACTGAAAAATACACTAGTGATGAGTGGTGTGAATTAATTATTAATTAATTCACTAATTATTAACTCATAAATCAACTAAATAACACATCAGTTAACTGCAATGCATGGACAGTTCAGTGGAGACCAATGTTAGAGGTGGGTGAAAGGGTGAGTCTACTATTAGTTGTGACTATTGGCTGTGCATGATATTTACACACACATTGATGGAGATTGCCAATGAGGATTGCGTAGTTGGAGCTAGTGGGATTCAAACTTGGATCTCATCATTAATCAACTTGGATTGCGCAGTAGAGGCAGGCAGACTTGTGGAGGAGATTTGAACCCATGACTTGTTCAAATCTCAGTTTGTTTGTGTGTAACTTTTTGGAGATAGTACTGAGTACTTGTGAGGATTATTGTGCTATGTATTGTTACATTTTCTCTATCATTATAATATACATATATTTGGGGGTTTTCAGCTATTTCTTTCCCCATTACATACTGTGTTGATATGTGTGCTTGATTATGTTTTAATGAGCGCATGCGACTGCTTTGTATTTCCGCATATTGATGATCAATTGTAGAAGAGGTTATGCATTATGCATGAAGCTTAAATAGTGTATAATCAGGATAATCTCAGTGAATAATTCAACTATTTTTCAAATTTCTACATGGTATCAGAGCGATATTGATCATCGGATCTATTATAGTGATTACAATTATTTCGGTAGACAGAGTCTGTAACAGGCCAAGTAGCCTCTGGATCCATCCTTTCTTTGAAAGGTGATATATCCAGTAAATTCCCTTACAGTCGATCTCTGTGCTAGAAATACTTTGTTCTCACAGATCCAGAAGCAGCTGAGTTTTTGAGCTTGGAATTCGAATTTGCAGCAGAATTTGGAGTTCGAATTTGCAGCAGTTTTCTTGGTGCTAGAGTTGAAATGTCTTTCAACGGATTGCGACTGGAGTATGCCCTTGAGGTCAGTTCAAATTATGTTGCATGGAAGGACCGAATGGAGGCGGTATTAGATGATAACAGGCTGAAGGAGTTCATAGAAGCTGAGATCCCAAAGCCTACTGATGCTGCTCAAGTTGAGGCTTGGAAAAATAAGATGGCAAAATGTCCAAGGATTCTGTTGGAGGGCGTGAAGGATCACATTGTATCCAGCATGCATGGAAAAGCTTCTCCATAATTGATGTGGAAAGCGTTGATAGATTTATTCCAAAGCAAGAGCGACCAGAGGAAGTTGGCGCTCAAGGATAAACACAGACACATAAAGATGGAGAAAGGCGACAGTATGCCCAAGTACCTCACGAAGTTCATCCAATGCAGGGATGAGATGGAAAGTGTGGGGGTGACTGTTGATGATGAGGAATTGGTGAGCTTGGCTCTCCTTGGTCTTCCGAAGAGTTGGCATGCCTATCAGAATTCTGTCAATGGTCGGGAGAAATTGCCAGGATGGGAGTGACTTTGGTCGGATCTTGTGCAAGAGGAGCTAAGGCGGAATACCAGAGACCGATCTTCATCAAAGGCATCTAATGAAGAAAATTGTGCTTTGGCTGCCAAAGCAAAGAAGGGGAAGAACAAGAAAGCTTCTCATTCCGGTGTGAAAGGAAAGAAGAAGGACATGTCTAAGGTGAAGTGTTTTCACTGTCACCAGCACGGACATTATGCCACAAATTGTCCGCAGAAGAAGAAAAATAAGAAAGCTGCTGGATCTACAGTAGGAGAGGCCTTAGCCTCGCAGTTTGAGCTAGATTTTTTGCTGATCGCATGCTTGGTCTCAAGTGTGATGGGATCAGTATTGTTCTTGGACAGTGGTGCGTCTTTTCACATGACTGGAGATCGAGATCTGTTTTCAGATCTGGATGAGAAAAATCTTGGAGTGCACATCGAGATGGGCGATGATGGTAGATACAGTGCGACCGGTATCGGTACCATTTCCTTTGAGAGGGAGTCTGGTAAACCCTTCGTATTGAAGGAAGTGATGCATGTTCCAGGATTGAAGAAGAATCTGATCTCTGTGGCGATGTTAGAAGACAAGGGGTATGATGTTGTCTTCAGCGAGGGAAAGGCTTTCCTGTGCAGTAAGACAACTGGAGAGACCCGGAAGATAGGGGTTCGAGTCAAGAACCTTTATCAGTTGCAAGTGGATGGCTGCGCAGCAATGGCATGCAAGGCGGAAGGAGTGGTGAGCCGGGATGATGGCGAGCTGTGGCACTGAAGATTGGGCCACCTTCACCATGGAGCTTTGAAGATACTGCAGTAGATTTCTACTGGGCTTCCTAAGGGCACTCTTGCATAGTTAGATCAGTGGAAGGGGTGTACCTTGGGAAAATTTGTGAAAGCCACCTTTCACGAGAAGGATAGTCGCGCCATGAAAATCCTTGAGAGAATTCACACAGACATGTGTGGACCTTTCTCAGTAGCTTCGATAGCAAAGCACAAGTACTATGTGATCTTTGTTGATGATTTTTCTCAGAAGTACTGGATCTTCTTCATGTAGAAGAAGAGCGAGACATACTCAAATTTCTGTGAGTTCAAGGCACTGGTTGAGAAGGAATCGGGGAAGCATGTGAAGGTTCTTAGGAGCGACAATGGTGGTGAATTCATCTCTGCTGAATTCAAGGAATTTTGCAGCACAGAAGGAATTCAGAGAGAGCTCATTGCACCTCATAACCCACAGCAGAATGGGGTTGCTGAGCGGAAGAACAGAACGATCATGGGTGCTGCACGGACGATGTTGCATGATCAGGGCCTACCCCTTCACTTGTGGGCGAAGGCATGCAATACTGTAGTATATGTGCAGAACCGTTGTCCTCACAAGATAATTGGCATGAGTACACCGGAGGAGGTGTTTTCTGGTAAGAGACCTGATATTTCCCATTTGAGGATTTTTGGTTCACCTGTCTACTTGCATGTGACGAAGGATGCCAGGAAGAAGCTGGATCCAACCACAGTGGTTGGGATATTTTTGGGGTACACTGATATGCCCCGCAACTATCGTGTGTATTTTCCAGACAGTCGCAAGACTGTTGTGGGGCGGGATATCAAATTTCAGGAGGAGAAAGCCATGAAGTGTTCACTTGAGAGGGAGCCACACTTGCATGCAGATGAGGAGCTATTATTTCCTAAGGATGAGCTTCAGGATGTGGATCAGCCACAAGAGGAATTTCATGGAGTGGAAGAGACCACTCATGCAGCGCCAACCATCAGAGGGCGCAAGCGCACTACAGAAGCTGAGCGACTGGCTCAAGATGCAGAGAAGGTTGTAGGACCACCTACAGCACAGCGCAGACAGAGACAGTCACCGGACCGGTACACTGGATACATGGCTCTTGTGAGAAAATGTGTCATGACAGAGCCATCCTCTTTCGAGGAAGCTGTGGAGGACCCTGCATGGGTAGATGCCATGGTGGAAGAGTATGATTCGATTGTCAAAAACAGTGCATGGGAGATTGTCCCAAGACCAGAGGGAAAATCAGTGGTGGGTTCGCGATGGATCTACAAAGTGAAGAAGGCGGCTGACGGGAGTGTGGAGAAGTACAAGGCAAGATTTTTTGCCCGAGGCTTCTCACAGATAGAGGGGATCTATTATGAGGAGACCTTTGCACCTGTCGCAAGGTATTCTTCCATACGGACGATCCTAGCTCTCTCAGCGTAGATGGGGTGGCACATCCATCAGATGGATGTGAAGACTGCGTTCCTCAACAGAGTCATTGAGGAGGAGGTGTACATAGAGCAGCCCGAAGGTTTCGAGATCTTCAGTAGTGAGTCGCATGTGTGCAGACTCAAGAGAGCACTGTACGGGTTGAAGCAAGCACCTCGTGCTTGGTACACACGGATAGACAGTTACTTCATCGGACTTGGATTCTCCAAGAGTGAGGCGGATCCTAACCTGTACCAGATTGTGGTGGAGGGGAAGTTTCTAATCATTGTACTGTATGTAGATGATCTGATTTTGACGGGTGATGAGTTGTTGATACTTTCATGCAAGGAGGATCTTGCTAGAGAGTTTGAGATGAAGGACTTGGGCCTCCTTCATTATTTTCTGGGATTGGAAATTTGGCAGCGCAGTGGTGGACTGTTTGTTTCTCAGGGTAAGTATGCCCGGGAGATACTGGAGAAGTTCAACATGCATGGCTGCAAGCCTGTTGATACTCCTCTTCTTGGTGGTTGGAGGAAGGAGGATGCTACTTCAGCGGAGGTAGTGGATGCCACTGTCTATCGACAGTTGGTGGGGTCGCTTATGTATCTGGTCAATACACGACCCGATATATGCTATGCTGTTAACTAGCTTTCGCAAGCTATGGTTAAGCCTACCAAGCTCTTCTGGAAGGCAGGCAAGCATGTATTGCGTTATCTTAGAGGCACATCGGGATATGGACTGTGGTATAGACAGGAGGATG
Organism: Pinus albicaulis; assembly: GCA_034641835.2. NCBI lineage: Eukaryota > Viridiplantae > Streptophyta > Pinopsida > Pinales > Pinaceae > Pinus > Pinus albicaulis. Next base: position 1,938,175,020 of record CM076578.1, read on the forward strand.
GGGTGAAGCTATGTGGCTTCACGGATGTAGATTGGGCAGGGAGCCCAACAGACAGAAAGATCACATCTGGAGGGATCTTCAGTATCGAGTCGACAGTAGTTTCTTGGTACAACAGGAAGCAGAGATCCGTGGCACTCAGTTCAGCAGAGGCTGAGTATATGGCAGCAAGCTTGGCTGCATGCAAGGCCATATGGATGAGGAAGATCCTGGTCAGGTTGTTCGTGTCGCACTTGGAGCCTACTGTGATTTATTGTGATAACCAGAGCTGCATTAAAATCTCGGCTAATCCAGTATTTCATGATAGATCCAAAAACATCGACATCAGGTACCATCATATCAGAGATTGTGTGCAGCGGAGAATCATGTTACTTTCATATATTCCCACGGAGGATCAGGATGCTGACATCTTGACGAAGGCGCTCACCAGGAGAAAATTCGAATACCACAGAGGCAGGATAGGGGTTGCAGATAATCCATATCTTGTTGAGAGGGAGTGTTGAAAATGTAACAAGATGATGGAGCTTAGTGAAATGAAGTCGCCTTCACTAAGTGGGCCCGCAGGCTATTTTTGGCGCAAAGTCTATTTTTAGACTATGTCTATTTTTAGACATATGGATCATGGTATATGAGTTGCAGGATGCTATTTATGGATGATTGGTCATGTTGGTAAAAATAGATGGACCTCTATTTTTAGACATTGGGCGGAATCTATTTTTAGACTGCCGGGCTAAAAATAGAACAGTCGAATATTATTAACCCTTAATAATATTTAGACTATAAACATTATCCTATCCTCTTGGAGCACTTCAGTTTGATGCTTGGATGTGGCACATGCAGATGACAGAAGGAAATACGCTTTTCCTAAGGGTTAGTTGAGCTATTGCATGGTTGACTTCAGTTAGAACTCATGTGGCAGAGTTTGGTGGAGTTGATGAGACAGTTGGTGGAGTTGTGTTCTGTTTAACTTAGTTGAACTAGTTTTATTTAGTCTAACTGAAAAATACACTAGTGATGAGTGGTGTGAATTAATTATTAATTAATTCACTAATTATTAACTCATAAATCAACTAAAGAACACATTAGTTAACTGCAATGCATGGAAAGTTCAGTGGAGACCAGTGTTAGAGGTGGGTGAAAGGGTGAGTCTACTATCGGTTGTGACTATTGGCTGTGCATGAGATTTGCACACACATTGATGGAGATTGCCAATGAGGATTGCGCAGTTGGAGCTAGTGGGATTCGAACTTGGATCTCATCATTAATCAACTTGGATTGCACAGTAGAGGCAGGCAGACTTGTGGAGGAGATTTGAACCCATGACTTGTTCAAATCTCAGTTAGTTTGTGTGTAACTTTTTGGAGATAGTACTGAGTACTTGTGAGGAGTATTGTGCTATGTATTGTTACATGTTCTCTATCATTATAATATACAGATAGTTGGGGGTTTTCAGCTATTTCTTTCCCCATTACATACTGTGTTGATATGTGTGCTTGATTATGTTTTAGTGAGCGCATGCGACTGCTTTCTATTTCCGCATATTGATGATAAATTGTAGAAGAGGTTATGTATTATGCATGAAGCTTAAATAGTGTATAATCAGGATAATCTCGGTGAATAATTCAGCTATTGTTCAAATTTCTACATATTCATCCATTATATCTGAAAGTGGCCATGACATTATTTCAGTGGCCAACAGTTTGGAGCCCTATCACTCCCCCCTGCCAGCTAACTATAGCCGTCGTGCTGACTCTGCCTCTGCAGCAATGGATGGTCGATTTGTGTGACATGAACCTAATGATTTAATGAGAATCTAGAGTAATCGGGAGGTATGGAAAGTATTTGAAAATACAGGTTGGGATGTTTGTTTTGATAGGCTGAATTGATGGGATGAAGAAATCACGATGGAGTTCACATTGAATTTGGAAGAAGGAGTTTCTCAGGTTCATGGAGTCGAAATTCCAGTGATAGAAGAAACCATTGCGGAAGTCAGTGGATTGCCACAGGTCAGAGAACGCTAGTTTTGAAGGAGAACACCCCTCCTGGAACTCCTCCAAGCCTTTCTGCAAGCTGGAGAAAGTATTGTGCAGAAGGGTTGGGGATATGACAAAAATTCATTACCTCATCCATGGGGAGGAGTTGCAGAGGTTGTTATAAAGTATACAACATGTGAAGGAAGATATTCTACCATCTTCAAATATCGCCTCCGCATATTGGCTCACCTATGATTTCCACAACCAAAGGCTTTTTCAATGCATGTGCCCTATTTTCTGTTAAGGAGCTTTCATTTGATGGAAAATTCGGCTCGGGGGGCACGACAGGTGTTTGTGGTCCTCTCTCACCATGGGCTGGTCTAGTTGCTAGTAATGAACGCCATTGAGAAGATCCCAATTTCGTGGGAACTGTTTCGGAATTCCACAGAGGAGGAAATATTAGCCGCTGCGGCTGCTAGGGTAGAAGAACCTGAAGCCATGCAGGAGGATGAAGAGAAGGATGAAGCCATGCAGGAAGATGCAGAGGATGATGATTACATTGATTAGGAGGGGCTAGAAGAGATGGAAATGGAGACTAAAGAATGTGAAGAAGAGACAGTTCCCCAAGAGCAAGCTGAACTCATGGAATTGATGGAAGCTGCAGAGATACCCATTGGCACTATGGCCGAGGCTGTACCATAAGAACCAGCCCCATCTACGGAATCAGCTGAGCAAATAGATAGTGCGATGGGCATGGATGTAAACCCACATCAAATGAAAGAGGGATAATTGGTCAACATTGCGACCGAGGCCACTCCATAGGAATCTCCTGTCAACATGGAACCAATGGAGGAGGGTACTATGATTGAAGAAGAAGTCATGACCACTCAGACTAGAGAAACCACAGAGGAAATGATATGAGAACTAAGGTGTGAGGTTGATGTTGCCCCACAAGAACCAGCATCGACCTTGGGGCTGAATTTAGAGGATTTGTTCCAGTTCCCCGCCTTTCTCCCTAAGGGAGCAAGGGTAACACGTGCCCCGTAGAAAAGAGAGGCAGAAGATTTTTCCATTCCTATGGCTTTGAATTTAAAACAAAGACCACGACCGAAAGAGGCCCCAACAGGCATATCAGCAGGGGATCATCTTACCGGGTCACCACTGGTCATGGCGAATGTACATGATGAGAGAATGGCCATTGGTGAAGAGGAGCGACCAAGGGGAGCTGTCCCGATGAATGAACCAATGGAGCACGTAGGCGTGAAAAGAGTGAAGAAAGAAATAATAGAAGAAGTACAGGCAGAGGAGGTTGGACCAACCGTTGGCCCGATAGAGGCAGTCTCAAGGGATTTACCTCCAGTTGCCGAGGCAGAAGAAATAAGGTCAAGCAAGAAGTGGCAGAGTTGTGTGGACAGCGAAGACTTCCCGTCAAATAGAGATACCAATAGCAGTTTAAGGAAATAATGCAGCTCAAGATGGAGGTAAGGGATTTGAGAAGGAAAGTGCACAGGATGCAGAAATGAATTATAAACAAGTACAAGTGGCAAGCCAGAAAATTGAAAGTCATCGGGGTTGAAGCAGAAACTGAAACATACCCGATTGAACAATTGTTCGAAGCCAGAGAGTATGCCTTAATGGCCGAATTACAGATGTGGAAGTCTACTATGGCTTAGTATAAGAATGATATAAAAATAACTGAGGAGAGAGCCTCCACAACTGTATTTGGATATGTGGAGCACATAGATGTTATGAGATTAAGGCATGCGAAGCAGCAGCTCAAGATGGAGCAGTTAGAAAAACAAGTGGCAGAACTGAAAGATGATAAGGAAAAGATGTTCAATATGGTGCAAGAGGTGATGGCATGTCATCCCCCTGCTTCTTGTTATTCTTTATTCTTGCATGAACGTTTTCTTTCATTCTACATGGAAAGGATAAAAAACGAGGTTAGTTATGAAATAGAAGATGGTGTACAATTCCTCCAAATCAACATCTGATGTGTGAGTTTTACTTGCATGGGTATTTGTTACGTCTAGACAGAGATTTTAACCCAGTCTCGTATGTAGGGGACATCCATTTGGGGGCCCTCACCTCTTATGCTTTCAATCAAATCCATTGGCAGAAGGCTTGTAACACTTTTGAGTCTGTTGAAGCCTCGAAAATCACTGCTACAACATTGGGGGATAACCACCTGGTCCGGACCTTAATACGGCTCCTTTTCCGTTTATGATAGTGGCTCCGACTGGTTTAACTAGGTCCAGATACCTTTTCCCTATCGCTATTGGTTTATGATGTTTCCTTAAATACCAATAGACAGGGATATCAGACCAATTCTTCTTGCTGATCAGGCAAGAGAATGACCCTTAAGCTGATTTGGGTTCAGCCAAACAACAACTAAGATTTTGCCTCTTTGAAAAGAGGACTTAAAAGAATGTAAATTTAATCTAATTGCAAACTTATTCTATAATGCAAGCAAAAAGAAACTAATCTAAATCCTATCTCAATTAGGTAGATGAAAATCTAACCCAACTAAGAGCAAGATGATTAAATAATGAGAATTAAAATATGTCTGGTTTTAAATTAATATTAAGCTAACGAAGAAATTCAATTAGCTCACATTTGTGAGTACCAAAACACATTCTATTGAGACCATTTGACTAAAATAATTAATCATCAACACTCCGGAAGAAATTCACAAAAATTGATGTCGATTATCATATCAGTCAAACTAATAATTAAATGATAACATGTGGAAGAAATTCACAACACATTACTATTTAATAAATCAGTGTTATAAGACAGATTTCTGAGTAATGGTTACTCAGAAATCAGAGTTTAATTCATAAGAGCAGAGATACATAACAATTTGAGACAAATTATCCATATCAACAGAAATGCCAAAAAACATGAATAAAATGAAACAACAATTTTATTAACATAAAAAATGAAACTGGTATTTGATACAGAAATGCCAAAAATACCAGTTAATTGAATCTGCTTCTCTGATCCTGGTCTCTAACAATACTTTACATTACTTGAATTTCTGCTTTCAAGACAAGAGCTGCAGAAATGCAAACTCTGCCCATCATGCATAATTCAAGATATAAAGAATAAACCCTCATTAATGTTCAGATCTGAAATTTTCTCTCCTCCCCATCTACAACTCTAAATCCCTATTACAGAAATGCTTTTAGAAGTCTGGAATTGCAGAGGAGAGCAGCCCCCCTATATTCCATTCTGCAATTTTCTATTTATAATATTTGCAAAGGAATTCTTGAGATGAAAGTTTGTTGAAGAAAATCTATCCAATCACTTTTATTTGCTCAAAAATTCCAATCTTTTAATTGCTGGAGCATTCTCATTGATTAAGATCTTTTCTTCATATCTCTTCTACTGTTTTCCTGCAAAAAGAAATCAAAATAAATTAAGATGCAATCAATAAGAACAAACTATCATTTCTGGCATTTAAAACAAATCCAATCAAATTCTATTTAAATAAATAATTGAAAATAAAATATAAGCTCTCTATTGATGCCTGGGATGGTTTAATTGGCCAAGGATATTATTGACGAATGGATCTGCAATTAGAAGAGGCTTGGACAAATGAAAATGCAGAAAATAAATCAGAAAATTGATTTTGTTTTTAGAAATTCGGAGCTTGATCTTCTGCATGATTTTTGACCCAATTAATGACCAAATCTATTAGTGGAACCTCCTCAGAAATGTTCTCCTTGATTTTATCTTTCCAATGAGCCATCTTGGGCCTCATTTGGCCAAGTAAAACTCATTCTATGAGCTTCCAAAGTTGATGAGTCAAATCTGGCATAATTCTGGAAATTCTGTTGCTGGGCTAAAAATCAGAATTTTTAATTAGAAATTTAATCCTAAATTAGATTATAATTATCTAATAATTAATTCTAAATTAATTATTAACTAACTAATATATACAATTAATTCTAATTAATTATCACCTAATTTAGAAATTAATTAAGTTACAAAATTAAATTAATATACGAATGATTTGAAAAAGTTAATTTAAATATGATTAATATTATAATTCAAATTATATTAAAATTATAATAAACATTATAATTATAATATAATTATTATAATATAAAAATATAAAAATTAATTTACAAACAATTGGAATCAATCCAAAGCCAAAATCCATAAAACAAACCATTGAAATCAATCAAAACTCATTAATTCATCCATGTAAGTTTGTGGAAGGATATGGTGAGTGGAGTGTGAGGTGAGGGTGACGTGAGGGGAAACAAAAACTTTATATTAAAAAAAAAATTAACACATCGCATATCGCAAGAACCTTGGATTGGGGTTTTTTAAATGTGCATGTTCTAAAAATTGCGATGGATCTGAAATTGTGAAATTGTGATCTTGCGATCTGCAATGGATCCGAAATTTGCGATTTGCAATCTGCGATGGATCCGAAATTTGCGATCTGCGATCTGCGATGAATCTGAAATTTGCGATCTGCGATCTGCGACGGATTCGAATTTGCGATTTGCAGTTTGCGATGGATCTGAAATTTGCGATTTGCGATCTGCGATGGATCTGAAATTTGCGATCTGCGATCTGCGATGAATCTGAAATTTGCGATCTGCGATCTGCGACGAATCTGAAATTTGCGATCTGCGATCTGCGATGGATCCGATGATGTAATAATTTTTTATTTTTTTTTGGTTTTATTTTAATGATGTTTAGTTTAGCTATGAAATTTTCTAAACTACAGCCACTCCGAAAAAGAATAAAAAATAGCATTTTTAACCCAGACTAGAAAAATGATGGTACTTCAAAGGAGTACCATTTTTAAACCAGTTGACCAAATGAGGCGAAACAAGCGTCAATAGGAGGCTTATAAAAAATCGATTCAATCAAAACAAGAATCTAAGGAAAATGAAAAATTAATAAAAGCGTAGGATAATCAGTGAAATAAAATCCTAAAAGGCGTTTAGTCAAAATTTTATAAAAAGGGTCCCCATTATTTGAAGTGAACAAGTCAAAAATGGGGGGGTTGTGTTTTACCACAACAATGGCGACACACGGGAGAAGAACCAGTTATCTCTTTTTGATATGAATGATATTTTCCTAAAATTCAAGTAAAAATAATTAAACAAAAGAGAATTATACTTAAAATGCTTGACTAGGTTCATTAGTCTGAATAAAAGCAAGAATCATCTAACTGTAATTTTTCTTAAAATTCCTCATAAATTAAAATATTTCAAAACTTCTATATCAGTCCTTAATTAGTTGTAGAGATAAAGCAGGGGTCACTTTACAGCTTAGCTTTTAAAATATACTCATTTGTCACAGGTAGAGCCACTGTTGCCAGCAAACATCTATAGTCTCGACAGGGTTACCTTTTAACCACCAATGATTCAGAATCCCATCTCTTTAAGAATTATTGACCTAGAGATAAATCCATTTATATTATTATTATTATTATTATTACTTTTTTTTTTTCTTTTTTTAAATAATTATAAATCTTAAAAGTCATTGTCCTGGTTTGGTAGCCAGATAGTTGACAATGCCATTCACTGGTTATAATTGGACTGAACAAGCTGGCTCGTGATGAGACCCCTTGTCTTATAATTGTTTGCAATCATAAGCCATTACCCTGGTTTGTTTAGTAGTGTTGGTAATGTCAGCCTATTTTTCCCCTATGATCATGGTAAGCAGGCTCATGATGAGACCTCTTATCTTTTAAGTTTAAATATATCTCTGGATTATACTCTAGAAAAATAAGACTCTTCGGGATAGGGAGAATCATTGACTCCTTAAGAGTTAAGAATGACAATTTTAGAGTTAAAAGGTGCTTTGCTGTAAAGTGTCTTTACTTAGTTAAAAATAAATTTTCTTGACTGATAATAGAACTTTGAAAGATCTTAATAAAATATTGACATCTCAAAATGATTACAATTTTGATGAAAAAGAAATTTCTCCAGATTTTATGATACTTTGTCAACTTCTCTAAATTGGTAATCTCTTCCTTAAGTATGTCTACCTTTATAATAAGAAAATCAAACTTTACTAAGAGATTTAAGAAAAAATTAATAGATGACTATTAACAATTTTTCTCCATGTATGTTGACCATAGTTAGGTAACAATAAGGCCTTCCATATAAATCATGGCAAAGTTACCCAAATCAAAACTGAAAACCAAAGGAAAAGAGTTCTTATGCTAAAATGAGAAAGAAATCAACAAACAAAAAATAAAAATGAAGAAATTTTAAAAATGGAAAGGAAAATCCAAGTTTCGCAAGATAAACTCAAACAAGAATGTTTATACTAATGTCTCAATAATATGAAGAAAGAAAATAATCGTGTAATCAATCCTTCTTATGTCGAGATTTAGAAAAATCATACATTGTAGGGTTGTAAGTGTTTTTAGGCTTTTTGGATAGTAGTGATGATCATTTCAGCCACAACGAAAATTTTCTGTCTGATATCAATCTTCTTGTTTCAAAGCATCATCTTAATCATTTTCTAATAAAAGGAATGCTTAAAGAAACAAGCTAAAGGTTCTGAAACTTCCTGGTGTACCTGTTTCAATGAGGATTATCACTGCTTCTTGAAATTAAGCCAAGAGAAAAGTATAGGACTTCGAAAATATGATCCGGCAGAGGATTGAAATTTTCAAATGGAGAACTGCAAAACAGATTTATGTGTGAGAAAAACAAAACTAAAACTAAAGTAATGAAATGGAAATAAAATGAAAGTGGGTACATGAATCTTACCATTGGATGATTGCTTTTGATCTTACCTGAAAGGTATCAGTTTCTCCAAACTAGCTGACTTCTTATTTTAATTAACATTAAAAACTTGAAGAAGTCAAACTAACCAAAATCCTATAACCCAAAATCATTATTTATTTTATCTAAACTAAAGCAAACAGTAAAATGTAAATATGGAATGCTTAGTGCTCAAGGGAATTGAAATTAAAAAAAATGTATCAGAAATGAGAATGTGAATTTGCAGTAACGAATGTTTCTCAAAATATTATAAGTTTCATATAAACTCCATGATTTTATAAATTGTCCAAAATCAAGACCAAATCCAAAATAATAAAATTTAAATATGAAAATAGAGATGTCTTGAATTCCATATTTAATTATGGAATTATATATTTAAAACTGAAATATATGAGAAATCGAAATGATTTGAATATGCCGCAAATTTATCATCAGCTGCTTTCTTACCATAGTGGTTACCCAAGCTCGCTTTTAAAATAACACATCGTCGTATTGGATGATTCGCATCAAATGTTTCTTCACCATGCTTCGAGTTTAATTTGCAAGACTTCACCTTTTTTGCTATGCCATATATCGATTAAATGTTAATGGCTCAGAGGGATGCATTGAAAGTTATCACATCAGAGATTGCAATGGCAAATCGCCGATATGAAAACATGTAATGAGGACATGTGCAATGAAATGAAACGATCACATCATTAAAGATATACTATATTGGGGATCGGGGAATATTGACATTGTGTTTCCCATATTGCACATCGCACATCGTAGATTCTGAATTGTGATGTGAGCATAATTAAAAATGCGATGAAGCGATTGCGATATCGACGATTTCTAATTAGCGATGCTAATCGGCGATTGGTGAATGTTTTGGTACCCGATGTAATACGATATGACTCTTGCGACGCCGATATGCGATGAAGAGTGGACCCGATAACTTTATGATGAAAATTTAATAACATATCGGATCTGAGACATTGACCCTTTTAAAGTCATGCTCCTACCATTATTTGTGATTAAATGGATGCGATATTTTATAAACTTGATTTGAATTTCATATCGGGTCTATAATTATGTGGTCGTCGCAATATTGGTAAAGGCAATTCATGATAATGGAAGTATACTTCAACTGCAAACCTCCGATATGCGAAATGTGATATGACATATGAGCGAGGTAATACATCGAAGATCTTTTATGAAAAATTTGTTATCAAAAATGCTAAGAGCTACTTCCGATGAAATCTTATGATATTGTTTTTTAATTTTGATTGGGTTTCCCAAATGAATAAAAACAAAGTTAAAGAATGCTCAAATTCTAATGAATCTCAAATAAAAATTCCCTGAACCTGTTGCCAATTTGAACTGGGTTTGCTGCTTACTTCCAGTTTTGAAAACAAATGAAATCCTGCAAATAAAACAAAACAAAAATAAAAAATAAACTAAGGAAAAGAGAAACTAATAATAGATGAGAAAAAACATGTGAATGCGTACCTGGAAGGAAATTCTCTGTAATTTTTACCTCATGAATCTTCAAATTTTTCCTTCGATTTATCAAAATTATGACTTTGTTCAAAATCATCTCATTATTTTTTCTAAATCAGAGTGAGCAATCAGCCTAAATAAAATATGTTTATTCGTGTTCAGGAAATATAAATTTTACCAGAAATAAATATGAAAATAGTCTTCCCTTTTTGAATTGCAACAACAATTTATTACCTCTGCACATTCTGAATTAACTTGAGAAAAATTTGTATTGTTATAGTGACCATTCAATAATGCCTTTAGTAAATGAATATGATGCATATTACAACATCAGATAATAAACTAAAGGTCCGAATGTGATGAAGCCACTAATTGTGGAAAAATGTCAAAACAGATTTGAATGTGTACACATAGAAAAAATGGGCATCCTTAAGGTTAGCTTAGCAAATTTTGAGGAAGATAATATGAACTTCATGTGATTACCACGAAAGGTTAGACTGAATAATAATGATTGAGTCAGAATTAAGCTTATCATAGACAGTCATACATTTCATGGGATAATGAGATCATGAAGCTTTTATATCCTCAAAACCTTTATCATATAAATTTCAAAAGAAAATCTTAGAAGGAAATCTCGAAATTAAGAAAAGTGGCTTTGAGGCGATTGATGCCAAGTGCAACCTTAATTGAATTTAATCAAGAGATTATTCAAAATAGACAGAGTAGAGGTATTGCTATAAAAATTTAAAAAAGAAAACAAGAATTAAAATTTTCTGATAGGAAGAAAATGTTTTTACTCAACATGTATGAAAATGGCTGATTGCTTTTTTTTATTTTTAATCTACAGAACTGTTGAAAATAAATTAACTACATAAAACAAACTGAATAAATTAATTCTACTCCTATTCTAACCATATACATGAAAATGACTAGGTATAGTCATATTTCCAGTGTAACCATTCTCTCATTTTTATTCCTGCATATATGTATAGTTCAAATGTTAGTAATAAAAATAGAAATATAATTGAACTAAGAAAATTAAATCTGTAAGTAGAATCTACAACTATTGTTAGAAGCTTATCTAAAATCTCCTTCTCATGAAATTTTCTTTCCAATTGAATACCAATTGGATCATAGAAATCCGGATGAATTTCTTTTAAGGATTGGGAAATATTCAAATAAAGAGATAACAGGCCAGATTGTAGATGTGAGATTTTAGATTCAAAGGCCTGGAAAAAACTGTTAGTGTTATGTGTAAATGTTAAGCTATTGACAATATTCCATGAAGGAAAACTTTCCAAATATTTTTCAAATGAATTAATGAAAAATGGATGGAAATCTTTCAAATGAAATGGAAAATTATTAATTAAATTGGATTGCTGGAAGATTTCTAAAAATACATTCTCTTGTTGATATTGCCTTTGAGAAGATAGAAGCTTTTGATAAGACATTAACATCGATTGAAATTGAAATTGAAATAGCTTTTGACGCTCTTCATTATAATATAAAATTTCAATTTTCCAACAGGGCAATGCATCAATTGAATGTTTGATAATAAAGTGCTCAATATGCCATCGTAATGTATCAAAAATCTGAAAAATAAAATCTGAAAATAAATCTGATTTAATACAAAATAAGTAAGGAAACAAAAATAAAATGAAATCACTATTGTTACAACTAATGTTACAGCACAATTGGGATTGTTTTGAAATAATTTCCTTTTCACAAGGATTGGCCAGAATTATGGAATTTGAGTAATTTCGAATTCCAACTTGTGAATTAGAAAGAGATTTATGATTATGAACAGGAATGAAAGCTTGATCATGATATGAATCATAAATTGGAATATTTTCTTGAATAGTGAAATCATGAAGATAATTTGCTGCTATAGAATGAGGATTGGTTGGAATAATTTCTAAATTAAAATGTCCCTCATTCTTAGATGTTATTTGAATTTTATCATGAGGATTTTCTTTAGAAGAATAAAAATCAACATCCTCAATGTCAGAGTAATTATCATAAATTACTTCACAATATTATTTAGAATTCCCTTAAATCTCATCCAATATATCCAAACACGGAGGAACAAGAATTTCATGTTCATTAATGGAAAAATAATGATCATTAATAGCACTCTATCTTGATAAAAACTTAAAGGTAATTCATTTAGATCAGCCTCTGTATTTTCTGAAATATCATTGACACCAAGAGGGGAAAAATTACCATCATTAAAAATATCAGGATAAAGGGAAAAATGTGAATCTGAAATAATGCATTTAAAATTTTTTCTGTTTGAGAATTCTTGTACATTATTCTCATTGTAAATTTCAGATTCTAAATCATTCCTTTGCGTATTCACGCTTTTTTGAAGAAGATTGCTTTGCTGCTTTGATTTCAGCATTTGTTCATCATGAAAAGATTCAGAAATTTGTACTGCAGTTTGCATGCTATTATTTACTTTGATTGTTGCTTGCACTTACTGATTTGCAATCTGATTTTCTGAATTTAATGCAGAGAAACTTTCAGATTCCAATGCAGGTCTTTCTCCAAAATTGATGTTGTTTTTTTCTTGCATTTGATTAGAAATATTTTCCAAGCTTTGTGAAACCTCTTCATCACAATTTATTTGCGCATCCATATTGGAATTATCATTTATATTGGAAGGGGATGGAACAAAGCTTGAACTAATTTCATATGGATCGGGAATAGGAGGAAGAGAATAATTATGTTCAAACCAATCTAGTGATTCTTCTTTCATAGGTTGATCTTTGACATCAAATTTTAAACAATTTAAATGAAGTCGAATATTAAAATATCTGACAGAATCATTTTCATTTCGAAGATATTCAATTTCATCACATACCTGATCATAATCATAGTGGTCAAATTTACAAACGAAAATTGTAACAAATTGATCCCAGTTGTGAATTAAGGCAACCAGAAGAGTTCTACACTAGTTTCTGGCTTTTGCCGCAAATTTGAGAGTAAAAATTCTGCATAAAATGCCTTCATCAATTCCTTGAAAATCATAATTTGAAACATTTTGAATAAATTGAAGGACATGATTAAAAGCAGAAAAATTTCTCTCACCATTAAACTTTACCTGAGACAAGAGTCTTACCACTTCGGGTGGAGTATTGGAAGATGCACGTCCATGGATACAACTCCAAATTGGAAGTTTAAAAGGAGCCATCGTGATTAAATAAAATGTTAAAATTGAAAAGACTCCAATAGACAACAAGTTTCAGGCCCTCCTTCTAGCGCCAAAAATGTTGAAGCCTCGAAAATCGCTGCTACAACATTGGGGGATAACCACCCGGTCCGGACCTTAATACAACTCCTTTTCCGTTTATGATAGTGGCTCCGACTGGTTTAACTAGGTCCAGTTACCTTTTCCCTATCGCTATTGGTTTATGATGTTTCCTTAAATACCAATAGACAAGGATATCAGATCAATTCTTCTTGCTGATCAGGCAAGAGAATGACCCTTAAGCTGATTTGGGTTCAGCCAAACCACAACTAAGATTTTGCCTCTTTGAAAAGATGACTTAAAATAATTTAAATTTAATCTAATTGCAAACTTATTCTATAATGCAAGCAAAAATAAACTAATCTAAATCCTATCTCAATTAGGTAGATGAAAATCTAACCCAACTAAGAGCAAGATGATTAAATAATGAGAATTAAAATATGTCTGGTTTTAAATTAATGTAAAGCTAACGAAGAAATTCAATTAGCTCACATTTGTGAGTACCAAAACACATTCTATTGAGACCATTTGACTGAAATAATAAATCAACAACACTCCAGAAGAAATTCACAAAAATTGATATCGATTATCATATCAGTCAAACTAATAATTAAACGATAACATGTGGAAGAAATTCACGACACATTACCATTTAATAAATCAGTGTTATAAGACAGATTTCTGAGTAATGGTTACTCAGAAATCAGAGTTTAATTCATAAGAGCAGAGATACTTAACAATTTGAGACAAATTATCCATATCAACAAAAATGCCAAAACATGAATAAAATGAAACAATAATTTTATTAAAATAAAAATGAAACTGGTATTTGATACAGAAAAATACCAGTTAATTGAATCTGCTTCTCTGATCCTGGTCTCTAACAGTACTTTACATTACTTGAATTTATGCTTTCAAGACTAGAGCTGCAGAAATGCAAACTCTGCCCATCATGCATAAATCAAGATATAAAGAATAAACACTCATTAATGTTCAGATCTGAAATTTTCTCTCCTCCCCATCTACAACTCTAAATCCCTATTACATAAATGCTTTTAGAAGTCTGGAATTGCAGAGGAGAGCAACCCCTTTTCCATTCTGCAATCTGTTATTTATAATATTTGCAAAGGAATTCTTGAGATGAAAGTTTGTTGAAGAAAATCTGTCCAATAACTTTTATTTGCTCAAACATTCCAATATTTTAATTGCTGGAGCATTCTCATTGATTAAGATATTTTCTTCATATCTCTTCTACTGTTTTCCTGCAAAAAGAAATCAAAATAAATTAAGATGCAACAATAAAATCAAAATACCATTTCTGGCATTAAAACAAATCCAATCAAATTCTATTTAAATAAATAATTGAAAATAAAATATAAACTCTCTATTGATTCCTGAGATAGTTTAATTGGCCAAGGATATTATTGATGAGTGAATCTGCAATTAGAAGAGGTTTAGGACAAATGAAAATGCAGAAAACAAAATCAGAAAATTGATTTTGTTTTAGAAATTCGGAGCTTGATTTTCTGCATGATTTTTGACCCAATTAATGACCAAATCTATTAGTGGAAATTCCTCATAAATGTTCTCCTTAATTTAATATTTCCAATGAGCCGTCCTGGGCCTCATTTGGCCAAGTAAAACTCATTCTATGAGTCTCCAAAGTTGATGAGTCAAATCTGGTATAAATCTGGAAATTCTATTTGCTGGGCTAAAAATCAGAATTTTTAATTAGAAATTTAATCCTAAATTAGATTATAATTATCTAATAATTAATTCTAAATTAATTATTAACTAACTAATATATGCAATTAATTCTAATTAATTATCACCTAATTTAGAAATTAATTAAGTTACAAAATTAAATTAATATACAAATGATTTGAAAAAGTTAATTTAAATATGATTAATATTATAATTCAAATTATATTAAAATTATAATAAACATTATAATTATAATATAATTATTATAATATAAAAATATAAAAATTAATTTACAAACCATTGGAATCAATCCAAACCCAAAATCCATAAAACAAACCATTGAAATCAATCAAAACTCATTAATTCATCCATGTAAGTTTGTGGAAGGATATGGTGAGTGGAGTGCGAGGTGAGGGTGATGTGAGGTGAAACAAAAACTTTATATTAAAAAATTTTTTTAACACATCGCATATCGCAAGAACCTTGGATCGGGTTTTTTTTTAAATGTGCATGTTCTAAAAATTGCGATGGATCCGAAATTGCAAAATTGCGATCTTGCGATCTGCGATGGATCCGAAATTTGCGATTTGCGATCTACGATGGATCCGAAATTTGCGATCTGCGATCTGCGATGAATCTGAAATTTGTGATCTGCGATCTGCGATGAATCTGAAATTTGCGATCTGCGATCTGTGACGGATTCGAATTTGCGATTTGCAATCTGCGATGGATCTGAAATTTGTGATCTGCGATCTGCGATGAATTTGAAATTTGCGATCTGCAATCTGCGTCGGATTCGAATTTGCGATTTGCGATCTACGATGGATCTGAAATTTGCGATCTGCGATCTGCGATGAATCTGAAATTTGCGATCTGCGATCTGCGACGGATCCGATGATGTAATAATAATTTTTTTTATTTTTTATTTTTTATTTTTTATTTTTTTTTAGTTTTATTGTAATGATGTTTAGTTTAGCTATGAAATTTTCTAAACTACAGCCACTCCGAAAAAGAATAAAAAATAGCATTTTTAACCCAGACTAGAAAAATGTGGTACTTCAAATGAGTACCATTTTTAAACCAGTTGACCAAATGAGGCGAAACAAGCGTCAATTGGAGACTTATAGAAAATCGATTCAATCAAAACAAGAATCCAAAGAAAATGAAAAATTAACAAAAGCGTAGGATAATCAGTTAAATAAAATCCTAAAAGGCGTTTAGTCAAAAATTTATAGAAAGGGTCCCCATTATTTGAAGTGAACAAGTCAAAAATGGGGGGTTGTGTTTTACCACAACAGAGTCTAATCATGTTACAAAGCCATTTATAGTAAGAGGAGAACATGAGAGGTCAGATACAATGTTCAATAAACACCATACCTTTTTTAAATTTGAGGGGAACATAGATAGGATGCTAAGGACACAAAGGTGGTGCCTTGACCTTTGTGTCAATCAATTAACTTTTTTTCAAAAAGAAGCCCTTGATTGTTGTCAGAGAAGGTGGATGATGTCACCGACAGCTGTCCAGAACAGAGAGCCTTTTGGGGCACCCAACTTTGCACGAGTACTCACCAGAGTACCTAGATATGTGGCATGTGTTCAAACACATGGGATCCGATGGATGGGGCTTCGGTTTCAGTATCCTGTTATTTGGTTTCTTGTAGAAGTTTACACCCCAGCTTACAATGTTCCAGCAGATTGGTGGAAGGAAGTTCTCCTTTCATATGGATTTAAAGTTCCGGGGATAGAGATGGCTCTAGAGTATGATATTGCCAGGATTCATGAAGCTCACAATTTGTAGAACCCATACCTATGGAGGTGGTGGACTGCATGAGGGCATGCAGAAGGCTAGTTGGGGGGAGATGTTGGGCACCAAATCTGGCTACCTTTCTGACCATTTTTATCATCCTTTTTGATCCTTTTGTGTTTAATTACCTACATTTTCTATGCTAAACTTATGAGGTAAATACCCCTAACTTGTTCAATTGGAATATTTTAATTAATGAAGTAAAATCATGGAGTCTTACCTATTTGCAGCACTAAGATATGTGCTTGACTATAGTTTGGAGAACAGGATCCCTCGCTCCAGCGGTTTGCAATAGATTTGGTAACGGTCAGCTATAGGAAGATCGTGCAGCTGGAGTCACGATTCCCTGGGCCTATTCTTGGCCCCTTTTTCTATCCTGGACATCTGATGTTTGTGCTATTCCAACTGATGTGTATTTCTGAATGCGCGATTACCACGTTCTTGGGAGATTTGTTATTCTCCTGCGCTATGTATAAAATGGATATTTTTCCTGTAAATGGGGGTTCCCAAAGGGATATTGTAATCACATCTTACAGATTAATAAATTACTACTGGTTTTGTTGTTCTAGGCATCTTCGTGACTAACTTAACCCTGATCAGAGAGCTGGGCCTGCTCTTCTGATCAGGTGTTGTGTCTAAGTGTGTGAATTGTTTATTTGTTATGGTTGCTGTTATTTTTCTTTACTGTTAAGACTGTTTTGAATTTCAGTATTTGATTTAATCTCACAACAATGTTTTGAATCTTAATTATAAACCCTTGGTTAAGACGGATTATGTGTTTGCTTCTGCATATACCTTGCGCATTTCCTTGAAAGGATACGCTCCTAGATTGATAAAATTAATGTCGGATTAGGGTGGATAAATCATTCTTACCTGGAAACCAACACAAAACAAACTATATACTTCTACTCTTATCACTTCCAAGAGTTCAGATTAGGCTAGTGAACTCATTTTATTCTCTACCTAAACTATTTGACTGTCAATATTAAGCTGTATGACAGACTTCATTCTCTAAGCTATTGACATGAAATTGAAAACATGGTTTAAATCAGGATTAGGTAGTCTGACTTATCATGGGTTGTGGCATTAGGACAAGTTGCACACGAACATTATTTTTGTACAAACAAAACTAGAAAAACAAGGGCTGTGATTTATCATTTGGTATGCATCCCCATCTTCCTCTTTGGTTCAATTTTGAGGATGTGGAACTAGTATATTTTATTCCTAATCTATCCTTTTTGACAAGTCAAGCTTGAATGATTTGACAAGCTCTCTTTTACTAACTTATCAACACAAATTTAAAGCACGTTTAAGCCATGATTAGGCTAGATGACTGAACAAGATCTTCCTTTTGAACAGGTAGTGGCATTCAGGCTTGCACACTTTTAGTAGTACTCTTTTTTGGGTATGGGGTTGTACCTCTTCTTCAAATCTACTGTCTTTTTCATCTTTTCTCTGTTTTTGTTTTTATTATTATTTTGGATTAGCATTCTAAGATTAAAAAATAGAAAGATGCTCATAGTGCTGAGATTATTTTCATGCCTATCTATCCTAATCTAAATTATACATGATATACATTTAGCTGCTGAAATCTCTTTTCCAATACAACCAATCAAGCAGATGATTCCATGACAGATCTTGTTTCAGCTCTTTGAGGGTTTTGAAAAGAGGCCACTCCCACCTCACTTGTGTTTGAATAGTAGTGCCTAAAATGTTCTTGAAATTTTGCATCAAACTACTCTTGACATGTTTTAATCCCTCTTAAAATGTCTCTAAAAAATCAGCAAAGGGATCTTGAAACAATACCTGAATGTGAAGATTCAGGTGATAAGCTTGATCCAGGACTGCTTCTTTCTCCACTTGGCTGAACCTGGTACTCTTTTGGGAAAGAAATTTTTCCTCTTCCTCATGATCATCTGAACTGGTAGACTCATCATAGATTACAATGTTATCCTCTAGCCAACCTGATGGATTCTAATAGAGTGGGTTGAGTTATGTGTGAAAACCACCATGTAGATGAGTAGGAGCACTCCTTGGCAACAAATCTTCTTGAGAAAGAAGTGCAACAACTTTCTTGTGATCATCAATTTCGATGCCTTCATCTGCAATTTGTAATTCAAAGGAACTTAGTGGTTGCAAATAAGGAGTTAAGGAGGATTCCATATCCCAAATGATTTCCTCAACCATTTCAGGAAAAGGCTTCTCATTGACAACTTGCTCAAGAAGTTCATCATCCTCCTCAACCTCAACATCAAAGTTGAAAGACTGCTGATTTCCAATTACATGAAAGTTATTTTTGATGGACTAAAGTGAAGCAGAGCGAAGAGTCAAAGACTCCTCATTTACTTGTAAAATATCAACGCATTACTCATTAGTGTCATAGGTGACCTGTATTGTCTGCTTACTTTTTTCAAGCTGATGATAGTGAACTTCATCCCACAAATCAATTGTTGATTCCTCTGCAAGGTTAGTTTCTGTTTGGAGGACATCATCATTAGACTGATCGAACTTTGGAAAATTATCAACATAAGTAACATCACCAATCAAACATATTGGATAATTTGTTCTTCTTTGAGTTGACTTCAAGTTGATTTCTGATGTATGGTAGATGGGATTGGTAGGAGAATGAACATAAATGTTTTGTTCACATAAAGGATTAGAGGCTGGCTACATGTTTAGCATTTGATTTATTTCTTGTTCAGTTAAAAGAGGAGGCATTTTTCTCTTTCTTTGGATAGAAGTACAACAATTCTCTCTCTCTTGTGAAGGCTGATTTTGAGGCTGAATGCTTTCTTGAGCCTCACTTAGAAGGGATGATAAATCATCACTTGTGCTTTTAGAGAGATCTTGTGGGTTTCCTTCTATTCCTTGATTGATTTCTTCCTCAACCAACTCTTCTTGGTTGTCATGATAAATGTTTAGAGAATGAAAATCATGAATTGTTGCTAAGAGATCTTCGAGATACAATTTTTCTAAATCTTCATCAATATCTACAAGGTATTATATGATATCCTGAGATTGATCACAACAATTTTCAGCCATTGATAAGGATGGAGAGCTTTCTTTATAGAGCTCATAAAATGCCTTATGGAGATCTTTTAGGGAAAACAAACTACTAGATCTGAGCCATTCATACCATTCCCTTGCTTTTCCTTCTAATGTTGACATGAAAATTTTCATAAGGCAGTCCTCATGCCATTCAACCTTTAACTTCCATACATGTATATGAAATTTGATGAGATGTAACAAGGGGTCATCAGTATTTTCATCCTGAAATGTAGGTAGGTGTTTGTCCCAATTTATTTGAGGCACTTTGTGTGGGAATCCCGGGATGTGGTCTCTATTCATTGGAGCATATCTGCTTTGCATCCTTGGATCCATGTTTGTAGATCTGAAAGAGGTCACTGTATATTTTCAACTAGTCTAGAGTTCTCTACTAGTGGAGTCTTAAGGTCTATTGAGGGTTGTGGAGTTGCCAAGTGGAAGATTTCAACTTTGCTGTCCACCATTAGCATGATTGGGATTTCTCAATGCATTCCCAAGAAAGTCTGTGAGGACTAGTGGGGTCAACAGAGCTACTGAAGACTAGTGGAGTCGCTAGGTGGAGGATGCTTAATGTTTTAAGGATGTACTTGTTGTCCACCATAAACAACTGAATGTCAATCTAAGGATGTTTGTAGGTTTTATGAGGTCCTAAGGTATACTTAGATTGTCACTGCCTTACAAGGTCCCCCCGTGATCCCCAGAATGTTAGGGTGGCGATGAGGTGGCAATGAATCAATGGGTATAGAATGTTTCAGCTTGTGACTTACTCGGAAGGTCCCACCGTGATCGCCAGAATGTTAGGGTCTCGTGATTTAGCAGATTGGTAGACCAAATGCATAGGGTAACATGAAACTAGTCTTTGGAGTCCTATGACCTAGCCTTCTTGGACTCAGAGAGGGCTCTCTTTATTATATGCAAATGATGTGAACGTTTTTCTATTTAGGGTTTCATTTTAGGCTAGTTGTTAAGTGTAGGGTTTGTTGCTTGTTTTGGTTGGGTAAGATGAAATAGGTAGAATAGGTGGAGTGAGGAATCATCAAATAATTGGGCTATGGAGTCTATAAAAGTCATGGATATCTCAAAAAAGAGTCAGAGTGAATTACAGGGAAAATATAGTGTGGTCAATGGATCCTTAAGGTTATGTGTGAAGTGAAATGGACATTAAGTTGGGGAAACAAGGTAGGGAAAATGACAGTTGAGAATCCTTTTTCAAGTACCCATAAAAAATAAGGTCTAAAATATTGATAAGAAAAAGATACTAATCATGAGATAGGGCAAACCATTTACTCAATGACAATACTTAAACAAATAGACATTCAAGACTAACGTTCCAATAAAATATAGAAGGAGAGAAACTCATTTAACTTCTAGTGATTTCACCTTCAAGCTTTAGAAAACATTTAAGATAAAAAAATAGCTTTAATCAATCAAAGAGGGAACTCCTAAACATTTTTGATCAAGCTATAAATAACTTTGAGGAAAACTGATAGGCATGGACAAAGGGAAAGATCAAAACAAGACCTCATTGGATTAACCTAACAAGTAATACTTCAAAGAGAGATTTCAAAAACAGAGTTTACATAGCATCAAATAAGCAGAGATTTCCATAAAAAATATTTGGAAACTTGCATATTAATCCATTGATGAAATAAACAAGCATAAGGAGGCCTAAGGAGCAGCTAAGAATTCCTTAAACACACCCAGCAGAGGAAAACATTGAGACAATAGAAGGCAGTAAGGACTAAGGTGCTTCAAACAACATTTCTTAGCCTATACTTTTCTGTTCTACTACATATAGAAGGATGAAAAATAATGATTAACAAGAAAACATGAACAAATTAGAGACACATCACCATTAACCAAGCTCAGGGATCCTACAAGCAAGCTTCATCATCATCAATCAAAGAAAATCATCCATAAGCTCCACAACACCAAATTGCTCTTCAACCTAAAAAAACCATGTATACCTCTCAAAGATCATCAAATGCCAACATTTACAATTAATACCTCATGATCTATTTAACTCAGAAAAGCAGGGAAAAACCCTAGATAAGGTTGGAAAATGTAAAAATCACTCATAAATGTCATAAATGCCCAAGAGACCATGCAAGGCCCAAGGCACAAAATATCCCATGAAATAAATGCCAAAATAACTTCTAGCACCTAATTCTAGATTGATTTGACTTAAAAAACACAAAAATATGATTTTACAATAAATGAGTGTGTTTTGTTGACTTTTGGCCAAAAACACACTAAACAGTCCATTTGTGCAGCAACACCTCAGGCAGAAAATAGGCACTTTTGCAACCAAGTTTTGGACCCCTTATCGATGTCGAATTTCGCTCTGTGATGGCTTGTTGGAAAGCCTGATGAGTCTAATTTCTAGAAATTCTTCTGGTCTCTTGATCTAGCTCTTGAATCCTATTCAAAATACCAAAATCCCCATACTTCCATTACCACAGTGCCAGGTCTGAAATAGTGGCAGAATGGTGAAAAATGAGGGGTTTTTTGACCTTTTGAGGGGTCAAAACTGATCCAATTCCTCTGAAACTTGGTGAGAAAGATGTAATATCCATGAGAAGTCCAAAAATTCTGAGTTTTCCCTCTAAGGATGCTCCATGGATTAGCGTAGCGCTAGTGGCACTGCACTAATGCGCCTTCAAAATCACAAAAAACAAAAAGTTGCCCAAATTTCCTCAAAATTGGTGGAGGTCTCCCTCATGAAGCTTGGGAGACCTGTTGAGAAGATTGGGCCAGAAATCCAAGGTTTTCATGACCTTTTGTCCTCCTTTAGTGTTTGTATTTCAAGGAGGGCCTTCTTTGGTATGTGCATGCAAGAAATGAGATGGTGAGCTTGTTGGCCTCCTTGCCATGGCTTTGATCATCATTTAGACCATGAGCCTCTTCCTCTGTTTTGTTGTCATCATGACTAGGGTTATCTTCTTCTTTTTCTGTATTGGCACAATTTTCATTGTTACTGAAGGGCTGATTTTTGTCATGACAATCATGAATGTTTTCATGACTCTCATGACTATTCTCCTCTTTTTTGTCTTGTTCCTCACTATCTTCCTATTTATCTGCCTCTTTGTCACTATCTTTTACTTCTTCCTCACTATTTTCTGTCTCATTTTCCTCAATTTTGCCTTCAATCTCTTCCTCACTATGATTTGTCTCATTGGTATCAAGGTTTCCTTTTGCTTCTGCATTGTCAAGATCTTCATCTTCCTGATTGTCCTCTTATTCTTTTATGTCTTCATTATCTACCATGGCTTCATCATCATTTCTTGTCTCTGCCTCCTCACTTTCATCTTTGATTTATTCCTCTGTATCATCTGTTTTATTGCTGATGTCATCTTATTCAATGCTCATCTCATTTTAACTTTCAAAACTCCTCATTTCCTCTAGCTTCTTCTTCCATAGTGGCACTATTTTGTTCATTATCTTGTTCACTGTTTTCACTATCATGCACATTGTCCCCGTGATTTTCATGCTCACTGTCTTCATCAACATCCTCTTGGTAGCACTTTTCTCATCAACATCATCATTTTCCTCACTTTGGGCTGACTCACTTGCACCATTACTCTCATTGCCATTACTTTGTTCATCATTGCCACTATCATCCTCTCCATTTGATGCATCAAGAGAAGGGGAAGGAGGGAGGTTTCCTTGAGGTGGGGGTACTTGTGTAGATGAGGAGGGAAAATTTGGTTGATGATGTGGCTGAGGGTTTGAACTTGAAAGATGGCTTATTTATAACATGAAGTGTAACTACCCTAATTCACTCTCCCTCAAATGACAATTAATTTGTTCAAGGAGGCCAAAAATAGAGGTTTATTATAAATTGAAGACCTAGGGCTTGCAAAAATAGGGTTTAGTCATTCCATAGCCAAAAAATGACAAAAAACACTTGAGAGGAGGAGAAAATAGGGCACCTACCAGTTTCACTTGTTTGCAGGTCTTTGGAGGCAAATTTGAGGGTGTCCTTGAGCCTTTGGGAAAATTTGTTGCAAGTCTAGAGGAAATTATGCATTAGCACAATGCCAGTCTATTAGTGCAGTTCCGCCCTCGATTTTTGCAGCACAGTGCAAAAATTCATTGTGGAAAACCCTATTTGCGTAGCGCCAGTCTATTAGCGCAGTGCCACCTCAGCAGAAAATGGGTCCACTTGCAGCCAAGTGTTGATGACCTTATCAATGTCGGATTTGGGCCCGTGATATCTCGTTAGAAATATTAACCTATATAATTTCCAAATTCACCCTTTTTTCCCTGATGGGAGTTTATTTTCCCAGTAAAAAGTTGATTTTCCCAAGAATGGTAAAAACGTGTTAAATGATTGTGCAGAAATGTAGGGTGCTGGTGAAAACTACTTTTGGATGCCTTGCTCAATTCCAAATTGAGCTCAGGATAGCTCATTGTAAAGTTCTGCAAGTCTAGTTTTATTTTGACCCATCAAGTAAGTCATTTGGATACTCTAGCTATGAGAAAACCAGAGTTTCCCAAGGTCACTCCAGCAGTGCAGAAATTCTCCTGTGACACCCATATTTTTAACATTTCTCCCAAAAAATGATACCTATGTAAAAAATGAAGGAGGTTTTTATTATTGGCCCTATTATGGACAAAAAAATCTCTCACATTTTCCAAATCCATCTCGTTTTGGTCAGAAACATATTTTAAAACAAAACTGGCCCTAGATGTGGCAAATGACTTGGCCCTTGGAATGAATTCTTGGAGAATAATGGAGGAATGATGTTTATGAGTTGGTATGGAATTATTCTTGCTGACATGATCTATCAAATGGATCATTTTATCTTATGCATCCTTTCCATAGCAAACCCTATCTTAGTTGGAAGAGGAAATTAGGGTTTGGTGTAGGAGATTTAGGATTGCCTTGTAGAGGAAGGGGAATGAAGGGTTTAAGGGTTGTCTAAATTCTTGGGGAAATTTTGGGGGATAGGGATAGATGTTAGAGAGTAGGGTAAAGTGGAATTTAAATAATTGAGTGAGGGGAAAGGGTCCAAAATGGAAAAACAGAGGCCTAGGCTTGAAAAGTGTCAAGTTGTAGCAATAGGCTAGGTTTTGTAGAAAAATGATGAGTTTGAGGGATAGGAGTGATGAGAAGTGTTTATGAAGGTATATTAAGAATAGGAGGAGGTGTAAGAGCATCAGGATACAAGGATTTTTGATTTTTTAACCATGGAGGTCATGAAACCAAGAAAAATGCCCTCAACATCCCTAGATGGATAATGGAGTCATAGGCAAGGGACAAATAGAGTAATGAGATTATGGGTGTGAAAATGGTACAAAGATGAGAGGCATGAGTCCAAGAGGGATCTTTTGTGAGTGATAGGCTAACTATGACATGATGTTGTAGGGAGATAGTGAAAATTTATTGTTACACCATTTTTTGGTCATCTAACCTACTATCATTAGATGGACCCAAGTACACCATGTAAGACCAATTTTAACCTAAGTAAAATTGCTTTCACTATGTAAAATAACTTAATAAAACACATTTATTAGGTTGTTTATGGTCTAAACAGGAAACCCCAAAAGGAAATATTAAACAAACCTATATTTGTTTGATTTTCCTCAAGGAATAATTAATTAAACAATAATTTAATTATTATTCCCGGTCATGTTTAACCCAAAACAAAGAAATTAATTAGATAAATCCTTATTTATCTTATTATTTTCTAGGAATAATTGTTTAAATCTTATTTAAATAATATTCCTTGTTAAATATGACTAAATCACCCATAAATAATTAAATAACTCATTATTTATTTGATTATCCTTCAACCACTTCCTTAAAATGATAAATAAATCATTTATTTATTTATTATTCACAAATAAAGGGATTTGACCCAAGTCAAATACTTTTTCTCTCCAACAAATATAATAAAATATTCCATAAAAGGTGGATCTAGATTTGGTTAATGTTATTTTAATCATGCACCAAGATCTAGAATGACCCAATATTTGTTATAAATAGGAGGGTTTTTCCTACCATTCTTCACCTTTTGTTGCCTATTAGATCACTCTGGATCTAAACTCTTGGTCTGACTTTGAGCCATTATCATTGTCACATTTTCCATTATTTGCTGTGTGAGCTCCCTTTGAGTTCTATCTTTGTCTGGGTTTTCTACACCAACAGAAGAGAGAAATGCTAGATCTGAAGTGATGAGGACTTCCAAGAACCCATCCCATTGAGGAGAATTGGAAACATCTTCTTGTTTTCCTCCCAGGTGCCCTTAATACAAAAAATTCTTTCAAAAACATTTCTTGTCTTGTCTATTGGATATATGGAGCAAACCCTTCTTTTTACTGCTTAATGTCTTTCTATGCATAGATCTGGTTTTTGCAGCTCTTGTCTTGATCCACTAACTGCAGATCTGAAGATATTGTCAGCCACATTTGATGTTAGGGCTATTAGTTATGCGTAGCTAAAGTGGTATTTTTTCGTACACTTCGACAAAGGATTCATACTAACATTTATCCTAAGGATAATGAAGGTAGTGAGATTTCTAGAACTCACAATATTCATGAATTTTGTTTCTAGAAATCTAGGATAACCATTTAGTCATCTATGAAAAGAAAAAATTACTAATGACTAACACTTTCCAAAGCTTTGGATGGAGATGATGCATAGGATTTCATGATGATTTGGAGATAGTTGTAGCCTTTGGAGAGTTCATGTTTTAGTGGGTATCTAGTACATTGATGAGCTAGAGACACTTTGGAGTTCGATGGAGTTGCAGTGATGGGGATGCCTTGGTGAGGTACACTTGAGCATGGGTTGAGTCTTTTTGACTTAGCCACACTTTGATAGGTTTGATAGATGGCATATTGTAGATGAAATGGAGATTACTTCATGGACCTTGATATGGCACATTTAGCATTGGATTGATGGGAGGAGTTCTTGATTGGGTTGAGATGGACCTCTCACACATGGATGGTGATGATTGGATGTTTGTGACTAATTTTTTAGCACATGGATATTAGTGTCATGAAAAAAATATTACAGATGGATGAGGACTACTTCATGGACTTGGATATGGTTTGTTTGACACTTGATGGACAACATATTATGGATGAGATGGAGGCTACTTGATGGACCCTGACATGGATTAATTTACACTTGGATGGGATGGATTCTTGGTCGAGTTGATGATGCAACAAAATGCTGGAGAAATAACTAATGGCATGAGGATGTGCATTCTCATTATTTGAGTGTTATGTTTGGACTGATCACCCAACTAGTTTCATGTCATGGGTAGTTATAGCAGTGTGCTGAGCTTTGTCAAAGATATGTCTTGATTATGCGGAGAAATGTTTGAGTTAATGTTGGAGTATATTGGTGGTAGATTCACATGATGATTGACGATATATGATGGGTTGACATGATATATTTTGCAGTGATAACATGTAGCTTGAGTTGAGGATATTTAATTCCACAATGGAGGAAAAATATGGAGGTTGCGATAGATGTTGTTGATGATCATGGATTGAGGATATTTTACCATGGACACCTTTATTGAGTCATGAGCCTTTATGGTTTGTGCAATGTTGGAGCAGAATTGGGTAGTGTGTTTGTGTGTTTGGTACATGAGTGTACGAAAAACATTGGTGCTTGTTAGGAGTGATTGCTAGCCTAAAAGAAATGTCACAGGGAAAAAATGGGTTGTTAGATGGTTAGTCAAGCATCATAACATGTAGAAAACTAGTTATAAAACAGAGCATACTAAAAAAATAGGAGGAAACAAGAAACAAAAAATACACATATAACACAAGCTCAATATCGAGTAAATAAACTAATAATACCAACAGAGAACAAATCCCCTTTTATTATCCACCAGTGGTAAAAAGAGGTAGAATGATAAACACTTACAGTGAGTCCTTAGAGATATGGAGCTCTAATACTCAAAGCAAGGAGGGATCTCCCCTTAAGCTGTCTGCAGGCCTCTCTCTTCTCCTCGAATGAATGATCAGATATCAGAGAACTGATTCCCTTCTCCTTTGGGATTGAGATGTTGGATGGCCAAAAAATGAATCCCTTCAATCTCTTGCTTCTTGAAAAACACACTGCTAGTTTTCTCAATGACAGTTTGGCCAACATAACTATGTGTTCTGAATTTTTCTTCTCATGGTGGTTTATTATAGGAAAAATTCAAATCTTCTTCCCTCTCTTGGTAAAATTTTGGATAGTGACCCAAGAGCAGTGTTTGATTCCATTGTGTGCTCACTTGAGGTCTTAATGTTGATCTTAGGCGGCTGTCATTGGGCAGCCTCAAGTGGATAATCCTCTTCCTGAAGTGTGTAAAGTGGTCCCAGATAGCAACCTTATGCCATACCCAGGACTGCGCAGCTTATTGAGGGAAATCCATAGAGACTTGTGCTACTATCGAAGAAAAGTGCGCATGGAGCACATTTTTCCAGTGTCTTATGTGCAAAATTTGATAAATTTTCCTCTTGAACTTAGAGAAAGTTTAATTTTGTTGATTATCTAATTTTTTTCAACCCTATAAATCCTTCTGCTTGACATTTCATGATGTCTTTTGATTGCCCAATTTTCCAGTGATAACAGTTGCCCCCTAATGTGTGAGGTCTAGGAAGAACTGTATAGCCAGAATAAATTATAGTTTCTATTTTGTATAACCCGTGTTGAGAGAGAGAGAGAGAGTAACCTGCGTGCAAACTAAGGTTGGAGACCCATTATTGTGAGTAACATAGGGACCATGTTCTGTTGGAAACCTACAAGATATAGCATAATACAATAAATAAAATATTTGTACAAGGTAGAATTTCCCATGCTCATGATGCTTTGGCTAGTTAAAAGCCTATTTGATAGATAGGGGTTCTGTCTGTGTCACTTATATGGTAGTGATCTGCTGATTTGGTTGATGAAGACGATTGTTGATGCTCTGAGGGGAGTTTTTTCTTTGAAAATAGGTTGAATGTAGTGCCCACATGCATAATCTTGGTATGGCATATTTTAGAATAAATTCTCATTGTATCCATGGGTTTATGACTGGGACCTTCCCATGTAAGCATTGTTGAAAGAGATGCTTATAATGGCACGGGTCTTTGACGAATTCTAACAAAGTGAAATGGTTGTGAAGTACGATACCATCTTGACATGAAAACTTGTGCTGTAGTCAAATGTTAGGAGGATAGATGACATCAATGGGAAATGATGATTCCCACAGTGCCATCAGAGGATGCCCCTATTGAGGTGAGGAGACAACCAAGGTACTGCTTCCTTCTTGGAAAATGGTTGTTGAAGTCAACAAAAAGGAAGCCTCAATCGGTCGAGAGAAATACTAATGAAAGGGAACAGGGTCTCTGATATGATAGGTTAACATAGGCATGGTGGCGATAAATGGAGGAACACTGACGATGGTAGTTTAGTGGCCCAAGGCCAGAGCTTGAAAAATTTGTTTGATGGCAGTCATAACGATTTCTGATGGGGAAAGCCATGGAGTCAGTAGGACGTCCATGGTGGGCATATGTTTGTTATGAATGTCGTGGTGGCTTTGTGTGGAAGGTTTGAAGCTCTGACCAAGGGTGGTTAGGGACTGCTGCCATGGGAGAAAAAATGGATGGATGGGTAGGGGATGTTCTCCTAAAAATTATTTGTACACTTGCCAAAAATAATATAAAGTGGGTTTGGATTTTACAAACACGGATATGGGTGCTCCAAAAACATAAAAATTACTGCTCACTGATGATGTGAGGTAGGTGTTTTTGTTGAGGGACTCGGTCTGGGGGTGGTGAAGCGGATGGAAAATATCGCAGATGGGCTATGCTGATGGAGGGATGGTAGGCCAAAAGTGAGAAGCGGTGGTGCGTTTTTGATATTCTTTCGAAAATGGTAGTCTAGGAAAGGGGTTTTATCGTGATATGGTAAAATGTGACTTGATGCATGATGGATGAATGATCATGAAGTGCTTCTTGGAATGGGGTGAGATGGACATGGTGTCATATTTTTTGATGCATGGTCTACTTGCGTGATGGATGCCATGGAGGGGGAGGCTCTACCGATTGGCGAGGATGTTTATCATGTGCAAGGAGGGGAGATGATAAACATGGTCGGGTGTTTGGAACCTATGGTTTATGGAGAAATGATGTCAGGATATTCAAACTTCTCTCAGACTCTATCATTCCGAGGATAGAATGATACCTGCTCTAGAACCTTTAGTGATTGGGGCAATAAGTGGTTTTTCGTACGGTATAATACCTGAAACAAGTACCCCAAGTGAAATCATATTTTTCATTCAAATATATTGAAAAATGTGCTAAATGAAAAAATGATAAGAGAGGGCATACCTGTCACAACTGAAAAATTTATTTTTTAGTAGGCATGAATGTGTGAAACCTCTTTTGGGCATTATGAGGTATTGATCGATGTGATTCTAGCGGTTCCTTGATCAGATACTTTGAGCTCTAGCTTTCCCTTGGGATTTGTTACTTGGCTCCTAGTTTTGATTTTAGTTGGGGTTGCCCCCAGAATGAGATCGCAGGGGGCATTGCTAGTTACTGCCCCCTATCGAAGATATCCCTTTTGTTTGTTCCTTGGCTTCTTTTTGCAGCATTTGGAGAATTTTAATAATTCTCCTAGTTGTATGGTTGCTGACGAGCTTGGGAAGGGTGCACTATATTGACCGGTGCATTATGATGTGGCGGTCATCCTTTCTATTCGGGGAATGGGGGATATTGGTTCCCTTGTCCCTGGTTGCTATATGAGTGTTGGGGTGAATTTCACGATAGCCAGGTTCTGATACATTCTGAGTAGAATCGTATGAGTATCCTGGGTACTGATTACTGTTGCCTAGGTGACCTTGGGCCAAAGACGAGATCAAAGCCTCTATAGTATTCGACCTACTTAGTAAATCCCTGAGTATCCTAGGTGTTGATTACTGATGCTTATGTGAACTTGGGCCAAAGACCTAATCAAATCTTCTACAATATTCTATGAGCCTAGTAACTCCATGAGTATCATGGGTAGTACTATTTCCTAGGTGATCTTGGGCCAAAGACCCGATCAAACCGTATGTAGTATTCGAATTTCATGGTAAATCCCTTAGTATCATGGGTACTACTGCTGCCTAGGTGATCGTGGACCAACGACCTGATCAAACCATCTGCAGTATTCAACGTGCATGGTAACTATTTGAGTCTCCTAAATACTGATTACTGTTGCCTAGGTCATCTTGGGCCAAAGACCCAATCAAACCGTCTGCAGTATTCGACGCACCTAGTAACTTCGTGAGTGGAAAGTTCGACAACTCAAGGGAGTGAGGCAACCAGGTTCCCCTGTCCCTAGTTGGTGTATGGTTGCTAGGGGGAATCTCTTTCGTCAACATTCCTAGCTATGTACTGGATCTCCTACAAGGGAGGGTACAAGCCTCCCTGCTGATGGTGGTATGATGACACCCTATTGGTCATATTCTGTAGAGATGCAGAATGACTCTGGTGGTAGCCAAGTTGTGTGATGTTCTAGGTAGGATCATACGAGTAACCTGGGTATTAGATACTACTGCCAAGGCGACTTTGGGTGAGTGACCCTATCAATCTCTTTATGCTATTTGACGTGCCTAGAAATTCTTTATAAGTTTGCAGGCACGGGGTGCTAGGCAGGATGTTATAGGTGTATCTTGACTAAGTGTATATCAGCTCAAGTTTTTGGGCTTTGCTAATGGAATCCTCTTCAGAATTAGTTACTTGAGTTGACACGGCCTTTGAAATATCTGTTGTGAGAGTTTTCAAGAATAGGTCCAGTAGAACTCGATCGTCAAGTTTGGCTTTACACATACTACGATGTCGCCGCCATTTGTGGATATGGTCTGTGATATGGACGGCTAGTGTTTGCCTAAAATGCATCAATAACTCCATTATGGAATCGTGGTGGATGGGTAACTGAAAATACATGAGGAACGTGGTAGCGAGGGCGCTAAAGGTTCCATGTGAAGAAGAAGGCTGCTCCACATAATATTTCGTGGTTGGTCTAGTTAAGGTGTGCTAAAATAGTCGTAATTGAATAGTATCATCAATAATATTGTTCGATGAACACCATAGTTGGAAAGTCATTACATGATTTCTAGGGTCTTCCACTTGCTTCCCCTTTGAATTTTGGAATGTATGAAGGGAGCTTCGTGGGCATGGAGGGCCAAATGGGATTTTGTTCAATGGGATAATTTGTTACCTTCGATAGATCATGTAAGTTTAAATATGCTATGAAAGGTAATTTAGTGTTTAGGGCCATTGTAGACTGTGAAAACACAGGGTTCTGGTTGTGTATGGGGTTTTCTTGTGATGTGCCCAACTTTGTGTTCTGTTGGCTCCCTGAATGGGTAGAGCTCCTCTACCCTCTGGGGGTTGTGGGAGGAGTGGTGTGTGGTGACCCTAAGGGGGTTTCCACTGGTGTGGCATTGGGTGACCCTTGGGGGTTCCCAACAAAATATTCCCCAATAAAGGATGAACCGATAAGGGTGGATGTGTGTCGTCTTTGATGCGTAGATGGTGAAATACCTAGCACTCCTCCCTCCAATGGGGGGAGGTCCAAAAAAAGTCTAGATCGATGAGGTCCCATTGGGTCCATTATGGTGTCAACTTAGTTTAATTTTGGAAATATTATTTAGTTTTCTGAGAGGAGAGATATTATTTATCAAATAAAAAGTCCATCGCATACATAAAACAAAGCGAAAAATAAAAGGTTAATTTTACTTTAGATTAATCCTATGTGATCAGTCAATCAAAAAATGTGGTTTTATTGTTTCGCGTATGATACTCAAAAATCCTAGAAGACCTAATCATCCTTGCACTCTTTATTGTAACTAGGTCTTGGGAAGATATCTTCTGGTGGGTACTGGGGCCAATGTCCTGAAAGAACTGGAGACACTTTCTACTAGTCGAAGAATCGACCATGGTAATGGAAAGAGGATCTAGTGTTGCCTGCATCGTCACCTATAGGGAAGGATGCCCTAGATATGGCCACTAAGTACCGTCATCCCACGTGAGCATTCAAGTCTTGAGCTTCTTGATATTCAACTACCAATACCAAGAACTAGATGGGTTAGGTAGCCCCAAATAGTACCACACGCACTGGACCAAAGCTTAACCCCCTCTCAATCGGGTCTCTGTGGTGCTCGGGAATTATTTTCCTTGGGTGGATATATGGGTTTAAATCTCCCTACAAAGTCAAATTCTATGTTTCAAGAATGTAGACTGACCATGGTAGCTTATTGGATGCCTAGCCCCAATGGTCCTAACTTAAACTATTAATTATCTTATGCCCCCTGTGGGGAGATTTTAATGAGTTCAGTTAATTGTTAGTTTTAAGGAGTCTTAATTCACTTATGGTGTGGAAATGTGTGTGATAACATGTACCATAAAAGTTTTTATAGGATGCAGATATGCGATGATCCTTTACACTCCCTCCTAAATAAAATATGTTTTGATTGTTCCTTTCAAAAAGTAAATGATGCGCGGATAATGGGCTGCTTAAAATTTTTCCTATTTAGAATAAATGTTGCACTATAGGGAGATGTAAAAATATCAAAACAGAGTGTTCATATGCATGCCCAAGGTCACCAAGAAGTGCAAGGGAAACATATATTACTTGTGTTCTTAGATAATTTGATCCTAGTCCCAGATCCTAATGCAAAATTTAAACTAAAATTAATGCAAAAGTTTGGAAAAATTGGAAACTAGCTAAGCATGCGTGGATATGTGACACTTACTTCTTGCTAATTACCTACGTGTTTGGTGTCTACTATCACTAATAATTTCATTCAGATAGCATGGGTTGATTTTAACCACTTACTTGCTTCCTAATTAAACTATGTAAATTTTTGATAATAAACTAAAAATTAGAAATATGAAATAGCTAAGCTAAATTTTAGCTAATAACATGTACTAAAAATCAAGGGACACCATAAAAAAGTGTTGGCAGATTTATTATGGGCTGCCAGTAAATTTACACTTGCAAAATATGGAGAAAATCAGTGAAAAAATGGCTCACTGGTTTTCACGTGGAATATTTCAACACAGGTGCGCGACTCTGTGCTTCTGTCTGAGATGAACGTGCACAGATTTGCATGTATGTCTAAACTGAACACGCATGATTTTCCTACACATGAAAATTCCAATTCTACTCAACTAAATATCTTCACAGAGGGTGAATGAGAGAAGTTGAGGAAGAGGAGAGTTGGTCCTGCAGAAATCCTGAGTAGAAAAAGAGGTATGCAAAACCACAACCACTTAGCTTAAGAGGAAAAATAAATGGAGTCTCGAATCCTATGTTGGTGTGTTTGGTACACAAGTGTATGAAAAATTGGTGCTTGGTAGGAGTGATTTCTAACCTACAAGCAATGTCACAGGACAAAAATGGGTTGTTAGATGGTTAGTCAAGCATCATAACATGTAGAAAACTAGTTATAAAACATAGCATACTACAAAAAGAGGAGGAAACAAGAAACATAAAATACACATATAACACAAGCTCAATATTGAGTAAACAAACTAATAATACCAATGAAGAATGAATCCCCTTTTATTAGCCGCTGGTGGTAAAAAGAGGTAGAACGCTAAAACACTCACAGTAAGTCCTTAGAGCTATGGAACTCTAATACTCAAACCAAGGAGAGATCTCCTTTTAAGCTATCTACAGGCATATCTCTTCTCCTCAAATGAGTGATTAGATATTGAACAACTGATGCACTTCTCTTTGGGATTGAGATGTTGGATGATCAACAAATGGATCCCTTCACCCTATTGTTGCTTGGACAACACACTGCTAGTTTTCTCATGGGAAATTTGGCGAGCATAACAATGTGTTCTGAATTGTTCTTATCATGGTGGTATTTTATAGGAAAAATTCAAATCTTCTTCCCTCTCTTGGTACAATTGTGGATAGTGACCCAAGAGTGGTGTTTGATTCCATTGTGTGCTCACTTGAGGTCTCAAGGTGGCTCTTAGGCGATTGTCCCTGGGTGGTCTCAAGTGGAGAATATTCTTCTTGAAGTGTGTAAAGTGGTCTCAGATAGTGACCTTCCACCATACCCAAGACCACGCGGCTTATTGACGGGAAAGCCACAGAGACCTGCACTGCTATAAAATAAAAGGGCACATGGAATGCATTTTTCCAGTGTCTTTTGTGCGAAATTTGATAAATTTTCCTCTTGATCTTAGATGAAGTTAAATTTTCCAGTTTCTCTAATGTTTTTCAACCCTGTAATTCCTTCTGCTTGACATTTCATGATGTCCTTTTCTTGTCCAATTTTCTAGTGATAACAGGTAGCATGGACATTTTTGATACGTTGGAGCTACCGACACTTTGCGAAAATATGATGGAGTTGTGGAGGATGACAACATTATTTAGAGTGGGGGAGGATGTCATGCCCCCGAGTTATATTCCCATTTGACCAAGTGGTGGAGGGCGTGCCTTAGAGCGATGGGAACCAAAATCAGATATGTGTGACAGTGAAGTACGATGGGCGTGTTGTGTTAGTGAGCGCCCACCTTGGGCAAGTCATGTAGCAGCGGGCGAGGTCGTGCATTTTGGGCAAGCATAGTGAGTGTGTACGTCGGGAGATTGCGCACACATAATGTGCAAGCAAGCCAAGGGAGTTGGGAAAAGTCATGTTGGTGAGCATGTGCGAAGGAAGAGCATGCTTGGGCAAGCCGGGCATGTTGGGCATGGGTAGCTGAGTTGGCCCGAGCGACCCAATCAACCCACCAATGGAGATAACTTATACGATGAGTGATGGAAAGTTTATAAGTGTTGGTGATTTTTTTTTTAGGAAATGGGCGAACATGCAGACATGTGACCAAGCCAACCCATGGGCATGGGTGAAGGGTCATGACTTATGGAGAGAATGGGACCACAACTATCATATTTATATGGGCGATTTGAGGAGGTTTCAAACATCATTCGATCAATGAGTCATTACCCCAGTTCTCTCTGAAATAGTGAAGGGGAAAGCGAATGAGCTCGTAGGTTAGGAAATAAATAAATGAATAGGTTTGAATGCATATTTAAAGGGTGCGGGAAGAGTCTTGGAAATCAAGAGCTGAACATGCAGTGCGACAGGTGGAGTCGAGCGCTGACTCGACAGGGTAAAATGCATGTAGAACGGGTCATGATATACAACGCGCTACAACCAGGATGTCTAACTTGTAGCTGGGTCATAGGTTCATGCAACATGGTCACGGTATAGCGGTCGAGTGCAGAAAGGTCACTCAGTGACCCAAGATGTGTAGAGTCATGTTGGAAGTGACCCAACATGCAGGAAAATTTGGCTAGGTCAACAGAATAGGAAGAAAGTGCAGAAGTATGTTTGTGGACACTAAATTTGGGGTTTCCTTAGCAGATTTGTGTGGGTGAGTGGCACTAGTGTACTACACGACTTTGACATAACTTTGATAAATTTGGCTAAGTGTGCAGGCCAAGGCAGTTGGAAGCACATTTGTTGTAAAATATGTACTTTGTAAATTATTGTACATTTTATATATATATTATTGGGCAGACTTCACGGGAGTTGCCCCTCCCAAGTATGTATGGGTGTACTTGTGTGATGTTAGGTCCCTATATTACTAGTGTTGTCTGATATTGTTAGTATATCCCCCTTATTGTTATTTTTTTACCCCTGTAGTCCCCATATTGTTATTATTGTGCCCCATAAAAATCCACTATTTTTATTTTTGTGCCCTTACATTATTAATGTTAGGTCGACTAGGATTATATTATGACCCCATGGACTCCTATATAGAGAAAGGAGGTTTTGTAATTTGAATAATCCAAGAATTTTTCATTTAGGTAATTTAAAGGAGGTTTTCCCCTCTAAGTGGCTAATTTCTAAGGTGTTGATCTCTCTTTTCTTCTATTTTTGGAGCTGGTTTCATAACATTTGGTATTAGAGCTTTGGATTCTAGGGTTTCACTGCTTCAAATGGGACATAATGGAATTTTTGCTATAAATTTTTTTATATGAAGGTTCAGAATATAAAAAAAAAACCATTTGCAAAGACATCCTGAGGAACATCCTGTAAAAATTTTAGATCTTGGTTTGCGATATTTTCGGAGATATGATTTGTAGAAGTTAGGGTGTTTGTAGGCTCCTGAATTTCATCTCAAAGATGTGACCTTGAGAAAATCATCATAAATCTCTCTCCAAGCATCGGATTGGAATTCTGTAAAAAGTGGACAAACTTACAAGGATTTTAGTTTCCTGTGTATCAATTTCAGAGTTGAAGGAGGAAAAAATGACACATGGCACGTCGTACAAGTCCTCTCTACTCAACCAATCCATAATTAGGTCATTATGGGATATTGGGCATAACGTTTCCTTGAAGAATCCAAATCAGGTCAGATCTGTGGCATTAGAATGAAGATTCAGAGGGCAACTAAACGGTTGAATATAAAATCTCAGAGATATAAAATTAAAAATATAAATCAGTTTCAATATTGAGCTCCTCAAAAGCAAGAAAAATGTGTGTAATTTTTTTTCAAATTTCATAAGCCATGTTTTAAAAATCAGTTTGAAGTGATTCCAAGGGCATATTATAGCATAGATATCAATATTGGGTTCTAAAATGCCCCCTAAAAAGAATTCAACACCCATTAATTGCTCAGAAGGCTCTACTATGAGTCATGAAGAGGAATAAGTGCAACATGATATATCAAAATTACAAGAGCAAGTGCAACAATTTTCTCTCTCGCAAAGAGCAATAACAAATGAAATGGAAGTTTTGAAGAAAGGCGTGGAAGCTAAGATGGATGGTTTGAAGAAAGGTGCAGAAGCTAATATGGATGGTTTGAAGAAATGTGCGGAATCTAAGATGGATGGTTTGAATAATGACATGGAAGCTAAGATGGATGGCATGGAAACTAAGATGGATGACATGGAAGCTAACATGGAAGACATGAAGAATGATCTAAAAGTAGACATGGAAGGTTTGAAGGAAGGTTTTGCAAATTTGATACAAGAAATGATTCCTAATGGTGAAAAGGTAGTACAGGAAACTCATGATGAGAACAAAATAAATGTTAATCATGATTTCATAAAATCTAATGTTGGATGGAAGACCCACCATATTACAAAGATGGATATGAGGAAGTTTGATGGCAAGGATCATGTAACATGGATACTACAGATGGAGAAATATTTTGATCTCCATAATGTTTAAAACACACAAAAGGTACACATTGCAACTTTACATTTAAAAAAAATACATTTGTATGGTATCGATGGCTTTGCTCTCATAAAAAAATTGTCACTTGGTAAATTTTTACATAGGAAATGATATCACATTATGAGGATACAAAGAGAAACACCTTCTTTAGCCAATTGATAAATCTCAAACAAAAGGGTTCAATGGTGGAGCACATTGAGGACTTCTAAAAATTGAATATAAGGGTAATTGATATTCCACAGGAACACAGGATTGATTTCTTCATAGGGACTTTAAATAATAACATCAAACATGAAGTTCGTCTTTGGGAGCCTGATTCATTGAAGAAGGCATTCAGGTTGGCAAGAAAAATTGAAAGTAAAATTAGGAGACAAGGAAGCCTACCACTCACATCTATAAATATGGAAGTGTTGCTACTCTTATACTTCCACAACATACAAGGTTGACACCTCAACAATTGGAAGAAAAAATAGCAAAAGGGCTTTGCTATAGTTGTGATAGAAAATACACTAAAGGTAATAAGTGTGCTGATAAGAAATTATTTTACATAGATTGTGAAGAGGAGGAAGAAAATGAACAAGAAAATTCAAAAGAAGAGGATATACACTAGGAAGCAACCTTAGATAAAGAAGAAATGATTCCGACCATATCCTCTAAATCATTGGCAGGAATTACTAGTCCTCAAACTCTCAAGATAGAAAGACATATCAAGTTGAAAAATGTAATAGTGTTGATTGATTCAGGTAGTACCTGTTAGGGTCCTATAAATATAGGATTCATAATTTGGAATTGACTTTTGATAGTCTTGAAAATATGTACATACCTTTCTTTATGCAAGTTGTTTGCCCATATTTTGTAGAAAAATCAAAAAATCAAAAAAATCAAAAAGAGGGTAAAAATCCTAAAATAAAAATCAAAGGACTTAGAAAAAATAATATACCCCAAAGAAAAAGAAAAAAAAAATGAAAGTGTGCAAGTCCAAATGCCACTTCTTTTTACTTTCAGATGATTATGGCAGAGTTTCAATAAATTCCATAATCCATGATGAGTTGAACTATTCAATCTTGACTTGTCATGTTTCAATTTACATGTTATAGATAGTGAATAAAGATTAGTCAGACAGTTTAATCCTAACTAATCAGTAGATAGGTAGAGAATAAAGAGGAGCTCATCAGTTTAATCTGAGCCCTCGGAAGATATATGGTAGATTTAGTTAGTTTTTACTACTTTCAAAAGAATAAAATGTTTCAAGGTTGCTAGCTCAAATGCACCTACAAAAAGGAAGAAAAAATGTTAGATTAAAAGTTGGGTAGGTAGAAAGAAGTGGGAAGAAACATGTAAATATTTACATCAGGCAACAATCACTAATTTCCTATCCCTTATAGTTGTTCTGCATTTTAGACTGCCAGTCAAAGAGGCTCTGAGCATTTCTCTGACTTCTGTTGGGACTGGACCCAAGGCTCAATGACTGATAAGTTAAAAAGTGTTGAATTACTATTTTTAAATCCCTGATTATCATTTTTTACCCTACATTCATCTATTACACTTTAATTTCATAAGTAAATACATTTTACTTAATGAAAAATAAAATCCCCTTTTTACTAATTTCCTTCATTCATAAAATCATAAAAACCCTCCAAAAATATTATATTCTAGGTCAAAGTGGTCAAATTTTAGATGATAAAGCTTGGATTTCACATTATCATTTTACTTAGTCATATAATTATATTTTGGTGTTTTTCATTGTCCTTAGTCATATTGACTTCTAATTTATTTATTAAATCCCTATAAATAAACCTTATCCTATTATTATAACCCCTTTTATCTAATTATTCCCAAAAAACCCACTATTATAACATTTTTGACCAAAGTTAAATATCCACGTGTTAAATTAAAAACCCAAAAAATACCCCCTTTTGTCTAAAACTAACCATATATAAATAATCCCGCCCATATAGTTATTGGAACCCTCCGTGGTCTATAACTATATAATATAAATATAAATAAAGCTATCAGAAAAATATAGCTTTACCACATCACCTCTCTTATATCATTTATCCTAAATTTTTTTCATCCGCGCCACTATAAAAAGCTTATTATCATTCTAAGCTTTACCATATCCTAACCTTGGTTAAAACTCGCCTCATGTTAGGTCCCTATATTACTAGTATAGTCCCTTATTGTTGTTAGTGTAACCCCCTTATTGTTATTATTGTACCCTTGTAACCCCCATTTTGTTATTATTGTGCCCTTAAATTATTATTGTTAGGTCGGCTAGGATACATTGTGGCCCACTAGGATTACATTATGGCCCCATGGACTCCTATATATAGAAAGGAGGTTTTGTGAATTGTATCATCCAAGAATTGTTCATTTATGTAATGTATTGGAGGTTGCCCCTCGAAGTGGCTTATTTCTAAGGCGTTCATATCTCTTTTCTTCTATTTTTGGAGCTGGTTACACAACATTTGGTATCAAAGCTTTGGATTCTAGGGTTTCGCTGCTCCAAACAGGTCATCGTGGAATTTTCGCTATAAATTTTTTTCTACGAAGCTTCAGAAGCTGAAATTTTTAGGGTGTGAAGCTGAAATCTTGAGGAAGGTTTTCTAAAAATTTCAGATCTTGGTTCGCAATATTTGAGGAGATATCATCTGTGGAAGTTAGGTATTTTTTCAGGCTCATAAACAGGTCATCGTGGCATTTGCGCTATAAAGTTTTTTGTACGAAGGTTCAGAGTCTAAAATTCATATGGTGCGAAGCTGAAATCCTGAGGAAATTCGTCAAAAAATTTCAGAGCTTGGTTCGCAATATTTTTGGAGATATGATCTGTGGAAGGTAGTGCTTTTTCAGGCTCCTGAATTGCATCTCAAAGAGGTGAGCGTGGGAAAAGTTCAATAACTCTCTCTCTGGGCAGTGGATTTGAGTGCCGTAAAAATTTATCGCAAGTACACGGACTGTAGTTTCTTGGCTATCAATTTCAGAGACAAAGGATGAAACAGTGACACGTGGCAAGTCCTACAAGTGTGCTCTACTGAACCAGTCCAGAATTAGGTCATTGTGGGAGATTGGACACAACTTTGTCTTGGGGAATCCAAATTAGATCAGACCTATGGCATTTGAAAGAAGCTTCAGAGGGCTACTACAGAGCTGAATTTCAGATATTTAAGATTTTCAATTACAGAGATAATTCAATTTCAATATCGAGCTCCTCAAAGCAAGTAAAAGGTATCGATATTGGATTCTAAAATGGCGCCTAAAAAGAATTCAACACCCATTAAGCCTTCAGAAGGCTCTACCATGACTCATGAAGATGAAGAATTGCAACATGATCTATCAAAATTACAAGAGCAAGTGCAACAACAAATTTCGCTCTCACAAAGAACAACAAAAAATGAAATGGAAGTTTTGAAGAAAGGCATGGAAACTAAGATGGATGGTTTGAAGAAAGGCGTGGAAGCTAAGATGAATGGTTTGGAAGCTAAGATGGATGGCATGGAAGTGGGCATGGAAGCTAAGATTGATGACATGAAAGCTAAGATCGATGAGAAAATGGAAAACATGAAGAATTTTCTAAAAGCAGACATGGAAGGTTTGACAAAGTTTATACAAGAAAGGTTTCCTAATGGTGAAAAGATAGTAGAAGAACCTCGTGATGAGAACAAAATAAATGTTAATTGTGATTTCATAAACTCTAATGTTGGCGGGAAGAACCACCATATTCCAAAGATGGATATGAGGAAGTTTGATGGAAAGGATCCTGTAACATGGATACTACGGATGGAGCAATATTTTGATCTCCATAACGTACAAAACACACAAAAGGTACGCATTGCAACTTTACATTTAGAACAAAATACATTTGTATGGTATCAATGGCTTTGCTCCCGTAAAAAAATTGTCACTTGGTCAATTTTTACGGAGGAAATGATGGCACATTATGAGGATACAAAGAGCAACACCTTCTTTAGCCAATTGATAAATCTCAAACAAAAGGGTTTAGTGGGGCAACACATTGAGGACTTCCAAAAATTGAATATAAGGGTAACTAATATTCCAAAGGAACACAGGATTGATCTCTTCTTAGGTACTCTAAAGGATAACATCCAACATGAAGTTCGTGTTTTGGAACCTGATTCATTGGAGAAGGCATTCAGGTTGGCAAGAAAAGTTGAATGTAAAATTATGGCGACAAGGAAGCCTACCACTCAATTCTATAAAGAGGGAAGTGTTGCTACGCCTAGATTTCCACAACCTACAAGGTTGACACCACAAAAATTGGAAGAAAAAAGAGCAAAAGGGCTTTGCTACAGTTGTGATAGCAAATACACTAAAGGTCATAAGTGTGCTGAAAATAAATTATTTTACATAGATTGTGAAGAAGAAGAAGAAAATGAACAAGAAGAGGATATACACCAGGAACCAGCCCTAGAAGAGGAAGAAATGAATTTGACCATATCATGTAATGCACTGGCAGGAATTACCACTCCTCAAACTCTCAAGATAGAAGGACATATCAAGAAGAAAAAGGTAATAGTGTTGATTGATTCAGGTACCACCCATAATTTTATTCATTGTAAGGTAGCCAAGGAATTAAATTGTTTCCTATACCCAGCACCAGAATGTCAAGTGATGGTTGCAAATGGAGGAGCTATAAATTGCTCTGGAAAATGCCATAATATCAAGCTAACCATGGGGGAATATGTATTGACTAGTCCAATGCTTGCCATTCCTATGGGAGGTGCTGATGTTGTGCTAGGAGTACAATGGTTACAATCTTTGGGGACGGTAGCTTTTAATTTTCAAGAACTTTTCTTGAAATTTTTTTCAGAAGGAAAGGAAGTCGAATTACGGGGAATTGAAGGGAATCCGGGAAGGATAATAAGCTCTAATGTCATGACAAAGCTTCTAAAGAAAGAACAACGAGGCGTAATTGCACAATTATGCTCACTAGAAGTTCCAACATCAAAATCATCTATTTCTGAAGATCTCCAACAAGTCTTGGACAATCATTCCAAGGTGTTTGAAACTCCCAAAGGACTCCCACCTATTCGTGATCATGATCATGCTATTCATTTGATTCCGGGAAGTGTTCCTCCAAACATCCAGCCTTATAGATATCCTTACTTCCAAAAGAGCGAAATTGAACGCATGATTGCAGAAATGTTAGAGGCAGGTATAATTCAACCTAGTCAAAGTTCTTTCTCTGCTCCTGTAGTATTGGTACACAAGAAGGATGGAACATGGCGAATGTGTCCGGATTATAGGGAGCTCAATAAGCTCACCATTAAAGATAAATTTCCCATTCCTGTGATTGATGAATTATTCGATGAATTACATGGAGCAATTTATTTTACCAAGTTGGATCTTCGTTCAGGATATCATCAAATTAGAATGAAGACTGAAGATATTCCAAAAACAACATTTCAAACTCATGAGGGTCATTATGAATTTTTGGTCATGCCTTTTGGCCTTACCAATGCACCTTCTACATTTCAAGGGTTGATGAATTCCCATTTTCAAACCCTTCCTTAGAAAATTTGTGCTAGTATTTTTTGATGATATACTAATCTATAGCAGGTCTTGGAAGGATCATGTTGAACATGTTGACAGGGTGCTCAAACTATTGCGGGAGAAACAATTATATGCAAAAACATCCAAATGTTTCTTTGGAGTACAAGAGGTGGAATATCTGGGTCATATTATATCTCACGAGGGTGTTAAAGTAGACCCTAACAAAATTAAAGCCATTAAGGAATGGAAAGTCCCCAAGGCAATAAAGCAGTTGCGAGGATTTCTCGGGTTAACAGGATATTATCGCAATTTTGTTAAGAATTATGGGAGAATAGCAGCACCTCTAACAACATTATTGAAGAAAGATGCATTTTCATGGACTCATGAAGCAACTAAGGCCTTTGAACATCTTAAAGAGGCAATGTGCCTAGCACCGGTCTTAGCTACACCAGACTTCACAAAAACCTTTATTGTGGAATGTGATGCCTCAGGAAATGGAATTGGTGTAGTTTTAATGCAGAAAGGAAGACCCATTGCTTTTGAAAGTCGTCCAATCAAAGGAAAGTATTTACAGAAACCTATTTATGAGAAGGAAATGTTAGCAATACTACATGCACTAAAGAAATGGCGAACTTACCTAATGGGAAGACACTTCAAGGGAAAAACTGATCATGATAGTCTTAAACACTTTTTGGAACAAAGACTATCGTCAGAAGAACAACAAAAATGGGTCACAAAGATGTTGGGTTACGACTTTGAAATAATCTACAAAAAAGGAAAGCTGAATGTTGTTGCAGATGCACTCTCGAGAAAGAATGAAGAGGTGGAAGCATTGCTTTGTGCCATTTCTATTAT
Source organism: Pinus albicaulis (assembly GCA_034641835.2). NCBI lineage: Eukaryota > Viridiplantae > Streptophyta > Pinopsida > Pinales > Pinaceae > Pinus > Pinus albicaulis. The sequence goes on from CM076578.1 coordinate 1,938,219,599, forward strand.
CCAACCAGATTGGATAACTGAAGCAAGAGATGAATGGAAGAAGGACAAAGATGTGTGGACACTAATTCAAAAGTTGCAGCAAGATCCTAGTACATCTGATACATTTAGTTGGAAAAATGATTCCTTATGGTACAAAGATCGCTTATATCTTTGTGAGAATTCCCAACTAAAACAAAAGATTCTTCTGGAATTGCACACTTCTCCTTTAGGAGGACACTCGGGATTTTTAAAAACTTACCACAGGGTGAAGAAAGATTTTTTTTTGGGATGGCCTTAAATCTGATATTCAAAAGTTTGTGGCAGAATGTTTGGTTTGCCAGCAGAATAAAGTTGAGACAATTAAGACCCCGGGACTTCTACAACTTTTATCCATTCCAAGTCAACGTTGGGAGGAGATTTCAATGGATTTTATCACAGGTTTACCTAAGTCCGAAGGAAAGAGTGTCATCATGGTGGTAGTTGATAGACTTACCAAGTATGCACACTTTTGTGCTTTATCTCATCCATTTAAAGCAAGTACAGTTGCTACTACATTTATGGACAGAATTCAAAGCTACATCGAAGCCCAAGGGTTATTGTGAGCGACAAAGATCCCATTTTTACTGGAAATTTTTGGACGAAGTTATTTTCTTGTTTGGGTACTCAATTAGCTCATAGCTCATCTTATCATCCTCAATATGATGGTCAAATTGAGATATTAAATAAATGTTTGGAAGGATATATTTTTTGTTTTGTATCTGATAAACAAACACAATAGGTCAAGTGGTTACCTCTCGCTGAATGGTGGTATAACACTTCCTTCCATACTGCAGCAAAAATGACCCCATTTATGGCACTTTATGGATATCATCCACCATCGATTACATCATCTTTAAGGGAAAATTTGAAGGTTCAAGCAGTCGAAGATCACATCGAGCATCAGCAAGAAGTTCTCCAACTCTTAAAGGATAACCTGAATTTGGCACAAAATCGAATGAAACAACAGGCAGATCAACATCGCAGCGAGAGAAGTTTTGATGTAGGAGATTGGGTATTTTTACGGCTACAACCATACAAACAAATGTCCCTCAAGCAAGCTAAGAAGGATAATAAATTATCGCCAAAGTACTATGGTCCTTACAAGGTGTTGCAAAAGATTGGTACTATGGCATACAAATTAGAGCTTCCTGCTTCTTCGCGAGTACATTCAGTTTTCCATGTTTCGTGCTTAAAGAAGGTTATAGGTGAAAATCTTCCAGTTCAAACAATATTGCCAAAACTTGATGAGGAAGGAAAAATCATATTCGCCAAAGTACTATGGTCCTTACAAGGTGTTACAAAAGATTGGTACTATGGCATACAAATTGGAGCTTCCTACTTCTTCGCGAGTACATTCAGTTTTCCATGTTTCGTGCTTAAAGAAGGTTATAGGTGAAAATCTTCCAGTTCAAACAATATTGCCAAAACTTGATGAGGAAGGAAAAATCATATTGGAACCGGAAGCAGTCTCGGAAACAAGAACTTGACAACTACGGAATCGATCAATTTCAGAGTATCTCATCAAGTGGAAGAACTTACCCACTGAAGATTCTACATGGGAGGATGAGAATTTTATACAGAAGCACCCGGAGCTACTCAAGCGTTGAGGACAACACTTTTTTGAAGGAGAGGGCATGTTAGGTCCCTATATCACTAGTATAGTCCCTTATTATTGTTAGTGTAACCCCCTTATTGTTATTATTGTACCCTTGTAACCCCCATTTTGTTATTATTGTGCCTTAAATTATTATTGTTAGGTCGGCTAGGATTACATTGTGGCCCACTAGGATTACATTATGGCCCCATGGACTCCTATATATAGAAAGGAGGTTTTGTAAATTGTATCATCGAAGAATTGTGCATTTATGTAATGTATTGGAGGTTTCCCCCTCGAAGTGGCTTATTTCTAAGGCGTTGATATCTCTTTTCTTCTATTTTTGAAGCTGGTTACACAACACTCATGTGCTCTTTTACCATATATATGAACTTTGTTTATATATATAAACCTTTTGCATTATACCCGCTTATATATAAACCATTCCATATATTAAAACCTTGTTTATAAAGTCTATTTTTACAAAGATTTTGTTATATTTATAATGTGCCATTGTATAAAGCCACCTGGGCCCCACCATAACCTTTTCCCCACACCTTCCCATCACATCCCGACCATTCTCTCCCACATTTTAGATCCAACGGCACACGATATGTTTCGCGCTCTGAAACTGATCGATGGTCGTGAGCTCAAAATCGCGCGAAATGAGTTGTTTTATGAAACCACCCAATGCAATGTGGCACCATATTATGCAATCGCGTTCGATTTGCAAAAAACAACTTACCACTCTATCCCGACATGAAACCAACCAGTGGTTTTTCACATTTGAAAAATAAAACCACCTCCCGCCTTGGATTAGACCGACATCTAATGCATTCTATGTTGATTCATATTAATGTTTAAACCTTTGATATATCATTTTTCATATGTATTTGTGCAGTCCCGACTGGTAAGAAAACTCCACCCGACTGTGTAAAGAGCCCTAAGCCCCTATTTGTTAATCTCTTGTCCCAAAGCCAAATTCGAGCACAGTTTTCCTTATTTGAAGATCATTAATTCCATTCTTTGCATCAACGATCCAGATCCATCTGCAGGAATAACCAGAAGATTCAGAAACACTTTTAAAAGCATCAAAATACCTACAATCTGAGGTATTTTTGATTAAATTACCATCCTGCACAATCAATTCAAAACCTTCCATTAGAAGACAAACTGTTAAATAGGAGAATTAACTATGTAAATTGCCCAAAAACAGGCCAAACCCTAGCCAATTTTTTCCAGGAAACCTAATTTCCTCTGTGTGCCTTTTAAATCCAATCATCTGCTTACGACCTCTGAAGATCAATTCCGAAACAAAAAAGGAGTTTAAAGCCTACAGATCTATTAAAAATCTCCTTTTTACAATTTAAACTATTCAGGAAACCTAGTTTCCTGTCTTATCCCAGTATCAATCCTCAGATAAACCTAACTGAGAAAAAATCCCAAAAGAAGATATCTTTAGCCTAAATTTCTCAGTTACCCCTCTGTAACAGATTTAAACCTCCATAGACAGATCTCATTCCACAGGTCTTTCAAAATCCTTCAATCACCACCTTGTAGACCTATGTTTCATTAACAAATTGTTTGAATTTCGCAGGTTATTATCATAAAATAAATTGGGTCAACAGTTTCAATACTAGTTGACAAAATTGTTTGCTCCAAATTCTCAAATTTTAAATCAAAAGATTCATTCAACAAACAATTTTTATACAAAGAAAAAATAAAATAAAGTCAGAGAGAGATCAGAATGATGAAATTTGCACAGTGAATGGTAAAAGTGAAATCAGAATTCACAATGACACTGAAAACATAACAGTCAAAGAGTATCAGTGGTTAAAGTGTATCAGGTAAAAATCAGAGTGAAAGTTAAAACAAAGTTACAGAGCAGTCAAGGTAAAACAGTAAAAGTAAAAATAGAGTCAGTAATGGTTAACAGAGATGAAAATAATTTCATCAAAAACAATGAAGTTTAGCCAAAGTGAAAGTAAAAACAGTTGAAAGAACAAAAAGGTTAAAAGATGAAAACATAACAAGAAGGAACATTTTTGCAGAAATTCATGTTTAAGCCATTGTTTTTCAGAAAATATTGTGACCAATCCAAGAAGAATTTTGAAACAATGAAGGAGGTTTATACTGCTAAGGTCTTCTACTACCAAAACCTCTCTCACTTTTCAGACAACCATTATGGATTTGGAAATATTAAACAATATTTGAAAGCTCTCTTTGTAGAAACTTCCTATTAAGTCATCCTTTTGAAGAGAAGATTGTGGCCAATAAGAAATACATATTAAAAAACTGAAGGAGTTTTTTGTTCCTAAGAGACCCATATACAAAAATTTATCTCACTTTTTTCACGGGTATTACAAAATGAGAGATACATGCACATATTTACAACCTATTTTTCAGACTCTATAAAACTCTATTTTACACATCATTTTGCAGAGCCTATTGTGCACAGATGGAGAGGAATTGTAGGAAACGGAAAGAGTTTTACCTCAACAACATATTCATCCATAATGACCTCTTCCAATTTTTACATATCTATTTCGGATTGAGAAATACAAAGGTATCATTGGACCCCAAGTTTGCAGAAGTGCTGGAACAAAATGCACAAAGAAAGGAAACAATTAGTGACTTGGATGCCTCATCATCAACTAAGAGCTAGATAAAATTCTAATTATCCTCTTTTTCATCACCTATCCATTAAACATAGTGCCAAATATATGAGTTAGTTTTGAGTGTCCTTTAATTAAGTTCTATTTATGTAAAATAGTTGGAGATATTTGTAAAACAATATTGATATTTTTTCAAGATATTCTAGTTTATAATTTTTATAAATACTTCAGTTTGTGAAGTGTTTAGTGTGGAATAAAATTTCCAAGAACATTATAGACATTTTGATGGTACGTTGGAGGCTCATAGGTGTTTATTTCAAAGCAGCAGTCTAGAAAATCGCCAATTGGACTTCATAATTCAAGATTCATGTGATAAGTTGAAGAGTGAAGTACATTTCTTATTGTCATTGTTTCCTTTATTAGTTACATACATTTCATATCTGTTGTTCAATATTAATGATTAAGTAGGAGTATTACTTCAGGAATAGTGTTAGAACTCCCTGTCTTAACTACTTAATCATTTAAATGTTTTCTGTTGATTTCCGAATTTAGGAATTTTTAATTTCTCCTAGTCTCGTTTGACTCGACCTGCCTCCTTCCTGTTTTTTTGGATCAAAGGATTATTCATTTCCCTTTATCCCGAAACAATCCATCTCATCAAAACAATCTATCCAAATATTTGAGGGTTATCTACCTTGCCCTGCATACATTAGCATCCTCTTGGCCTTGCCTTCTAGTTCCGCTTGCTAGACTTTGACTCCATAGCCCAATGGACTAGTAGATCCCTCTTTAATTGGTCTTTAAGTAATCTTATTTTCCACCAAACATTTCAAAACCAAAACCAAATTGAACTATCATAATTAGCCTAAAATATTAAACAAAAACAAAGTTAAATCATAAAGAGAGAGTCCTCTTTGAAATCTATGAAGGATAGATCCTAGATTTCCAAAGTAGGTTTGTGGTTACCTCAAACTATTTCTCTTGAACCTAGAGAAATTATTGAGTGATAACATAATGGCAACCATACTAGGGAAGACTAACCTTTTTCTTCAGAAATATTTTACAGGTTCAGATCTGATCTATGATGGTGGATAGTGATCAGACACACAAAGGTTAAAATCATCCACCAGGCGACTCCACATCAAGTTCACAATAAAGAATCCACTGGAGGAATGAACTTGGAAGAAAAATATGGAAATATCAGGCTTTCAACTTGGATCTTAATTCAAGACATTATGTTCTTTCTCGTTAAGAAAATTTTTCAATATATATTGTATTTTATATAAGGATCTAACTTGGTTTTACAGATACATTGGCCTTTCGTTATGGCTGATTTTCAAGTTGATCCAAGAATAAAACGAAGATATGCTCCCATGAGCAGAGATCACATACTTGGATTTCCACACAAACTACCAAAGGTAAATTGGGGTAAAAATGTGCCCATGTTTCAAGATGAGAATATTGATGATCCTTTGTTACATCTCATTAAATTTCATATACACTCATCGAGATTGAAGGTTGATTGGGATGATAATTTCCTTATGAAGATATTCATGGCAACCTTAGAAGGAAAATCAAGGGAATGGTACGAAGCTCTCAAACCTGCTAGTTTATTCTCTCTAAAATATTTTCATAAGGTATTTTATGAGCATTACAAAGAAGATTTTCCATCTTTATCATTAGCTAAAAATTGTTGTGATCAAGCTAAAGATTTTATACATTACCTTAAAAATATTGATGAAGATTTTTGCAATTGGCATCCTACATATTTATTAGAATAAGTCCATAACTTTCATTCTCAAGTTAAATATCATGATAATCAAGAGGAGTTAAACAAAGATGAAATAGATCAGGAGATGAGTCAAAATCCACAAAGCCCCTGTGTAGTAACAAATGATGTTTCATTTAATGTTTTGAATGAAGTTAAAGAAAATATTCAACCTCATGATCACTTTTTAGATAAGAGAAAAAACAATTGTCATTTCAATCTAATAATTCAGAGATTCCCACCCCCCCTCACTGAAGAAGAAATCAATTTTCTTCTAAACATGCAACCATCTTCAAAATATCTGCATAATGAAGAAATGGTTTCTACTTATTCTTATGTTGATGAATGTACTAAAGTTTTTATCCATGAAGAGACAGAAGAACAGGTTGATGCTCATGTTATTCTACCTTCCCAAAAAGGCCCATTGCTTGATAACACTCCTATTGAGCAAAATAATGGCTTTCAAATAGAATGCAACCAATCTAATCAAGATATATTAGGATTGTTGGAAGAGAAATATGTTGATGTAATGTTTATGATTGATGGCATTCCTTCTTCTGAAGATTTGCCTAAGTATGAATAGTATGATGATAATTATGTTCTCCAAATTCAAGCTAATTTCACAGAACAATCACTAGATATTTTGAGGGAGGAGATATTAGAATTTCAGCTTGATGAGGATTTTCTAAGAGCTGTCTTTCTTATTTTGAAATTAAGAAAATATTCTCCTCAACTTAAAAAATGTGTTCTTGAGATAATTTCTGAAAATTACGAAAATGAAATTAAACTTTTGCATTCTTAAATTCAGTCATATAATTTCCGAGATCCTAAAGAATTCTTGGAAAATATTCCTTCTCCAAAGCAAGAGGAAATTGTACTATATTTTGACTTGTAGATTAAGGATGATTATTCTTTCAAACAAAATACTAAAGAAATATTTTTAGGGTTTAATATTCAGAATACAACTGAACAACTAGTCATTGAAGGCCTAGAAGCACAAATCATACATTATGCTTTTAATGATCCTATAGCAAATTATATGGAGAATATTTTTAGCTCAAATCTGCAAACATGTTTTTCTCTATGAGGATCAAATATATCAGCAATTTCCATTTCACATCATATCTTTTATTATGAAGACACATGATCAAGTTATCCTTCCAAGTTTGATGAAAATCAGTCAAATTATCCATTCATTACTACAACTACTTGACTGGCTTCATTGGAATTTTTGTATTACCTGATTCAACAAAATTAACAATAGATTAGAGTAGGTAGATGAGTGCAAATAAGCTCAAAGCTATGAGCATTTTTTCAGTATTCAATTTTAAGCTAGTTTTGGAATAATTCATTAAGATTTAAAGCTAAGGAAAAGGTCCTAAAGATATTTAAGATTTAAGAAGTTTGGTTTGAGAATTACAGTATGTTTTTTTTTTAATTCAAATCAGATTTCAGTTTGTAGAAAAAGAACTATATTCAGTTCAAGATTTTCAGCCACAACAAATCCATGTTTGGGATTGGCCCAATGGATCAGGCTACTAGTCAACAGTGTTCTTGACATCTCACAAGGAGATGCCATCCCATGTGAAGGCATTGTTAGGGTCCTATAAATATAGGATTCATAATTTGGAATTGACTTTTGATAGCCTTGTAAACATGTACATACCTTGCATTTTGCAAGTTGTTTTCCCATATTTTGTAAAAAAATAAAATAAAATAAAAAAATAAAAAACAGGGTAAAAATCCTAAAAGAAAAATCAAAGGACTTAGAAAAAATAATATACCCCAAAGAAAAATAAATAAAACATGAAAGTGTGCAAGTCCAAATGCCACTACTTTTTATTTTCAGATGATTATGGCAGAGTGTCAATAAATTCCATAATCCATGATGAGTTGAACTATTCAATCTTGACTTGTCATGTTTCAATTTACATGTTATAGATAGTGAATAAAGATTAGTCAGACAGTTTAATCCCGACTAATCAATGGATGGGTAGAGAATAAAGAGGAGCTCATCAGTTTAATCTGAGCCCTCAGAAGCTTTTTACTACTTTCAAAAGAATAAAATGTTTCAAGTTTGTAGCTCAAATGCACCTGCAAAAAGGAAGAAAAAATGTTAGATTAAAAGTTGGGTAGGTAGAAATAAGTGGGAAGAAACATGTAAATATTTACACTAGGCAAAAATCACTAATTTCCTATCCCTTATATTTGTTATGCATTTTAGACTTCCAGTCAAAGAGGCTCAGAGCATTTCTCTAAATTTTGTTGGGACCAGACCCAAGGCTCAATGACTGATAAGTTAAAAAGTGTTGAATTACTATTTTTAAATCCCTGATTATCATCTTTTACCCTACATTCATCTATTACACTTTAATCTCATGAGTAAAAACCTTTTACTTAATGAAAAATAAAATCCCCTTTTGACTAATTTCCTTCATTCATAAAAGCATAAAAACCCTCCACAAATATTATATTCTAGGTCAAAGTGGTCAAATTTTAAATGATAAAGCTTGGCTTTCACATTATCACTTTACTTAGTCATATAATTATATTTTGGTGTTTTTTAATTGTCCTTAGTCATATTAACTTCTAATTTATTTATTAAATCCCTATAAATACACCTTGTCCTATTATTATAACCCCTTTTATCTAATTATCCCTAAAAAATCCACTATTATAAGATTTTTGACCAAAGTTAAATATCCACGTGTTAAATTAAAAACCCAAAAAATACCCCCTTTGGTCTAAAACTAACCATATATAAATAATCTCGCCCCATATAGTTATTGGACCCCTTTCGTGGTCTACAACTATATAATTAAAATATAAATATAAATAAAACTATCAGAAAAATATAGCTTTACCACATCACCTCTCTTATATCATTTATCCTAAAGTTTTTTCATCTGCGCCACTATAAAAAGCTTATTATCATTCTAAGCTTTACCATATCCTAACCTTGGTTAAAACTCGCCTCACGTGCTCTTTTACCATATATATGAAATTTTTTTATATATATAACATCGCCCAATAAAACCTTTTGCATTATACCCGCTTATATATAAACCATTCCATATATTATAACCTTAGTTATAAAGTCTATTTTTACAAAAGTTGTGTTATATTTATAATGCGCCATCATATAAAGCTGTATGGGCCCCACCATAACCTTTTCCCCACACCTTCCGATCACATCCTGACCGTTCACTCCCACTTTTGCGATCCAATGGCACACAATCTGTTTCACGCTTTGAAACAGATCGATGGCCCTGAGCTCGAAATCACGCGAAATGAGTTGTTTTATGAAACCACCCAATGCAACGTGGCACCATATTATTTGATCACATTCGATTTGCAGACTACAACTTACCACTCTATCCTGACACGAAACCCACCAGTGGTTTTTCACATTCGAAAAATCAAACCACCTCCCGCCTTGGATTAGACCTGCATTTAATGCATTTTATGTTGATTCATATTAAAGTTTAAACCTTTGATATATCATTTTGATATGTATTTGTGCAGTCCCGACTGGTAAGAAAACTCCGCCCGACTGTGTAAAGAGCCCTAAGCCCCTATTTGTTAATCTCTTGTCCCAATGCCAAATTCGACCACAATTTTCCTTATTTGAAGATCATTAAAGCCATTCTTTGCATCAGCAATCCAGATCCATTCGCAGCAATAACTAGAAGATTCAGAAACCATTTTAAAAGCATCAAAATACCTAAAATATAAGGTATTTTTTATTAAATTACCATCCTGCACAGTCAATTCGAAACCTTCAATTAGAAGACAAACTATTAATTAGGAGAAGTAACTGTGTAAATTGCCCAAAAACAGGCCAAAACCTGACCAATTTTTTCCAGGAAACCTAATTTCCTCTGTGCGCCTTTTAAAGCCAATCATTCTCTTACGACCTCTGAAGATCAATTCCGAAACACAAAAGGAGTTTAAAGCCTACAGATCTATTAAAAATCTCCTTTTTACAATTTAAACTATTCAGGAAACCCTGTTTCCTGTCTTATCCCAGTATCAATCCTCAGATAAACCTAATTGGGGAAAAATCCAAAAAGAAGATTTCTTTAGCCTAAATTGCTCAGTTACCCCTCTGTTTAAAGTAAATTACTTCTGTAAACCATTTAATCTTACAGAAGAAGCCAGAATGCCTAAAAACAGTGTTAAACCTCCACAGACAGATCTCATTTCATGGGTCTTTCAAAAGCCTTAAATCACCTCCTTTTAGGCCTCTGTTTCATTAACAAATTGTTTGATTTTTGTAGGTTATTATCAGAAAATAAATTGGGCCAACAGTTTCAAAACTAGTTGACAAAATTGTTTGCTCCAAATTCTCAGATTTTAAATCAAAAGCTTCATTCAACAAACAGTTTGTATACAAAGAAAGATTAAAATCAAGTCAGAGAGAGATGAGAATGTTGAAATTTTCACAGTGAATGGTAAAAGTGAAATCATAATTCACAATGACACTGAAAACATAACAATCAAAGAGTATCAGTGGTTAAAGTGTATCGGGTAAAAATCAGAGTGAAAGTTAAAACAAAGTTACATAGTAGTCAAGGTAAAATAGTAAAAGTAAAAACATAGTCAGTAATGGTTAAAAAAGATGAAAATACTTTCACCAAAAACAATGAAGTTTAGCCAAAGTGAAAGTAAAAATAGTTAAAAGAACAAAAAGGTTAAAAGATGAAAACATAACAAGAAGGAACATTTTTGCAGAAATTCATGTTTAAGCCATTGTTTTGCAGAAACTATTGTGACCAATCCAAGATGAATTTTTCAAACCAAAAGGAGGCTTATACTCCTAAGATCTTCTACTACAAAACCCTCTCTCACTTTTCTAACAGCGATTATGGATTTGGAAATATTAAACAATATTTGAAAGCTCTCTTTGCAGAAAATTCTTGTTAAGTCATCATTTTGAAGAGAAGATTGTAGCCAATCTGAAATACATCTTAAAACCATGAAAGAGGTTTTTTTTCCTAAGAGACCCATCTACAAAAACCTATCTCACTGTTTTCACAGGTATTACAGAATGAGAGATACGTGCGCATCTTTACAGCCTATTTTTCAGACTCTGTAAAACTCTATTTTACACATCGTTTTGAAGAGCCTATTGTGCACATCTGGAGAGGAGTTGTAGGAAATTGAAAGAGGTTTACCTCAAAAACATATTCATACATAATAACCTCTTTCAATATTTACATATCTATTTCATATTGAGAAATAAAAATGTATCATTGGACCCCAATGTTGTAGAATTGCTGGAGAAAAATGCACAAAGAAAGGAAACAGTTAGTGACTTGGATGCCTCATCATCAACTAAGAGTTGGATAAAATCGAAGTATCCTATTTTCATCACCTATCCATAAAAAATAGTGCCAAATAGATGCATTATTTTTTAGTGTCCTTTAATTAAGTTCTATTTATATAAAACAGTTAGAGATATTTGTAAAACAATCTTGATATTTTTTCAAGATATTATAGTTTAGAATTTGTATAAATAATTTAGTTTGTGAAGTGTTTAGAGTGGAATAAAATTTCTAAGAACATTATAGACATTTTTCTGGTACATTGGAGGCTCATAGGTGTTGATTTCAAAGTAGCAGTTTAGACAATCGCCAATTGGACTTCATAATTCAGGATTCATGTGATAAGTTGAAGAGTGAAGTACATTTCTTATTGTCATTGTTTCCTTTCTGAGTTACATACATTTCATATATGTTGTTAAATCTAATGATTAAGTAGGAGTATTACTTCAGGACTAGTGTTAGAACTCCCTGTCTTAACTACTTAATTATTTAATTTTTTTTTGTTGATTTCCAGATTTAGGAATTTTTAATTGCTCCTAGTCCCGTTTGACCCTTGCCTCCTTCCTCTTTTTCCGGATCAAAGGATTCTTCATTTCCCTTTATCCCGAAATAAGCCATCTCATCAAAACAATCTATCCAAATATTTTAGGGTTATCTACCTTGCCCTGCATACATTAGCATCCTCTTGGCCTTGCCTTCTAGTTCTGCGTGCTAGACTTCGACTCCATAGCCAAATGGACTAGTAGATCCCTCTTTAAGTGGTCTTTAAGTAATCTTATTTTCCGAAAAACATTTCAAAACCAAAACCAAATTGAACTATCATAACTAGCCTAAAATATTAAACAAAAAAAAAGTTAAATCATAAAGAGAGAGCCTCTCTGAAATCTAGGAAGGCTAGATCCTAGATTTCCAAAGTAGGTTTGTGGTTACCTCGGACTATTTCTCTTGAACTTGGAGAAATTATTGAGTGATAACATAATGGCGACCATACTGGGGAAGACTAACCTTTTTCTTCAGAAATATTTTACAGGTTCAGATCTGATCTATGATGGTCAACAGTGATCAGACACACAAAGGTTAAAATCATCCACCTGGAGACTCCACATCAATTTCACAATCAAGACTCCACTGGAGGAATGAATCTGGAAGAACAATATGGAAAGATCAGGCTTTCAACTTGGATCTTAATTCGAGACATCAAGTTCTTTCTCATTAAGAAAGTTTTTCAATATATATTGTATTTTATATAAGGATCTAACTTGGTTTTACAGATACAGTGGCCTTTCGTTATGGCTAATTTTCAAGATGATCCAAGAATAAAATGAAGATATGCTCCCATGAGCAGAGATCACATACCTGGATTTCCACACAAACTACCAAAGGTAAATTGGGGTAAAAATCTGCCCATGTTTCAAGATGAGAATATTGATGATCCTTTGTTACATCTCATTAAATTTCATACACACTCATTGAGATTGAAGGTTGATTGGCATGAGAATTTCCTCATGAAGATATTCATGGCAACCTTAGAAGGAAAAGCAAGGGAATGGTACGAAGCTCTCAATCCTGCTAGTTTATTTTCTCTAAAATATTTTTATAAGGTATTTTATGAGCATTACAAAGAAGATTTTCCATCTTTATCATTAGCTAAAAAATTTTGTGATCAAGCTAAAGATCTTATACATTACCTTAAAAATATTGATGAATATTTTTGCAATTGGCATCCTGAATATTTATTAGAAGAAGTCTATAACTTTCATTCTCAAGTTAAATATCATGATAATCAAGAGGAGTTAAACAAAGATGAAATAGAGCAGGAGATGAGTTAAAATCCACAAAGCCCCTCTGTAGTAAAAAATGATGTTTCATTTAATGTTTTGAATGAATTTAAAGAAAATATTCAACCTCGTGATCAATTTTTAGATAAGAGAAAAAACAATTGTCATTTAAATCTAAGAATTTAGAGATTCCCACCCCCCCTCACTGAAGAAGAAATCAATTTTCTTCTAAACATGCAACCATGTTCAAAATATCTACATAATGAAGAAATTGTTTCTACTTATTCTAATGTTGATGAATGTACTAAAGTTTCTATCCATGAAGAGACAGAAGAAAAAGTTGATTCTCATGTTATTCTACCTTCCCAAAAAGGCCCATTGCTTGATAGCACTCCTATTGAGCAAAATAATGGCTTTCAAATTGAATGAAACCAATCTAATCAAGATATATTAGGATTGTTGGAAGAGAAATATCTTGATCTAATGTTTATGATTGATGACATTCCTTCTTCTGAAGATTTTCCTAAGTATGAACAGTATGATGATAATTATGTTCTCCAAATTCAACTTAATTTCACAGAACATGCACTAGCTATTTTGAGGGAGGAGATATTAGAATTTCAGCTTGATGAGGATTTTCTAAGAGTTGTCTTTCTTATTTTGAAATTAAGAAAATATTCTCCTCAACTTAAAAAATGTGTTCTTGATATAATTTCTGAAAATTATGAAAATGAAATTAAACTTTTGCATTCTCAAATTTAGTCATATAATTTCCAAGATCCTAAAGAATTATTGGAAAATCTACCTTCTCCAAAGCTAGAGGAAATTGTACTATCTTTTGACTTGCAGATTGAGGATGATTATTCTTTCAAACACAAGACTGAAGAAATATTTTCAGGGTTTAATATTCAGAATACAACTGAACAACTAGTCATTGAAGGCCTGGAAGCACAAATCATATATTATGCTTTTAATGATCCTATAGCAAATTATATGGAGAATATTTTTAGCTCAAATATGCAAACATGTTTTATCTATGATGATCAAATATATCAGCAATTGCCATTTCACATCATATCTTTGATTATGAAGACACATGATCAAGTTATACTTCCAAGTTTGATGAAAATCAGTCAAATTATCCATTCATTGCTACAACTACTTGACTGGCTTCATTGGCATTTTTGTATTACCTGATTCAAAAAAATTAACAGTATATTAGAGTAGGTAGATGAGTGAAAATAAGCTCAAAGCTATGAGCATTTTTTTCAATATTCAATTTTCAGCTAGTTTTGGAATAATTCATTAAGATTTAAAGCTAAGGAGAAGGTCCTAAAGATATTGATCCGGATTTATGCAGGAATGCAACAGAATACAGAAATAACCATGAACATAGAGATGCAGCGGAAATAATGCTTCATTTCATTAATATCAAATAACAGAAATATGCTTACAGGCATAATGGAGATAAAATAGCTAGGGTGCTGGTAGTGAATCTCTGAGAAGAGATATGATGGCTACAGACCTATGAACTGTGTTACAATGAGGCTCGAGGGCCTATTTATTGTTGAGAAACAATTTAGAATCTGAAACGTCCAAAAACCTAACCGTAGGAGATGAGGCGCCAAAACTGTGGGCGCCCGTTTGGGTAAATTGGTGGTTCAACTTCTCGAGGGTGTAACTTTGGCACCCGATCTCCGTTTGACGTGCTCAATAGCTCGTTAGAAAGATCTATCCGTTTTCCCAAAAAACGTCGTTTAGGGCCTCAAAACGGCTCCAGAAGTTCAGGAGCCAAAAAACTGCTAAAAATAGTAAGTTTTGTTGCTACTTGAAAATTGAAAGAACTAATGGTGGGGGTTCAAATGGAATAGGTGGGTTGCCACCAATATCCACCTAGATCACTAAGGCCCCGAAACAGCTCCGGGAGTGGAGGACCCGGAAACCTGCTAAAAATAGTAAGTTGTGTTGAATGTGAAGAGCTTCAAGAATTGATGGTGCTAGTCCAAATGGAATAGGTGGGTGGCCACCGATATCTGCCTGGATCATTCCTCCCTCCTTAGGAAGCAATGGTCCCCATTGCATTGAGATCCTCCATGAGATGAGGCAAATTCTGTTGAACTGAGTATTAGATGTGTTGAAGATGTCAAGGATCTGTGAGTGGACATGCTGGATGCATTTAGTAAATTTGGTTTCTTTATTAGCCTCAGACAGTACATGTTTGGATTCTGTATGTGTAGTTTCAGGATGTATGGCAACATCAGGCGGTGGTGTGTTGGGAGTCAGATCAATGGAGTGCTTGTCCTGATAGTGTAGAGGAACCTCTATGAGTGAGGGGAAAACTTCCTCGTATTCCTCCATGACTTTGTCCATCTGATGTAGCCATGCAAGGGAGCCCTATTTCGAGGTTGTGGCCACAATACTTTTCTTTCCTTGTGAGTGAGTTGTAAGGAAAATGAATTTCCTGGTTTGGGAAACAA
This sequence comes from Pinus albicaulis, assembly GCA_034641835.2. NCBI lineage: Eukaryota > Viridiplantae > Streptophyta > Pinopsida > Pinales > Pinaceae > Pinus > Pinus albicaulis. Next base: position 1,938,235,176 of record CM076578.1, read on the forward strand.
TCTTACTGTGTTGTTTTGCAGTAGTTAAAGAGATGACAGGAGGCAGTGCTACCTCCGGTATCCTGTACAAGTTATTTCCCAAAGTAATAATAACAGCATGAGGCCTAGACTCATAAACAGCATGTCGCCTCCACAAGTATGTTTGGCCCAATAATACATCAGCTACATCAAGATGAGCAACATCACACAATACCTCATCCGTGAATGGCTTGATACTGTACGGAAGGCGGCACTGTTGGCGGATGCAGAGATCTATCCCTGGGTAGAGCCACCCAATGGTATATGGATATGGGTGTGCTATGGTCAGTAGGCCGAGCCGCTTCATGACCTATGCTGAAATGAGGTTCTTTTGGCTTCTGCTATTGACGAGAAATTGCAGCGGATAACCCTTCACCCACATCTGCGACTGGAAGAGGTGCTCCCCCTCCTCTGGATCCTATGGACCCTCCCTTTAGATCTTGGTGGTGGCAACAATGGCACTGGGATCTGCATCAATGATCTGCTTCCCTTTGTCATTGCCTTTGTCTGGTTCTAACTCAGGATCAGAAAATGCATCTGATTCGGGTGCCTTTAGTTTGGCCATCAAAGACTGTTTGGCTCGACACTGATTTGTGCTGTGAGTGGGGCTGTTATGAAATTCACACCACTTCCCTGTGTCCTTCTTTGTATTTGTGGTGTTTTTCTGAGTCGCATTGCCTTGGCCTTGCCCCTTGTTCTTCGGTTCGAGGGCACCTTTCGGATTCGTAGATCCAAAGTCTCGCTTCTTCTGCTTAAATTTCTGCTCGATCTTGGCGGCATAGCGATATGCCGTGCCAAGTGATGTAATGTCGAGGAACTCCATTTCCTCCTGAATTTTTTTTTGCAGACAGCCGCGGTACTTGAGCACCAAATGTCTCTCTGAATCTTTAATACCAAAATTTTTGCGCAGGGTATGGAACAAATTCGTTAGTTCGTGCACATCTTGATCCTTTTGTTGTCGTAGTGTGGTCCATTGGATGTATTTGTCTTCATAGCTCCCCACGGGGTAATATTGTTCCTTGATGCCATCTCGGAACAAATTCCAAGTGGGTGTGGCCGAGAACAGAGAGGGTTCCCTTTCGCCCTCTTGCTCACGGTAGGTTTCCCACCAGTCTTTGACATGGGGGGCAGCTTTGAGGAGTGAAAAAATAATCTTTTCTCGGTCAGAGAAGTCATGGACCGAGAAGTACCCTTCCAACAAATTTAACCATCTGTCTACCGCATCTGCATCTATTTTTCCTTCAAATATAGGAATGTCAAAGTTTACCTGTACCTTGAAGGGAGTGGCACCTCCAGAGTGGCTGTTGGATGCAGATGTGCCATATGTGGGCAGTCATTGAAGGATTTGAGCAAAGTTATCCATCATCGCGTTCATTTGTTTCTCGAGGGCCTCCTCGAGCAATATTTTGATAGGATCTCCTGCTCCCTCGTCTTTCTTTTCTTTCGCCATGGGAGGTCGTCGGGGTTTGCGAGGCTAATCTTGCAAGGGTTCAACCAGATCGAGCCCTAACTCCTTATACCCTGACCGCGTTGGGGACATGCAAAGAAAAACAAAGAAAGAGCAGACCCGCTCTGATACCACTGATCTGGATTTATGCAGGAATGCAACAGAATACAGAAATAACCATGAACATAGAGATGCAGTGGAAATAATGCTTCATTTCATTAATATCAAATAACAGAAATATGCTTACAGGCATAATGGAGATAAAATAGCTAGGGTGCTGGTAGTGAATCTCTAAGAAGAGATGTGATGGCTACAAACCTCTGAACTATGTTACAATGAGGCTCGAGGGCCTATTTATTATTGAGAAACAATGTAGAATCTGAAACGTCCAAAAACCTAACCGTAGGAGATGAGGCGCCAAAACTGTGGGTGCTCGTTTGGGTAAATTGGTGGTTCAACTTCCCGGGGGCGTAACTTTGGCACCTGATCTCTGTTTGACGCGCTCAATAGCTCATTAGAAAGATCTATCCGAGGAGTACAACTTTTGAGGTTTAGGGCCTCAAAACGGCTCCGGAAGTTCAGGACCCAAAAAAATGCTAAAAATAGTAAGTTTTGTTGCAACTTGAAAATTGAAAGAACTGATGGTGGGGGTTCAAATGGAATAGGTGGGTGGCCACCAATATCCACCTGGATCACTAGGGCCCCGAAACGGCTCCGGGAGTGGAGGACTCGGAAACCTGCTAAAAATAGTAAGTTGTGCTAAATGTGAAGAGCTGCAAGAATTGATGGTGCTAGTCCAAATGGAATAGGTGGGTGGCCACCGATATCCACCTAGATCAGATATTTAAGATCTAAGCAGTTTGGATTGAGAATTGCTGTATGTTTTTTTATTTTTATTTTTATTTTATTTTATTCAGATTAGATTTCAGTTTCCAGAAAAAGGACTATATTCAGTTCAAGATTTTCAGCCACAACAAATGCATGTTTGGGATTGGCCCAATGGATTAGGCTACTAGTCAACGGTGTTCTTGACATCTTACAAGGAGATGCCATCCCCATGTGAAGTCATTGTTAGGGTCCTATAAATATAGGATTCATAATTTGGAATTGATTTTTGAAGTATGTACATACCTTGCTTTCTTCAAGTTGTTTTCCCGTATTTTGTAAAAAAATAAAAAATAAAATAAAAATAAAAAAGAGGGTAAAAATCCTAAAAGAAAAATCAAAGGACTTAGAAAAAATAATATACCCCAAAGAAAAAGAAATAAAACATGAAAGTGTGCAATTCAAAATGCCACTACTTTTTACTTTCAGATGATTATGGCAGAGTGTCAATAAATGCCATAATCCATGATGAGTTGAACTATTCAATCTTGACTTGTCATGTTTCAATTTACATGTTATAGATAGCGAATAAAGATTAGTCAAATAGTTTAATCCTGACTAATCAATAGATAGGTAGAGAATAAAGAGGAGCTCATCAGTTTAATCTGAGCCCTCAGAAGATATATGGTAGATTTAATTAGTTTTTACTGCTTTCAAACGAATAAAATGTTTCAAGGTTGCTAGCTCAAATGCACCTGCAAAAAGGAAGAAAAAATGTTAGATTAAAAGTTGGGTAGGTAGAAAGAAGTGGGAAGAAACATGTAAATATTTACACCAGGCAACAATCACTAATTTCCTATCCCTTATAGTTGTTCTGCATTTTATACTTCTATTCAAAGAGGCTCAGAGCATTTCTCTGACTTCTGTTGGGACTGGAACCAAGGCTCAATGACTGATAAGTTAAAAAGTGTTGAATTACTATTTTTAAATCCCTGATTATCATCTTTTACCCTACATTCATATATTACACTTTAATCTCATAAGTAAATACCTTTTACTTAATGAAAAATAAAATCCCCTTTTGACTAATTTCCTTCATTCATAAAAGCATAAAAACCCTCCAAAAAGATTATATTCTAGGTCAAAGTGGTCAAATTTTAAATGATAAAGCTTGGCTTTCACATTATCACTTTACTTAGTCGTGTAATTATATTTTGGTGTTTTTTCATTGTCCTTAGTCATATTAACTTCTAATTTATTTATTAAATCCCTACAAATAAACCTTATCCTATTATTATAACCCCTTTTATCTAATTATCCCTAAAAAACCCACTATTATAAGATTTTTGACCAAAGTTAAATATCCACGTGTTAAATTAAAAACCAAAAAAATATTCCCTTTGGTCTAAAACTAACCATATATAAATAATCCCGCTCCATATAGTTATTGGACCCCTCCATGGTCTATAACTATATAATAAAATTATAAATATAAATAAAGCTATCGGAAAAATATAACTTTACCACATCACCTCTCTTATATCATTTATCCTAAAGTTTTTTCATCCGCGCCACTATAAAAAGCTTATTATCATTCTAAGCTTTACCATATCGTAACCTCGGTTAAAACTTGCCTCACATGCTCTTTTACCATATATATGAACTTTTTTTATATATATAACATCGCCCAATAAAACCTTTTGCATTCTACCTGCTTATATATAAACCATTCCATATATTAAAACCTTGGTTATAAAGTCAAGATGAAAAAATAAAATGATCTTCAATAATGGGAGTTGACAACTCCTCTTGTTTATCTAATGCCTCTAACATGTTTATATCAAGAGCTTCAAAATTAGACTCAGCCATTAATCTTGCTAGTCCTTGGCCTTTTATGAGTTTAGTGGGATTGATTTCTAAATCATATTCAAGTATCAAAACAATCCACTTTCCTCTTTTGCCATCTGTATCTTGTGTTAAAATGTCTTTTACAACTGAATTTGGCACAAATGCAATTATGTGGGAATGTAGAATGTATACTCTGAAGTATTTTAAGGCTTTGACTAAGGAAAAGGCTTGTTTTTCCATTATTGTACTTAAAAGGTGCATCTCTTAATGCCTTAATAAACAATGCAATTGGCTGCTCTTGTCCCTTTAAATTCTTTTGTAATAGGACAACAGCTATAGTGTGTTCTGATGCAAATGAAAAAATGAAAAAATCCTTTGAAAAATCAGGACTAATGAGAACTGGTGTTTTGGTTAGTTATTGTTTCACCAGTTCAAATGATTTCTTTGCTTCTAAGGTCCACTTAACTCGTCCTTTTTTTTTCAGCATGTTTGTTATGTTTCTAAGGAGTTCAGCTAGATTGGGTATGAACCTTCTCAAGAAATTAATATTTCCAATGAAATATTGAAGTTCTTTGATGCTTCCAGGATGGTTGATTTGCAATATACCATCAATCCTCTTTGGGTCTATCTTTATCCCTTCTTCTGATATGATATGTCCAAGTAGTTTACCTTCTTGGAGACCAAACATTGTTTTCTTTGGATTTAAAGATAACCCATATTTTCTGCATTTCTCAAAGACTTTTCTCAAGTGTTCTAGGTGTTCTTCATCTCTTTTGGAAAAAATAGTGATATCATCAAGGTAAATAATGATTAAGTGTCCTAATTCTTCTGAGAATGAAATATCCATGGCTCTCTGAAATGTAGCACTAGCATTCATTAAACCAAAGGGCATTTTCACATGCATGAAAGTACCCCAAGGTGTAGTAAAGACTGTTTTGATTTGATCATCAGGATGAACTAATATCTGATTGTAACTTGATAATCCATCTAGCAAATAAATTCTTTTAGAACCAACTACCTTTTGTAAAATGTGATCCATCTTGGGTAAAGGGTAGTTATCCTTTAGTGAGGCTTTGTTTAAGTTCCTAAAATCAATACAAAGCCTTATTTCTCCTGTTTTATTCCTCACTGACACAATATTAGATACCCACTCTGAGTATCTAATAGGGACAATAATTCTAGATTCATACATTTTCTTGATTTCTTTCTCAACTAGGGGTAATTGAACAGGGTTGATTCTGTGCAATTTTTGTTTAAAAGGTTTTTGGTTTTCTTTGAGGGGTATCTTGTGCTGAATTATCTTTGTGTCATAGGATTTTAGGTCTTGATAACTCCATGAAAACACATCAGAAAGTTCCTTAAAAATCTCCATGTATTTCAGTTTAATGGGAGCTGGTAAGGTTTTATACAGTTTAATCATTTTTGGTTTTTGTTCACTGCCTATGTTACACTCTTCTACTTTAGTTTCAACAGGTTCTAGCTTTGGTTTCTTGGCAACATCATTGAAATCAAACAATTCTTCTAATGGGACCAGACTTTTGGCAGACTTTGAGTGTTAGATTGCAGTGTTTGTAAGTGTTCTTTTCCTAAATCTGCATTAATTTCTATTGTATGTACAAGTTTATTTGACAACAGATTTATCTCAATAATCTTTGGAGGCTTTACTTCTTCATCAAGTGGGTTTTCTTCAATAGGACAGTCATTTTCATAATCTGAATCTGAAATTGGTGGCCCAAATTCATTTCTGGACTGTAGGAAGTCTTCTATTTGTTTATCTCCATCAAACACTTGCCAGCATTTTTCATTGTCCGGGATAGCTGGTCTAAATTTGATTTGGGTAGTGCATTGTTTGGTTTCATAAGGTGTTAGACAAGTTCTAGTAGCAAAGGCTAAACTATTATCAAGGATATTTTGATTTCTTGGGAAAAAAATAAGTTGGAATTCATCAAATGTTTTTAATAAATCAATGACATCATTTCTATAAGCTTTAAGTCTGGGGTGTTTGGCACTATATTCCCCATTTACTTGCTTAATAATCAACTCTGAATCCCCATGAACTTTTATCCTTTTGGCCCCTACTTTATTCAATAAGTGTAGGCCTAAAAGGAGGGCTTCATACTCAGCTATGTTATTTGAACATTGAAAATTTAACCTGTAGGAATGCCCTTCAACATGATTTTTTTCAGAGTTGTGTATCCATATGCCTGAACCTGCATTGTTCTTAGTGCAAGACCCATCAAAATTCATACTCCAAAGAGGAATAGTTTCAGTTTTACTAGTTTGGCTACTATCCTTTTTATCTTGTGTGCTTTCGGATTGTTCTTGATAGTCAGCATTATGTTGAAATTGTTTTAGTTCCTCATGTTCTTCATCATGTTGAGGATTCTTCTCTTGATTCTCAAAGTTGTTAAGCAATGTATGACTGTTTTGTAGCTCTAGACCTGTGATTAGTTTGCTGTGATTTTCTATTTTGGCAAGCTGTTTTAACACTTCTATCCCGTCTTCCTCATTTTCTGTGTCTGCCACTATGTTACAGTGAGGGGTGGCCATTAAATTAGTTAAGGTTTCTTGCTCATTTTATATTTCGTGATTGAAGAGAATAAATGAGTCAAGGCCTCTATGTATATAATAAAGAGAAGAGCTTTCTGGTCTATCTTGGCTACTGACCATGTATTTCATATGAGATTCCCTATAAAGTCTTCTGGTTTGATTAAAAATAGGGATGGTAGCATATGTCATATCCATTTGCATTGTTCCTTGTAACTTAGCTCCCAAAGATCTTGATAACAGCATACCATATTTGGGGGGTACATCAGCCACTACAATATCCATCACTAAACACTTGGCTAGAATTTGTGCTAAGTTAACAGAGAGGTCTTTGATCAAGCCTAAACATTTCACTCTACTGGAGTTAAAGGAGTATAAATCTTTGTATGGTCTAGTGATTTCAAGGCTTAGACTCTCATTTACTGCTTTGGACATTAAGTTATGAGAGGCCCCGGAATCATGCATTGCATTGTGTAAAATTTTGTCATGAATTTTTAAACTGACATAAAAAGGAGGAACTGGCCCTTCTTGGTATCTTCCCTCAATCTTAGGACCAAATAAGAGCTCTGTTTGGTCATCATTTAGGTTTATAGTGTCATTTTTTTCTGCTATGTTGAAAGCTTTCAAAATTTGTGATCTATATACATCATGGGTGACTAATTCAGCAAGGGGAACAGAGATCTTGATCTTGGCAATTTCTTGTTCCAAAATAAAACGCAACTGATTTTTTACAATGTTTGTTTCAGCCTTGTTAATCACTAGTTTATCAGCAAAATCAGTTTGCTAATTTCGTCTATTTACATTGGTCAAAATTTTTTTAATAGGAGCACTAGTTGAGGTGTTAACGCTACTAAGATCTGCACTCTGTTTTTCATTAATTTGAGTGCATTTCTCTTTGTTTTGATCAGAATTTACAACCACTGTTTTGTCTTTTTGTTTAATAACTTTGGGTTTACTGACATGGTTATTTTTTGCAAACTTGTCAGAGGTTTTAGTTTTGGGAGTTTCCTAATTCTTCTTACTCCTAAGGTCATATTCTTTTGGAGTTTCTATGATGACATTTTCCAGCTCTTGATAGTAATATTCATCCTTTGCTCTTTTATCATCATAGGGTGTGTATAGACCTTGTTTCTTATTAATAGGAACATAAAAATGATCACTATCTACTCCCAACATGTTTATGTCATCTTCCTCTGTTTGTTCAATTGTTTTTTCAACCTCACTTACATAGTTTTGATGAAAAGCAGGTGAAATATGTTGATCATCCTCTCTTTGTTTATTTTGAGGTTGATATCTCCTGAAATTCTGATTTTGATTTTGATTTCTATTTTGGGGAGCTGATTGGTTTTCTCTAGCTTGTGCTCTCTCAAGTATGCTCATTTTCTTCATCATTTCTTCTATCATCCTTTCCATTTTCGAGCTAGATGTGGAGGGTGCAGATTCCTCCCTAAATGATACTTTCTTCTCTTTCCTCATCCTGGCTCTTTTCTCCATCAAATTTACTTCCACAGCTAAGGCTCCTTTCTGCATATCTTCTAAAGTCAAAGGATCTCTCTCTCTCGGTTGATAGGCCATTTCAGGGTCAAATCCTTTGGGAAACTTGTTCAAGGCTGAGCCTTGTGGAGGTTTTAAGTCTGGCGGGAGGGCATTATAAACACTATTGAACCTAGTGCAATAAGATTGAACACTTTCCCCAGTGTTTCTTTTGAGGTTGTTGTAGTCTGAAAGTATTTGGAGAGGGTTTTTCTTAACTTCCCACTTGTTTAGGAATAACTGATGGAGAGCTTGGAAATCATTAATACTATTAGGGGTTAAGATTTTGAACCATTTTCTTGCTTATCCTCCTAAGCTTTGAGCTAATAACCTAAGTTTGATAGTTTCATCATCAATCTCATTTCTATCAAAATAGTCATTCATCTTGTCCACATGTTGTGAAGCAGTAGTAGCACCACTGGCATCAAATAATGGTATCTTGGATTGATAGTCCTGTGGTAGATTGACTAAAGGTAAAGGAAGGACTAGGGGATCATACCATGTTGCCATGATAGGAGGTTGTGGAAAAGTGGGGGGTTCACAAGTGCAGGAGGTTGATGGAATGGTGTAGTTTGAACAGTGGATGTGTGGATAACAGAAGTGGATGGAACAGCAAGAGATTGTTGAGCAGATCTAGGATGAGAGAAACCAAAATTATGAAGGAAATGAAAATCAGGTGGAGTAGTTTCTCTGCTACCAGGATGTTCACCTCTATCTTGGGATGAAGGTGGAGACTCTAAATCTATTTGATCTATATCATCAAGTGACCTAGTTTTGAATGGGTTTATTAAGTCAACTTGTTAATCTTGTAGAGCTATAAGGTTTTCAGGGACAGAATTATCTCTATCGAGTGACCTAACAATAATTGAAGCTTGGGCCTTAGGAGATTTCCTAAGAATTATTTCAGGGTTATCAACTATCTTAGGAGGATTTGGGTCAGGATAGGCTGTAGTATGAATTCTTCTAGAAGCCACTATGCTATGTTTTCAGACCCAAACAATAAGAAAAGTTTAACCGAATATGACAATCTTTAGTAGGCTAACTGATCTTTTAGCAAGAAAAATTTAACCCTTTAAGTCTTCTTAACTGAGTTTGTATGATTTTATGATAATAATGAGTTTCCTAGTGGAGTCTTTAGGTCTATTTAGGATTGTGGAGTCACCAGGTGGAAATTTTTTAGCTTTTTGTGAAAGTAAAATGTTTTATGGTTCCACCACCATGTTTATTATGAAGCCAGTCTGAAATATTTTTGGATTTTCTGAGTTTTTACAGTTCTATGGGTTATGAGAGTGTCCTAAATCTGTTTCAAAACTTAGCTAGGGTGATGAGACAAACATATTTTACTCTTATGGCTTAGCTAGCTGAATCCTTCAAGGTTTGATAAGGCTCGATGAGAATCCTAAGGATTACTTATTTTGTCACTGATTCAAACAAGTCCTATCATGATTACCACTTGCTTTGGTAGTGCTTGAAGAGAGCTAATTATACTACACTAAATGTTGAATGTTTTGTTTTAAGGATTTCACTTAGAATTCCCAAGTGGAATCACTTAGAAAGCTAAGGAAAATCAGCAGGCTTACTAATTTTTAGTGGAGTCACCAGGCGAAGGATTTTTACTTGATTTCAGGGCTTGAAATTTTTTCACCATCAACAATCAAAACCAATCTAAGCAGACACTTGGTTCATTGTGAAAAAGGGATTATCTGAGTTGTGAAGTTATCTATTACTTCATAATGTTCCCAAGTATGGTCGCTAGAAATGTTAGGCCTTTGTAATTTAGTAGAGTGGCAAGAATAAATGCTATAGAGACTACATCAAAAACCACTTTTGGATTCTATGATCTAGCCGTCCTAAATCCAGAGAGCGATCTCTCTATAAGTGCAAAGATTAATTTATCTTTAAGGCTTTTAGTATGATATTAGGCTAGTTATTAAGAACAAGGGTTTTTTGTTTGTTTGGTTGGTCAGGTATGATCTTTAATTGGATGGAATATCACAAAATGAAAGATTTCCAAAAGGTGGAGATGTAAGTATATTGAGAAGTGTTCAGCAGATAGGATTATTATGAAAACAACTTTAAACCATTGGGCAATGGAGTCATAAAAGGGTTTAATTGTACAACAATTTCAAGAGTGGTCCAAGGGGCAAGTCATCTATATCAAAATATCCTTTAGATTAAATGATGGAATGGAACATTAAAGTGTTGTGAAGGTGGAAAAAGCTAATAATTTCAACAAGGATTTATCAAATTTCCATACAAGAAAAGCCTTTTTAAGCAACTATTTGAAGCCAACCAAAGACAGGGCTAACCATAAACTTCTTTGGACAAGCTTGTATTAAAGCTAACTTGTCAGACAAACAATCCAGTAATCCACATGACTACTTTCAGAAGGGATGAAAATAGATAAGAAGACAAAGTGAAACTTAAGATCAAGTCAGATGCATTAAAACCTAGGCCTGATTTTAGAATACTCTTAGGGAAACCTTGAAAACAACCTTTGGAGAAAGAACTAGAAGACAGGGCAAACCATAAACTTTTCTAGTTTAAGTCTACTTAGCATGCATTGAAAATATCAATCAAGAACTTCCTTTCAAGTTTTTCACATCAAGACATGGACTAACCAAAATTCCTTGATAATGTTTACACTTAACTTAAGTCATTCTTAAATACACATTTGGAGGAAAACATAAAGATAAAGCTTATCAGTGAGAGTAGGGTACTTCTGACAGTAAATCCTAGATCTATATTTGTTGTTATTTATCAGAGAAAAGTGAAAAAAATGGCATACATGAAAGTAAAACAATAACAATAAGAAGTACTTCACCAATGATATAGACCAGGATCCCAAAAATCAGCTTGTATATTGATTATCAATCCAGTTACATACTTCAAGTCCAATGTTTCATCACAGCAACAACTTCTCTTCTCAGCCTAACTTCTTCAATAACTTAACAGAGCTTCAGAGCTTCAGAGTTTATTTAAATTAAACAATGATTCTATTACAACAACTATTACATCAGAAATCCAATAACCAACCAACAATCTCTCATCTTCTTTAACAATATTTATAGAAGAAAAGAGGAGGTGGGATCAAAATAAGATCTCTAGTTCAATTAATACAAGATTTAATGCTTCTCTACCTTTGAGAAACTCAATAGAGAATATTTCTGATATTTCTCTGTATTAATTGGTTGTCATTAATTTTTTAGGCTTCTTGGAAGTTTTTGTTGACTTTAAAGCTCTTTAGGCAAGCTGGTAATAACTCTGGCTATCTTTAGGCAAAAATATCACTGACTCGGCAATACCTATGCCTTCTTTTGATTTATTGAGGCTGCAGGTGGCTTTTTGGTAGCTGAAGAGGATTCAATTAGCCTCTAATGTGGCAGTGAAGGCCTTTCAGGTTGATATATCTCCTTGTTTTACCTTAAAACACTTTTAATTTGATTTGGTCTATGTTTTTAGGCCTGATTAGGCCTTAATATTCATTTCTGGTCTTCATTCTTTAACATTGTCTTGATATGCGGATTAGGCTTTTGATTTCTTGAGTTTGTGCCTTAATCCCTTTAAAATTTGTTCAAAATATTTAATTCTTCACTTCTGCTCTGATATTATCTTGTCACACTGATACTCTTTGTCTGCTTGATGTTTGCTGTGTTTTGATGTGTTGTAGGCGCGCAGAAGGTTTAAGGACATCACCAATGCTCATGAGGCACGGGAAAATCATATTTTTAAACCTTGTAGATCCCTTTTCTTCGTTGATAATTTCACATGGATCGTCATCCCTGGCCTTTCATTTTATTTTAAAACTGTGGAAAAAACCTTTATAACCTGCAAAAAACACAAAAAAGTTAAGAAAATCCTGTGAAAATAGGTTAATAAACTACTTTGGAGGTTTGGGCACGAGATTAAGTCAGAGCCATCGGATTAGAATATCCAATGGTCGAGATTAATCAGTGGGAACAACCGAAAGGTTAGATGGAGGGGAAACACAATGGGATGGCAATATAATGAGAGCCGTCTGATTAAGATATCTGACGGTTGGGATCAATCGGTGAAATGTTTTTGAGAGCAAAGGTGAGGGGAAAAAGACTTGGCTTGAATTATAATATAAGCCATCTGATCTTAAAAATCAACAGTCAAGATTTAAAACCAAACGGTCAATGTTGTGGAGAAAAGTGGTAAGGCGGAAAACCATTAATGGTTTTCACGCGGCGCTGAGGGGGGTGGGCATTTTTCCAAAAAAAAACATGATACGGTACATCATCTGATGCGTGTCCTTTTGAATATAGCCGATTTCGGAATTTTTTTTGGTGTTAACATTCTGTTGCAAAAATTTTGTGAAATGTTGCATCCGCCAACAGATCAGAGGCTCCAGATCTGACGGTGCGGATTGCATGCGACGAGGAAGTTGCACGGAAGGGGCGATAGTTGAATACACGTGGCAGCGCGTGAGTGGGTATGTTTTTTATGAGGTAGGAGGTAGGTCCCAAAAGAGTCGGGTTGATCGGGTTGAATCCCGACCGTTCGATCTTCGCAACTAATGGTCAAGATATGATAAAGGAGATGGGTCATTATGTAAAGGAGGAAAGGGGCAAGAGGCTGTCGGGTTTAATCTTGTCCATTAGATCTCTTCGATGGATGGCTAAGATTAAAGATGGGGTGGAAAGTTTTGAAGTGGGGAGAACGGAAGGGATGGTGATTGGGTAGTAGAATAAAGTGCGATGGCCATTGATTTGGATAGATCAACAACCCACATTCATTTTAAAATTGAATTGTCGGGGTGAGAAAATAACGAAGAATAGAGGAAATAAGGGGTTAGGAGGAAGGGTTTAAGGTCTTTAGCGCCCGATTGCGGGACTGTAGGTCACAGGAGAAAAGGGGGTTAAGGAAATAAGCCCTCGGGGGCTTAGGAACCTTATAGTGCAGAAAATAGATTTTTAGGCCAGAAATAGTGTTTTTTAAGCCAAACTGAGGGTTTCGGTAAATGAAAGAAGGGACTCTTAGATCGAAGGAGAGAGAGATAGAAGGTTTAGAATGGGTTTTGGTTGATTTGGAAGGTTAAATGAAGGCTTATGGAGGGATTCTATGAAGGAAATGGGAATGAAAAATGGGATTTGTTTATGAGTAAAGGAGCAGTGAAAATGATGGGAAAATGGGGTTTTAAGTAGTCTTTCTCTTGGCAAACAGCAGGTTCTTTAGGATAAAGAGGGAAACAATAGTGAATATTAATTCAAAGGGAAAAGATCTTCCTTAGACTGTAAGAACTCACAATTTGGTCATGAAATTGTTTCTTAAAGGCTAAACAGAGATTTAGCCACTATTTTATATGACAAATTTTATAGGTAGCTAACAGTATCAACCTCCATGATCTATCTCATTAATGAGACATGATCTCCAATTCCATTCACATTAGTAGTGGCTCCACTGCCTCATTATGTAGATCTAGGCTTAACTAATCCACATTCACACATAAAAAGTGGATATTTATTCATCTTGAGGATTATGGGTCCTTCCACCTTTTTATTTACTTAATTAAGTAGGTTTATTAGGAACTCTAATATTCCAAATATCATGTGAAAATTTGGGAATATTACACGGCATGTTTGGATTAAAGTGAAACTTTGGATAGTATGGTAAATATGCCAAATATTTTATTTATGTGCCCAAATGCTTAAAGGTAGGATAAAATGATTTTATCACTTTTCCTTCTTATGTGCATAAACACATTTGAAAACCAGACTAGGATAACTATTTTAATTATTTTCAAGCCACAAAAACACTTCTACCTACCCATTGAATTTTATTTCTTTTGCTATACCAACATTTTTTCTTCTTTCTTCTAAGGGTGGATTTAGGCTAGAAAACCCATATCATTTTTTTATATGAAAAATATAATCTACTCTATCACTTATTTCTCTTATTGATTCATATTAAGTAGTTGAATCAATTTAATTTTCTACCTAATTACTGATTTACCAAGATTAAATTGTTTGGAAAATCTTTATTCTCTAACCTAATTGACAAAAATTCACAATTGTTCAATCATGATTAAGCTATATGATTTGAACAAATTTATAGTCATTGTGGCATTTCTAGACAAGCTGCACACAATCTTATTTGATTTTGACATAAAGAAAACTAATCTATCAGCAGTGGCATTTGAATTTGTAGCACTTTCAATATTATTTTTCTATTTTTTCTTTTGTGGCATTTTTATTTTATTTTTATTCTTTTTCAACTTTTCTTTTCTTTTTTTGATATACCCTATTTTTTTTCTTTTATATATAATTTTTTATTTTTTGGAAATCATTTGCATATTGAAAATTATTTACAATATAACATTACTGAAACAAAATACTCAATCACCTTTAGATACTATAATTTATAGGACCCTAACATTGGCTCTAGCTAGGGATGGCATTTCTCTCGTGAAGTGTCAAGAACTTGTGATTAGTAGCCTTGAGTGTATTCATTTAAACAATGTTTGCGTCGGATTTCTTTTGTTGTTGGAACAATTACGGTAGCATATCAACTAAATTTTAGGGCCTTATCTGCGGGCTTCAAATTCATTCAATAAGTTACCCAATAAAAATAATGAATACTATGATATTCAAAATGATGTGATGTAAGAAAAAATATGTATGCTAAGAAAAGTAATGCTTCAACATCCTGCCATTGACAGGCCCACCAAGACTTTCTACTCCATCTAGATCTTTGAGAAAAAATGCATTGTGTCCTCTGAAAGCATAAATGATGTAAGGTATCTTCCAAATATTATCAAACTTGCCATGTTTGCCTTTGTCTTCTCTTCTGGAATCCCACTTCAAAACTCTATCATCCAAATTAAAATCATCAGCTTTAGTTCTCTTGTCAATTTTTTTTTTGACATTCTCTTGGATGAGTTGAGTTTTATTGTAGACTTCTTCCCTTGAATGTTGCAACTGAATAGTCTAATTGATCCTCCTCTGTGTGTCATTTTGATCAACCTGCATTTCTTGAGTTATCTTCATCACTAGAAGTCCCAAATAAGATGGAAAAACAACATCCATCCCATACACCAGTTGGTATGGTGACATGCCAATTGACTTCTTTGTTGTTAATCTATCAGCCCAAAGTGCATTAATTAACTTGCTGTGCCATGAATTTTTGTTGTCTTCTAACAAATTTTTAATGATATTTACCAAGCTCTTATTTGAGGATTCATCCAACCCATTACCCTGAGGGTAATAAGTTGTTGAATTTCCCAAAGTAATATGGTATTTACCATAGAATTCAATTCATTTTCTTAGATTTAAAGGATGCAGCATTATCAGTAATAAGTTTACTAGGACAACCAAATCTAGAGATGATATTGGTTTCAAGGAATTTAATGATGACGGCATCAGTGGCTGATCGGGAGGGTGTGGCTTCAATCCATTTAGTAAAGTAATTCGTGGCTGTGAGAATCCACTTATGCTAGACAGAGGAAGGTGGATGGATTTCAACAATGAAATATAGCCCCCACTAGTCAAAAGGGATTTCAACTAATATAGGCTTGAATGGTAGGGGTAAAAGCTTTATTTTTCCTTCAAATATCTGACATTTATGGCATGTGTTTACTTTTTTGTTAATATTAGGGAAGAGAGTATGCCAATAAAAACTAGCCCTAAGGATTTTATTGGTAGTGGTTTTCCAGTATAGACGTCCACCACAATCACCTTCATGGAACTCCTACATGGTTCTTTCTACATCATCCTTCAATAAGAATTTAAGTAACATACCACTAGCATCTTTCCAATATAAAACATTATCTATGATGCAAAAATTAAATGCTTTCAACTTTATCAATCTTGCCTTTTTTTTAAACTAGGAGGAGAATTTAAATTGAATAAAACATATAACATGTCTACATACCAGGGTGAGTTCAGAAATGCTTCATCAATCTGTGGAGTTTCATGCTCCTCTTGATCATCTAATGTAGCAACAAAGTTGATATCCAATGCATGGAAATTTGACTCAACCATCAATTTGGCCAATCCTTGTCCTTTGATTAACTTGGTGGGTTTTATTTTTAATTCATACTCAAGAATGAAAACAATCCATTTACCTCATTTACCATCAAGTCCATTCTGTGTTAAAATATCCTTGACCACTGAATTTGGTACATAAGCAATTATATGGGAATGCAAGATATACACTCTAAAATATTTAATTGATTTAGTCAATGCAAAGGCTTGTTTTTTCATTATGTTATATTTTAAAGATGCATCTCTTAAAGCCCTAATGAAAAATGTAATGGGCTACTCAAATCCTTCATTATATTTCTACAATAAGACAACTGCAACAGTGTGTTCAAAAGAAAAAGAAAAGATAATGAAATCTTTAGTAAAATCTAAACTGATCAAAATTGGTACTTTTTTCAATGCTTGTTTAACTAAATCAAATGATTATCTAGCCTCAATTCTCCATCTAATTTATAAATCCTTTTTCATCATATTTTTTATATTTTTGAGAAGTTTTGCAAGGTTAGGAATGAATCTCCTTGATGTTTATAGGATGTCTAATTTTTAATATAGCTTCAATTCTACTCGGATCAATCCTAATACCATCTTTTGAAATGATATGACCAAGAAGCTTTCCTTCTTCTAGGCCAAAACATGCTCTCTTATGGTTTAATGAAATGCCAAACCTTCTACATTTTTCAAACACTCTTCTCAGATGTAACAAATATTCCACATCAGTTTTTTAATAAACAATAATATCATCTAGATAAATCACAATAAATCGGCCAATTTCATTAGCAAAGGAAATATTCATTTCTCTTTTAAATGTGGCCCCAAAATTTATTAACCCAAAGGGCATATTTACATACATGAAGGTCCCCCATGGAGTAGTGAAATTTGTTTTATCTTGATCATCAAGATGTACTAAGACCTGGTTTTAACCTAAGAAACCATCTAGTAAGGAAATCCTACTAGACCCAACTACCTTCTATAATATATGATCCATTTTTGGCAAAGGGTACTTGTATTTTAGGGAAACCTTGTTAAGATTTTTGAAATCAATGCATAATATGATTTCTCTAGTTTTCTTCTTTGTAGGCACTATGTTAGACACCCATTTAGAGTATCTATGAGGAACTATGATTTTATCATCATACATATTTTTAACCACTTTCTCAATCAAAGGCATCAAAACTGGATTTATCCTACAGAGTTTCTATTTCAATGGGTTATGGTCTTCCTTGATTGGGATTTTATCCTGTATGATACTGGTGTCATATGCTTTGAGGTCTTCATAGCTCCAGGAAAAGACATCAATGAATTCTTTGAAAAAATCTATGTATTTTTGTTTTTGAGCAGTAGGCAGTGACTTTGATAGTTTTATCATTTTAGGATCCCGTTCACTACCTATATTACATTCTTCTACATCTACCCCTGTGAGCTCTATCTTTGGATTTTTAGCTACATCAATGAAATCAAATAATTCTTCTAGTGGGACCAAACCTCTAGGTATGACATTATATTTTAACTAAATTATTTCAAACACTTATTTTTCTGGATCTATCTCATGTAATTATAATTTGTTTACAACTTCATTTATATGAAAATTTACATCTGATTCATCAAACTGTTTTCGTACATCAATATGTACAACTATTTGATTTTCTACTTCACACTCTAAATCTGTGTTATTTTCTTCATACTCATCCTTATACTGCAACAATTTTTCAATGTGTTTTTCATTTCCAAAAACTTTCCAATACTTCATATTTTCTGGTACAACTGGTCGATGTTTCACTTCCACTGTATATTGTATAGTGGGGTGAGGCACTTTACATGTGCTAGCTAAAAAGGCCAAACCATTTGCAAGGATATTATGATTTCTAGGAATAGAAGCAAGATCATATTCTACAAAAGTTTATAGAAAATCAAGCACAAAATTTTTGTATGCTCTCAGTCTAGGATGTTGTTATCACTGGAAAATCGAACAAGAAAAGGACATCATGAAATATCAAGTATAAGGATTTACATGATGGAAAAACATTACAGAATTTGGGAAATTGAACTTTCTCTAAGGTCAAAAGGAAAACTTATTAAGTTGCACATAGAAGACATTGGCACAAAGAACTCTGCATGACCTTCTCTTTGATAGTAGCGCAAATCTCCGCGGCTATCCCTCAAGAAGCCACGCGGTTCTGGTTATAGTGGAAGGTCACCATCCAGGACCACTTTTCACATTTCAAGAAGAATATTATCCACTTGAGACCACCCAAGGAAAACCGCCTAGAGCCACCTTGAGACCTCAAGTGAGCACACAATGGAATCAATCACCACTCTTGGGTCACTATCCACAATTGTACCAAAAGAGGGAAGAAGATTTGAATTTTTCCTATAAAATACCACCATGAGAAGAAAAATTTAGAACACATTGTTATGCTGGCCAAATTTCCCATGAGAAAACCAACAGTGTGTTGTCTGAGTAGAAAAGGAGTGAAGGGATTCATTAGTTGGCCATCCAACATCTCAATCCCAAAGGAGAAGTGCATCAGTTGTCTGTCATCCAATCACTCATTCAAGGAGAAGAGAGAGGCTTGCAAAAAACTTAAGGGAAGATCCCTCCTTGCTTTGAGTATTAGAGATCCATAGCTCTAAGTAATCACTAAGAGTGTTTTAGCATTCTGCCTCTTTTTTACCATCAACAGATAATAAAAGGGGATTCGTTATGCCTTGGTATTATTATTTTTTTTACTCAATATTGATCTTATGTTATATTTGTATTTTTTGTTTCTTGTTTTCTCCTCTTTTTGTAGTATGTCATGTTTTATAACTAGTTTTTCTACATGTTATGATGCTTCACTAACCATATAACAACCCATTATTTCCCCATGACATTGCTTGTAGGATAGGAATCACCCCTACCAAGCACTAGTGCATTTCGTACACCCTCCTATTAAACACACCAATATAGGATTAGCGACTCCACTTATTTTTCCTCTTAATCTAAGTGGTTGTTGTTTTGCAGAACCTCTTTTCTGCTCAGGATTGCTGCAGGACCATCTCTCCTCTTCCTCAGCTTCTCTCGTTCACCCTCTTTGAAGAGATTCAATTCAGAAAAGGCAGAATTTATGTGCACAGGAAAAATGGATGTGTTCATCTTAGACAGACGCATGCATTCAACTCAGATAGATGCGCAGGTCTGTGCGCCTATGTAGAAATAACCCACGCGAAAACCAGTGAGCCATTTTTTCACTAATTTTTTCCATTTTTTGTAAGTGCAAAGTGATTGGCATCGCATAATAAATCTTCCAGCACTATGTTATGGTGTTTCTTTATTTTTAGGACATGTTTTTAGCTGAACTTTAGCTTATCTATTGCATAGTTCTGATTTTAGTTTATTATCACAAATGCACATAGTTTAATTAGGAGGAAATTAAATGGCTTTTAGATCCACACATGCTATCTGAATTAAATAATTAGCGATAATATACACCAAACACATAGGTAATTAGCAAGAATTAAGTAGCCCTTATCCACGCATCTTTAGCTAGTTTCCAATTTTTAAATTTTTTTCATTAAGTTTAGTTTAAATTTTGAATTAGGATTCGGGACTAGGATCACCCAATGCCACACCTATGGAAACCCCCTCAGGGTCACCACACACCACTCCTCCCACAACCCCTAGAGGGCAGAGGATCACTACCCATTTTGGGAGCCAACAAAACACACAATCGGGTACGTCACAGGGTAATAACCCCTAGGAACCCCCCATACACAACCATATCCATGTGTTACCTTTTCTAGTTACCTCAATGCTTAGTTACCTTTCCTAGTATCTTAAAACCTACGAGATCTATCAAAGTTAACAAATGATCCCATTGTACACAATCCCAATTGGCCCCCCATACCCACAAAGCTCCCTTCAGACATTCCAAAATTCGAGGGGAAGTAAGTGGAATACCCTGGAAATAATGTAATGAATTTCCACCTACAGTGTTCATCAAACAATATTATTGATGATACTATTAGATTACAATTATTTTAGTGCACCTTAACCAGAGGAACCACGAAATGGTATTTGGAGTGGCCTTCTGCTTCACATGGAACCTTTAGTGCCCTCGCTACTATGTTCCTCAAATATTTTCAGTTACCCATCGACCACGATTCAGGAATGGAGTTACTGACTCATTCTAGGAAAATGCCAACCATCCATATCTCGGACCATTTCCATGAATGGCAGTGATGTCTAAGTTTTTTCAAATCCAAACTCGATGATCGATTTTTATTGGACATATTATTGAAAACTCTCACATCATATATCTCAAAGGACATGGCAACCCAAGGACCTACTTCTGAGGAGGATGCCATTATTAAAGCCCAGAAACTCGAGCTGATATACACTCAGTCATGATACACCTATAACATCCTACCTAATGCCCCTTGCCTCCAAACTTACAAAGAATTTCCAGGCATGTCAAATACTGTAGACAAATTGAGAGTATCACTGACCCAAAGTTACCTAGGCAACAATATTTCATACCTCGGTTACTCATATGATCCTAACTAGAACATTCCACAACCATGATACTAGCAGAATTATCCTACACCTCTGTGAAACATGACCAATAGGGTATTTTCATACCATCATCAAGAGGGAGGATCGTACCCTCCCATGCAGGGGACCCAATACATAGCTAGGAACGCTGACAGAAGAGCTCCCCCCCAACAACCATATACAAACTAGGGACAGGGACCCTAATACTCCCCCTCCCCAACAAAAAACCCACCGTTGCAAAAATATGCACCGGTGAACTTTGTGAAACCTTCTCAGGCCCAACCACGCCAGTCTTACGATGAGGAGAATCGTATTCATCCTCTTAATGTGACAATGAAAAAGCCAAAAAATAAACAAAAGGGAGATCCTAGACAGGGGGGAAATAACTAACAATGCCCTCCGCGATCTCAAACTAGGGGCAACACCAACCGAAATCAAAACCAGGAGCCAAATAACTCCCAAGGGTATAACAAAAGGGCTAATCTATGGACCAACCACTCTTATGCTATATGTGGTGAGTGTGGCCATTACACTCATAATTGTCCCAAACTCCTCGAGCTAAAGAAGCTTCAGGGTAACTGTGGACAAAGGGTAACCTTCACAGAAAATATTTGTAATGCAGGAGCCCTTTCCCCACCAAGGGGTGGTTAGTACCCAACAACAACAACCACCCCCAAATTATTCTGGAAACAACAACCACGAAATATATATGACTGGCGAGGAAATGTTCTTTCAAACATGCAATCGAAGTTATGATACCCCGCTAGAAACTAGTTTGTCAGGGGCTAGCAAGAGTAGACCTACTGCACCCTTGACTATATCAAAAATTCCTATTAAAACCTTGCCAAAAATGTCTAAGGGTTCAAGAAGGTGAGTAGGAAACCACTCCAAATTAGCCCATAATTATAACCTCCTGGATGATTTAGCTCAATCTCCCACTACCATGTCATCTTTAGAGGTCTTGCAATATTTCCCAAACCAAAGGAAAGCCTTACTTTCCGCATTAGGCACAATCAACTCTCTCGATTTGTTCCTAATGGATTTTGACTTAGATAAATCCAACCCCATGATTCCTTCATTGGTCACCTTCCAGATATTGGTGTCAATACAGAACATCACTATCCACTGATGTATCATTGATGAGGGTGCAAGTACATACATCATGTCAAAAAGAGTTTGGCAGAAGTTAGGATCTCTCGAACTAAAGCCATCCGACGTCACACTCAGAGCATATGACATACGCCCTTATGCTCCCATCGGTCTTTATCAAAATTTCCTGATATGCTTGGTCAGTAAGATGGTTCCCATAGATATTGAGGTCTTAGATGCTCAGCTGGACTATAATATACTCCTTGGGCAGAGTTATATGTATGCCATGTCTGCCATAGCATCCTCCATCTTCTGGATTATGATTTTCCCACACGAGGATCACATCATTACCATCAAGCAGTTGACATACCATGAAAAATGACCCATGAAGAACACCCATGTCGTGCTACCCTATGTAAACACATCTACATAATCTCTCATACAGTACCAAGAATATGGCCCCGACCAATTCAAACCGTCATCTATCCTTGGATCATTCCTAGGAGATCCTGCTGTTATACCATAATCATTCCTTGATATCACAGGGGCCCTTGTGTGCATGAAGTCATCATCAAACACTGAAACCAGCCAGGAGACAGAGACTAGTAGTAATGAAACTGAGGCCACAAGCATAGATTTTATACCCTACGCAATCTCCATAACTCCATTTCTATACCCTCCACCTGGTTTCATGTCACAACAGGTCTTGGAAATGGTAACATTTCCAAACATGTCATTAACGATACATGTCTAGTACTTGGTCCCACCAACCATGTTGGGAGCCCCTGGCATTACATCTATAGGAATAACCCCCATCCCTCCTCGAGAGGTGACACTAGATAAAGTGATTCCCATTGCAACGCTAGTTAAAGCGACCAGGAAAACCCTCAAAAAAGGGAAAAAGATAGAAAATGTTATGAAACCAGCACAAAAATTAGAAGAAAAGAGAGATAAATGCCTTAGAAATCAACCACTTCGAGGGGGAAACCTCCAATACATTACATAAATGAACAATTCTTGGATGACAGAAATGACCAAAACCTCCTTCTATATATAGGAGTCCATGGGGTCACAATATAATCCTTGTTGACCTAACATTAATAATGTAAGGGCACAATAATAACAATATTGGGGTTACAGGGGTACAACAATAACAATAAAGGGGTTACACTAACAACAATAAGGGATTATACTAGTAATATAGGGGCCTAACATGCCCCTCTCCTTCAAAAAAGTGTTGTCCTCAATGCTTGAGTAGATTTGGATGCTTTTGTATAATTTTCTCATCCTCTAATGTAGAATCTTTAGTGGGTAAGTTCTTCCATTTGATGAGATACTCTGAAATTGATTGATTTCATAGTTGTTGAGTTATTGTTTCCATGACTGTTCAGGTTCCAATATGATTTTTCCTTCCTCATCAAGTTCTGTCAATATTGTTTGAACTAAAATTTTGTCCCCTATAACCTTCTTTAAGCATGAAACATGGAAAAATGGATGCACTAGCGAAGAAGCAAGAAGCTCCAATTTGTATGCCATAGTACCAATATTTTGCAACACCTTGTAAGGACCATAGTACTTTGGTGATAATTTATTATCCTTCTTAGCTTGCTTGAGGGACACTTTTCTGTATGGTTGTAGCCATAAAAATATCCAGTCTCCTACATCAAAACTTCTCTCACTGCGATGTTGATCTACCTGTTGTTTCATTCGATTTTGTTCCAAATTTAGGTTATCCTTTAAGTATGAGAGAACTTCGTGTTGATGGTTGATGTGATCTTCCACTCCTTGAACCTCAGAATTTTCTCTTAAATAAGATGTGAAGGACGGTGGATGATATCCATAAAGTGCCATAAATGGGGTCATTTTGCTGAAGTATGGAAGGAAGTGTTATACCATCATTCAATGAGAGGTAACTACTTGACCCATTGTGTTTTCTTATCAGATACAAAACAACGAAGATATCCTTACAAAAATTTATTCACTATCTCAGTTTGACCATCGGATTGAGGATGATAAGATGAGCTATGAGCTAGTTGAGTACTAAAACAAGAAAATAATTTTGTCCAA
Organism: Pinus albicaulis; assembly: GCA_034641835.2. Classification (NCBI taxonomy): domain Eukaryota; kingdom Viridiplantae; phylum Streptophyta; class Pinopsida; order Pinales; family Pinaceae; genus Pinus; species Pinus albicaulis. The sequence goes on from CM076578.1 coordinate 1,938,259,084, forward strand.
AACTTTCCAGTAAAAATGGGATCTCTGTCACTTACAATAATCTTTGGGTTTACACGTAGCTTTTGAATTGTTTCCATAAATGCAATAGAAACTGTACTTTCTTTAAATGGATGAGATAATGCACAAACGTGTGCATACTTGGTAAGTCTATCAACTACCACCATGATGACACTCTTTACTTCAGACTTAGGTAAACTTGTGATAAAATCAATTGAAATCTCCTCCCAATGTTGACTTGGAATGGATAAAGGTTGTAGAAGATCCGGGGTCTTAATTGTCTCAAATTTATTTTGCTAGCAAACCAAACATTCCGCCACCAACTTTTGAATATCATATTTAAGGCCATCCAAAAAAAATTCTCTCTTCACCGTGTGGTAAGTTTTTAAAAATCCTGAGTGTCCTCATAAAGGATAAGTGTGCAATTCCAAAACAATATTTTGTTTTAGCTGGGAATTATTTCAAATATATAAGCGATATTTGTACAATAAGGAATCTATTGGGCCAAAATTGTAATCTACAGATAAATTACACTTCCCTAGGTAGGTGTTAGCCTAGAAAAATAGGTGAAAGACTATACTACTATTTCTCCTAACTTAGAACAGATACGCAAAGAGGATTGGATGCTTACTTGTTTCAGTTGCTTCCAAATGGCTCCTTTCTGTCGCTTCTGCTACAGCTTCAAATTCAAGCGGTTTTTTTGGCTGAATGCTTCCTGCAAGAAAGAACATTGAAACAATAGAATATGCAATAATATATATATCTATTCAAGCTAGTTAGCTAAATCAGTTAAGCATAAACTACATTCATCAACCAAGATCTTACAATATGAAAAATCAAAGTTAACATAGATGCATGTAGGGAAAAACAAGAAGTACTCTTTATTGATGATAGAAGGAGAGGTTACAACCTAGTGACTGATTTGAAGTGACCTTCCAACAGAGTTCCCAAGTCTCATCATAGCATAAATCTCTCTAGCAGTAGCTCCACAAATCAAACTCTCTATTGAAAATTCTCCAGCATTTCTGTACTCAAATTCTTCCTCCTCAAACACTTAGATATTTGTTCAATTTAAAGATGAACTGTAGGTTGTTTTGAAATCAATAGCATTCCAAAAATAGGCAAGACATGTTTCCATTCATGTAGATTTCAAATGGACACCTGGATCCGAAGCTCGACACATGTGAACCCTTCTAGAAGACACTGGCCAAGTTGAGATTCCGGAACAATGAGAATTTAGCTCCCAATGTGACCAACGCACCTTTGAATTTCAAGAAGTTCTCTGCAAAGCAGCCTTGAATGGGGATACCTGCATATGCAATGCACTTAGGCCCCTTAGAGCATGCGTTGGTGAGCTCTCATATGTTAAATAATAAGCTTCAAACCTTGGAAACCCTTGCTTGATGAAAGTCTTGTTTGATTTATGTTGTTTCGTGTCTTAGAGCATATAGCAACTGAAATGATAGGGAATGATAGACCCTTGATCATCGGTCCTAGATATGATGCCCAGTTAACCAGGTCATTAGGAATGGTGCCCAAATTGACCTATAACAATTTCCCCCTAAAGCATGAGATCCAAATAATAAGAACATTTGATTGAGATGCTTTACACTGTGATGAGCCTGGAAACAAAGAAGAGTGGTCACCTGAATCAATATTAAAATACATTAAATCATGATATATCCTCTATTGATCATAATTTTTTAGGGTAGGCATTCCCATAGTCAGCACATAAAACAATCTAATAACATGTACATAATTCAGAAATTCATCTACATGGGAATGTTGCCCAGATGCACACAGACCTACATATATAGGCCCATGTTTGGATGAAAATCTGTATGTAAGGTCACCATACAGATGATGTGTACAACAATCATGAAATCGCAGCCCAGATGGATGAAACTAGATCTGGGGTCTCCTTATCTCATTCACTCAATCATTCGGGTACAAGTCTAGCCATGCAAATATATGATTTGTCATCGAACATGGAAAGACATAATTTGATTACCAACTAATAATGTGAGTTGTTAACAAATTCAAGAGAACCACCATTAATTTCAATGGCCCTCAAGGTACTACAGTACATTTTGTAAGGTGCAAATAGATGATTTGATGTCGAACGCCAAACAAAATCTTTCGGTCAAAAGTCCGGAAGCGAGGATATTTTCGATGCTGTAACAAGCCTCATGGTATTGGAATCTGATGTTTGTAAGTGAACTTCCTAGATTTTGATTTGTAGTCGACAGGAAGTCACCTTATTGCAAAATAGGAGTTACTGATTTCGGAGACAAGGGTATGACTTGATATAGCAATTTTCAGGGATGACTGTCATGAAAATGAAGGTTTATGAGTATTGCAGATGGATGAGATCTTAATCATTGGATGAATTCTCTTGAACATATCGAAGAAACTGTGATGAGTTGGCAGCATTGACCCAAAACCGAAGTGAAGGTATGATGAACCATAGGTGTGAATGAACCGTCAAGATGATTACCCAACCCAAATAGTCATGGACATGGAGTGAAATAAATGTCATGTTAAAGAGTGCTTGCTACCAAAAGTGACAGCAACCAGTCTGAAGGTCGGCCCCTAAGGAGAGTTGGTCTCCTGTTGTCACTCTATCAGCACCTCCCTGCTAAAACCCCATTCTCCTCCTCCACGTGGTCTTCCCCAACTTCTCCAGTTTCATTTATCAAATTCGAGGAATTCGATAAATAAACATATTCAACAACCTTTGAAAATTAAAACATATCTCTCGGATTTATATTCTACCGCCAAAACTTATAACCAAGAGTTTAATCCTTCGAACTTTATATAAATACCAGTCATTTTTTTTTTAACAAATGACTTTGTAATAAAACTTTGGCTCTGGGCCCCACATCTATAATCAATAGCCCAATAAAATACATGCCCCATACCTTGGTTATCCTTCTTGCAACTTCCGAACGCGATCACCACTCGATTAGCCTTCCTCCAGATCGACGGCTTACCTCGATATCGCGCGGGCTCCGATGTCGAACGTTAGCGTGCGATGGCAATGCGAAAAGGTGGGTTTCGGGGTCCCACCTTAGCTATGTGTCCATTGTTCTATGGAATCGCTTCCAATTTGAAAATACCGCTTATCTCCACAAAAGTGGTGCGATATGGGCAGTCCGATTTCACTAACCCACTCACGGTTTTGGAATAGTGGTTGACCCCGGTTTAAGTCGGGTTACGCTATCCTCCGTATTCACTAACTCAGGTCGGGCCTTGGTTCAGGATTTAATTAACAATAAACAGATTTATCTCTTTATTTAGCGGGATTTCCACTATCATTAAACAGATTTCAACGACCACAGTTTTACACACACACTTCGTCTGCGGTTGGGATTTAATTCACAGAGCTCGTTCGTACAAATTGGGAGAACCAAAATCGCCTCACAGTTAAAAAAATTTCCTCACAAACATCAATTCAAGATAGTTTGATAATCAACAGGAACTGAAAGTCATTCAACCGGAAGCAATTACTTAACGCACAAATTTTACTGCATAAAATCTCTCCTTCAATGAGATCTGGGGGTTTACATATATACCTAAACATTTGTCTCTTCGGTTCCTTTGTGAGGACCGTTTAGTAAATCAAAATCCTAATTACAATGATTCAAATAACTGGAACATGACAGATGGACTGAACCTAACTATTCGACTTCTACTAATCCTAACTGATCTAAATTAAATAGTTAGCTGAGGTATTAACACCTAGCTATTAAAATTCAATGATTTTGAACCCTCCTAGCCACAACATGTGGACAAAACCTCCTGCATCACTGTCTAGTGTCTAATGCTCCTGCATCAGACTCCCGAGGGAAATTTTCTTCATGGACTCCTGTCCATGGGCTCTTCCACTGACCTGCCTATCTTCTGCAACATTCTTTCAGCCATCCAAGTGGCATCTTCCTCTGGCTTGTCCCTCCATTTGATTAAGTACTAAAAGTACTCTTGTCCTCTGGTCTTCCTGAACACTCTTTTGTCCAATATCTTCTCTAGTTGCAATGGTTGTGCTGGAGGTAGCTGCTTTTCCCACTCAATCTGTTCCTTTTCTGTTGATATTTCTTCTTCACCATCATCTTCATATTTGTACAAATATGCAACATTAAAAATGGGAGATATTCCAACATCAGGAGGTAATTCAATCTCATAAGCATTGGCAGAAAAATTTCTAAGTATCTTGCATGGCCCAATCTTTTTGAACTTCAGTTTATTATACTGCTTCTTTGGGAATCTCTCCTTTCTTAAGTGTGCCAAAACTAGATCTCCTACTTAAAAATGAACTTCTTTTCTGCTCAAGTCTGCTTTGCCCTTGTATTTGGTGCTGCTGCCTTGTAATTGTTGTTTCACTTGTTCATGTAAGGCTTGGATCTCTGAAGCAAATTCTTCACCATTTGCGCTCCTTAGCTCTGCCCTTTCTAGGTTCCTTAACTCTGATATTCCTCTGGGGTGCATTCCGTAGACAATATGGAATGGGCTCTGTCCTATTCTTCTGTTTGGTGAGTCATTATATGCATATTCTTCCTGAGGAAAAATATGATCCCACTACTTGGGATGCTCTCCTGCAAGACTTCTCAACAAATTTCCCAGACTCCTATTCACTACCTCAGTTTGTCCATCAGTCTGAGGATGATAAGCTGAGCTGAAACTCAGTTTGGTACCAATTTTCTTCCACAGTATCCTCCAAAAATGGCCCACAAATCTGGTGTCTCTATCTGAAACAATACTCTTAGGCAACCCATGCAATCTAACAACTTCTTTGAAAAAAATTTAGCAACATGGGTGGCATCACTAGTTTTATAACATGGAATAAAATGTGCCATTTTGGAGAATCTTTCCACTACAAAAAAGACTGCATCATTCCCTCTCTGAGTCTTGGGCAATCCTAGAACAAAATCCATACTCACCATGTCCCAAGACCTGTCTGGAATAGGCAAGGGAGTGTACAGTCCTGCATTCTGGCTCCTTCCTTTGGCATATTGACAGATTTTGAATTTTTTCACAAAATTGTCCACTTCTATTCTCATCTTAGGCCAATAATAGAAGTGACTCAGCTGCTCATAAGTTTTATTAGTACCAAAGTGTCCAGAAAGTCCACCACTATGCTTCTCCTTAATCAAGTTTTCTCTCATGGAACATTTTGGTACACACAGTTGGTTTCTTTTGAATAGTAAGTCCTCCTGCAAGAAATAATCTAGCCAGTGGCTTCTATCTATTAGAACAGGGTTACAAAATGCCTCAAATGCTTCCTTAAAATATGAGTCTTTTTTATACAATTCTTTGAGAAAATAAAACCCTACAACTTCAAAATTTGTCTCTTGAACAAACATGTGCCTCCTACTCAAAGCATCAGCTACTTTATTTGCTTGGCCACTTATGTGCTTCAAAACAAAGTTAAAATCTTGGAGATACTCAACCCATTTTTCATGCTTATGATTTGATTTGGGCTGCTGTACAATGTACTGCAAAGCATGATTATCAGAATATAGTACAAATTCCTTGGACATCAAATAATGTCTCCACTTTTTCAATGCCGGAACAATTCCATAGAATTCCTTCTCATAAGAGGAATACTTTATTTTGGTGTCATTTAGCTTCTCACTGAAATAGGCTATAGGCCTATCATCCTGACTCAACACAGCTCCAATGGCCTCCCCACTAGCATCACACTTCACTTGAAATGGTTTAGTAAAATCAGGTAGAATCAAAACAGGCTTTTCAGTTATCTTTTGCTTCAAAAGTTTAAAGTTTCTTTCTGCTTCAGCAGTCCACTTAAATGGTTGTTTGCTCTCTTTTATTGTCTTAATTATAGGTGCATTAATCTTATCGAAGTTTCTTATAAATGTCCTGTAAAAAATGGCACGTCCATGGAAACTTCTTACCTCAAAAACATTTCTGGGTGAAGGCCACTCCACAATTGCCTTAACCTTTTCTAGGTCCATCTTCAATCCTTCTGCAGAAACAAAAAAGCCCAAATACACTAACTCTTCTTTCATAAATGAGCATTTCTTCAAGTTTATCAGAAGTTTCTCTTGATGCAGCTTTTTCAAGACATAATTAAGATGCCTCAAATGTTCCTCTTTATTTTTGTTGAAAACTAATATATCATCCAGATACACTATCACAAATTTACCAATAAATTCCTTCAATACTTAATTCATAAGTCTCATGAAAGTGCTAGGTGCATTTGACAACCCAAAAGGCATTACCATCCATTCATACAATCCTTCATTCATTTTAAAGGCAGTTTTCCACTCATCACCCTCTCTTATTCTAATCTGATGGTATCCGCTTTTCAAATCTATCTTTGAAAAATATTTAGCACCAATCAAACAGTCCATCAAATCCTCAACTATGGGAAAAGGGAATCTGTACCTGATTGTGATCTTATTGATTTCTCTAGAATCAGTACACATCCTCCAGCCTTCGTCTTTATTTGGGCTCAATACTGTTGGTACTGCACATGGACTCAAACTTTCTCTAATCAGTCCCTTGTCCACCAATTCCTGTACTTGTCTCCTGATTTCCTCATTTTCTGTGGGAGTCATTCTGTAAGCTGCCTTATTTGGCAGATTTGAACCAGGGATAAAATATATCTGATGGTTGATCTTCCTCACAGGTGGCAGCTCATCAGGTAAATCATCCACAACAATGTCACAATAATTTTCTAACATCGCTTGGATTTCTATTGGCAAATCAGAAATCTTTGTAGAAGTAAGAACTACCTTAGGTTTTCAAACTAAAGAAAAAATTACCTCTTCTTCTTCTATCTGATGCAGATACTCCTTCCCGCTCAGCAACAAGGTTTTTGGATCAATCACTCTGCTGGATGACTCTCCTTCTTCCATGGGTATCAATGTATGATGTACCCCATCCTTGAAGAACTTGTAAGTGTTCTTCTTGCCATCATGCACCACTGCTCTGTCAAACTGCCAAGGTCTACCCAGCAGTATGTGACACACATCCATGGGCATTACATCACACAGGACCTTATCTTTGTATTTTCCCATTTGCAGCTCTATCTCACACTATTCTTTTACAACCAGCTGGTGCCCTTTATGCAGCCAAGACACCCTGTAGGGAGTTGGATGCTCCCTTTTCTTCAGCTTCAACTTCTCTATTACCTCAGTGGAAACCAAATTTTCTATGCTGCCACTATCAATGACTAGCTGGTAGCATTTCCCTTGGACTTTGCATATGCTCCTAAACAAAGTCTTCCTTTGTGCAGGCTCAGTGACCTCTTTGGTTTGCTTCAACATGACCTTATTAATCACCAAGGACGCTCCCCTCTCTGGTAGAATTTCTTCTTCAATTTCTGCCTCTTCTCCAACCTGGGCAACAACAAGATTTCTTGGACCAGCGCCCACATTCTCTGGACACTCATAGTGCTTATGTCCCACTTGCTGACATCTATAACACCTCAATTCTCTACCTCTGCCTCTGTCTCTGCCTCCTCTTTCTTTTCCTCTATAAGAACCCCTTCTGCCCCTTGCATCATCCTCTGTAGATGAATTCTGAGGTGAGCTATTGTTAGCTCCATCCCTGGGTGTTGAGGAGGTAAATCCCCTCTGTGGACATAGGTGATCCCTACTAGCCCAGCAGGGGTCTAGCAACAAACAAACAATGCTATGACGCAAGCTCCTAATTACGAATGAAAGACTTGGGATAGAAGCCTACCTGGATTCCAACGCTATGATCTGAAGAAGAAGTGTCCCCGTCCTTCAGCCCTGGCAGATCACAATCCTTCCACGATCTCCGCGGATGAACACCTGCACATAGAAGAAACGAACAGATACAAGCATGGGAACCAGCATACGTAACTAAACATCGGTCAGAAAAGATATTACTCGCATTAACATGATGGAAAACGGAGTGGAACCATAATCATAGTCATCTATTAAATGATAAATGAATAGAAGTTACAACCAAGTTCTGACGTCGCAGCCTCCTTCGAACGGGTCTCCGGTCGTCCACGTCTCGCAAAGCTCGCCAAGGAAAGGGAAAACCTCTCCAGAGTCTCGTAACAATGGTCTCCTCGCTTGAATGAGCCTTAAGGGAAAGAAGGGATTCTTTACAACACAAAGGCACTTGGGAATAGGGAGATGCAAAGCTTCAGCACTTCAAGACTAGCTTGCCATGGATCTAAGCAGGCTTTTATAGATGGGGAAGGAGGGAGTTGGGATCCCTATTATTATGGGATTGGCCCTATCAACAAGGAAGGTTCCATGAAAGGTGGCAAAACCACTTCCCTTCCATAGAACTCCCGCAGCCAAACCTCCCAACTCAAGATAGGCAATGGTTGTGAGTTTGTTTGAACTCAACTTCCGCCATCCATATTTAAAAAACAGTCCCTAAAATGGGTGGCGCGATTGCTGCTCTATGACAGAGAGCCAAGTGGCGCGACCTCTTTACAGGATTTCCCTGATTGGCGCGAGCACTGAACTGTCTACCCGCGCCAATGCAAAAAGAGCTGTTTTTTATGAGTTTTGCAAGGAGATGTCTCAAGGGGAATTGAAGCTCATACTCAGAGGGATGCATTGATGATGTTTTCAAGGCATGACAGTGTTCACAGGTCACATAATGGGTCCTCCATTGTGCGGGACGGGAAATGGTAGGGACGGTGACAAATTACTGTGTAACAGATGCCCCCTAAAGCATGAGGCCCGAGAGAGAGAGGGGTGAAATGCTTTACGAGAACATGTCCAACCGAAGGCCCGCCGTCGGAAAACCTGCACAGAAAGATACAACTGATATCTCAAGTACATGATGTATATATATGGTATGGACGCAGCCATCCGAACAGAGTATGCTATAATCCGGATCCAGGGTATGGGCGCAACCATCCAACTAAGATCAAACAAATAGACTCAGGTATGGTCGCAGCCATCCAATCAGTGAGTCATGTACATAATGATAATAATCCACAATCGCAGCCTGGATTACAACAGACACAATCCAGGGTCTTGCGCTCCATCTCGACCTAAACAAGTACAAGTTCGAGCATGTGAATGTGTGAGCTGATGTCGAACATGCAAGAACATCGTCTGATTACCAGCCAATGATGAAAGCCGTTAACAGACGCGAGAGAAACCACCAATAATGACAATGGTCCTCAAGGTACTACAGGTACAATCTACGACGTGTGAATAAATGAGTTGACGTCGAACACCCGCAGAATCATTCGATCGGAAGTCAATGATGTAAACTTCACGTCGAATGCGACGAACCCGCCATTGAGGCATGCAGGCTCCAAGGTACCATCAGGAGTCTCTAGACCAGCTTCCTGGATAATGAGTTGAAGTCGACAGGAAGTGACCTTGATCGAAGGTGGGCCATAATGATTCCCACATCATCGACACGAGACAGAGGAACATAATTTTTTGTTGTGAATCAGGATTGTATGAGAAACAGAGGAAGGTTGATATTTGCAGAGGCCAACTTCTCTTGAACACATGAACGGCACGACAATGGACTTGGCAGTATTTGACATCAACGGATCAGAGGTCATGGCGACGAGGCAGTGAACAGATGAGAGGTCAAAAGAGATTACCCAAACCCATGGAGGCAAAGTGAAGCAACGGGATGAGATGTCCCCAACCCGACACGAATGCAGACAAGTGCCATGTTCAAGAGCGACATACCGCCGACGACAACGACAATGGTTCCATTTTTCCCCCACCATTTCTGGCGAGTACCCCAATTATTTTTGATAACAAGCTTGAAGGGGATAGCATATGCTTGTGATATAAGTCCGCCCTTCGGGCGAATCCATCCTAGTGCATTTAACGAGTCCTAGGAAGGAGAAACTCTGAGAACGTCATTTCGACGAAATCCAATGTCATCAGGGTTTAACGAGTCTGACAAAGGAAGAACTCGGCGTCTTTTCATGTTTAGAGAGTTTGAAAAGACAGCGGAAAAGAAAACTCCACAAGTCCCTTTTCGTAAATAGTTCCCCAGATCTGAAAAGGTAGAAAACAATATCCGGGAAAACCTCCTAGTCGCGATAGGCTAGGGTATTCCTTTTTCGTAATCAATCCATCCCAGCCCGAAAAAGGGTTAAACTTATACTGGGTGGATGTCGATTCGTGTCCATTTTAACGAGATCGAAACGACAAGGACCTCGGCGATCTTTTCATATTTAGAGAGTCAGAAAAGAGCTGAAAGATGACTCCAGAGTGACTTTTTCGTGTATTTACCGAGTCCGAAAAAGTATAAAATACAACTCGTTTCCACTTTTTAAGTCGCAAAAACCTGCCGCTGCACATACCCAACAAGCGTAAAATCCATTTTCGACATAATACATGCAAATATTTGACAAAAATAACTTTTTAGAGTTCATTTAACGTGAAAAAGTTCTAAATACGTCGAATTGGTAAAAAATAAAATTACTTTTTACTATTTACCTTGTGGAGAGCAATAGTGGTCCATTTGGAGCAGAATTTTCCGACGGTGATTGCGACCAATCCAGGCAACCATTCAGCATCTCGTCTGTGACAGGTAAGAGGCGCTCCTTTTCTCTTTCTTTCCATACATTTTTTAATGATTTCCCTTCATAAATCAGCTCTGTAAGGGCACTTTTGAAATTTTAGGGCCGGGCCCAGTGGCGCGGGTATCGGGCACGGACCCGCGCCACTGAGCTCTTTTTACTAAAGGGGCCGCGCCACCTGGCGCGACTGTTAGCAAAACAGTCGCGCCAGCGGCGGAACCCAAATTTTCGCCTAACATTCCGACATTTACACCAAATTTCTTGAATTTTGAAGCTTACAAAAGATCTAATCAGGGGCTTTTGACCATGTGAATGCAGATAAACACTCAAAATGGCAATCGAATGGAAGGAACGAGAGCACGGAGATGAGGATGAAGAGGCCATGCAAAGCCAGGCTTGCATGAACGCTCTGAGAGACTGCGGATTGAAAAAGTTCTTCCTCACGCCATGTTTACGAGCTCAGCCCGAGCTTCTCCAATATCTAATCAACCTCTGGGATGAAAATGACCAAGTATTCAGAATACGAGATCAGGTGCTGGAATTGGAGGTCACTGACATTTATTTCATTACTGGATTGTCCCGCAGAGGTCCAATCCCTGTACTGACTGGGAGCAGACCATCAGGGGAAAATATGGAAGAGGTAATGGCGCGGGTGTGCCGAGGGGCACAAACAGGATCAGGAAGTAAGAAAGTATACATCTCCACCATCCCTGATCTAGCACTGAGAGTAGTTCTCCACACCATTACGCGGCCTGCTGGGTCGCAGGCTCCGCACGAGGCCACGAAGACTCAACTCCTGTTAGCCTCAGAATGCATGGGTCCCCGACTGTATGATTGGGCAACAGCTGTGACCATCAATATGAAAAGGCAGCTCACAAAGTGCAAACAGGGGAAACTAAAGCAGTTTGGGTATGGTTCCATCTTGGTATCGTTCATTCTGGAACGCATACCAACCTTCCAGGGCCAAGAGGCCCATGTGGCGAGTCCGGTACCACGAGAGCCGCGAATGGCTCGCTGGGCAGTACTGATGCCCAGATCTGGAGGTGGCCAACAGATGTCCTGGAAGCCATAGTTCTTTAGGTGGTTATGGCGCCAACTGATCGTTGTGGAAGATTGGCCCTATTCGAGAACTGACTTTACAGGAGACCCAGATCTCCCATTACCAGAAGGAGACGACTGGGACGAGGAGCTGGGTAAGACCTCATATTTTTGATTTCATGTTTATATGTTTTATTTTTGTCAATACACAGTTGTCTTAACACAATTATATATGCATGCAGATGTAGGACCTGAGAGACCAGCCGGGATGTCTCCTATCTCCCGGAGGACACAACTCGGCCCTGAGATCCAGGGGGAAGGCACCGGAGGAGAGGCACTGGTTCAGAACCTCGAGGGGATCGTCCATGGGATCCCAGACTATGCCCGACTGTCAGACGTACCGATGGAGTACCAGCGCCATACGGTGGGAGTTCCAAACCGGCTCCACCGAATCTTGAGGCAGCTGGTGCGTGCAGTGACGTGCTATCATGAGCACCATGCGGATTAGTCTCTAGGATTTAGATACACCTATTTTTTGAGAGACACAGTGTCTCAGGATGTATTAATACAATATGTATATTTTTTGAGTTTTATGATGTACACTGTGCAAACATTTCGACACACATATATATATATATATATATATATATATACATATGACTATTTTGGATGGATCTTTCTTTACATGTGATGATGTTTTCTATATGTCATGCAAATGTCTAATACAGATGTAATCTAATGTATCAGTTACATAACAAACGACCCGGTGCAAAATGTATTCACACAATGTATCTAATCACACATTTCATTTTTACGCAAGCTTAAAAGCACACATGAACACAAACATATGCAAACTATGCTTGAATGAGGAAGACGGGCATGCCCCCCAGCATGATGTCTCAATTCGAGGTGCATGCCCCCCAAGCTTCAGTCCATTGAAAATGGAGTGAAGGTTCAAAACAAAAATTCGAATTGAACATGCTCGTGTTTCATTATTTTAACGAGGTTGACACACTCTTAAAAGAACTATCCTCAAACAACTTGTTTCATTGTTTTAGGAGCTCGACACAAGTGGAGGAACTATGCTCCGGCGATCTTGTTTCATTTTTTAAGGAGCTTGACACAAGACAACGAACTGTGCTCCGCCAACCTGGTTTCATTTTTTTTTTAAAGAGCTTGACACAGGGGAACTGTGCTCTAACCGGCTTACATCAAAATGAACAAGAAGGCGGCGCTTCCAAGAGTTCCACTCCCGATGGAAGGAAAACATTCTGGAAGTCAGGATCCAATGCCCCCAGCACCTGATGCACGACGGCATCATCACTGGGCACAGGCACGGGGTAGGTAGACACATAGTTGACCTGCGGTGGGGCAGAGACAACAGGTGGATAAAAACCAGGAGGGGGTGATGGCGGACCAGTTGCCACATTAGAACCAAAGAATGACAGTTGATCAATGGTCACGATCCTTCCTTCATGCGGAAAACAGGCCACACGAAAGAGGGAGGAGACGAGCGCTCCCATGGCATAGGTGTAATCGCGCCCCAAAAGCAGATTGAAATCCAAGGGGCCTGGAACGACCATCACGTCCATATGGACGGTTTTGCCTCCCAAAGTAACCGGTAACCTTGGAAGGATCCCCAACGGTTGACTCGTCCTTCTGTTAAAAGTGAGCAGATTCTGCGTAACAGGTGCAAGCGGCGGCGAACCGAAAGCTTGCCAGGTAGTTGAAAACAGAATACTAACAGAGGCACCTTCGTCTATAATGGTGCTGGGTACAACCAGACCAAGAGCATGTACTGTGATCTCGAAAGGCACATAAGACGGAAGGCGAAATCCTGCAAATCGATTCCAGTCAAAGGAAGCGACCAAACTACTCGGAGGGGCTACCATCGAGATGCGAAGGTCTTCCCCTGATGTTACGGAAGCAGAAGCCTCCCCCATGACCTCCATCTCGAAGGCGGGAGGAATATCCTCCGTAGCCTCCATCATGGGAGGCGTAGGAGGAGCTTCTTGAAGCACAGGGACAGGAGAATCTTTCTCCAAGTCTGAAGAATCTGAAGAGATCAGAAGGAAATGGGGGGTGTGAGGTCCACTCTCGACAGAAAAGACCTGGTGCACCGTGGACGGGGCCAGTTCAACCGATCCCACGACCAATGGTTGGTCAGGGATGGATTCGTGAATTTGAATTTCTGGGGGAGGGGGATCGACCAAGGATAACTCTTGACCAATCATGGGATCAGCTGGCGGAGGACTCGAAGAAAGCCGATTATAACCAGGTGGAAGGCGTGGTGTAGAACCGGTCGGGTTGTCCAAAACTAGTTTGGCTTCATCCATAAAAAGACAAAGGTGAATGGCATGGTGCCCTTCACACAACTTGCAGGGATTGGTGATCTTACCCTGCTTCTTAGGAGTCTTATCAGTGCCAGATGAATACGTGCCCCCAACCTGGCTCCCGGAAGTCAAAGGCAACGGCGGTCGGCCGTCGGACCATGTTTCGAGCACCTTGGGAATGCCAAGGCAGTCTCGAAGCAAATGGTCTCCCGCGCACAACATGCATGGGAACTTGACTTTCCGCGGAGGGTCGGAGGGCCTATCAAGATGAGATTTCTCATGGACAGTAGCTATACATTTAGCCTCTCGCTTATCAGACTTCTTCTTCTTTGTCTTCTTCTTCTTCTTCTTAGCCACCTGGTTACTTGAATCCATACTTTCACCAGGCGAAGTAGAAGAGGAGGACGCAGAAACAGGCGAAGAAGGGGAGAGGTCCACCTTGGAATCAATATGAGGTTGTTCAGGTGGAGGAACTGATTGAACAGTAGTGGAGACATTCGGGACAACAGAGGTTGAGAACAACCAAACAGGCAACCCAACAGTTAACCCAGGAAGGGGCAACGTCGCCATGTAAGGAGCACCAACATTTCCAAAAGGAGGAAAATGACCAGGATTCCCTTCTGAGGGGATTCCTTGGTTGGTGAACTCTGAAAAAGTTGCCATCAAACTCAGAACCACAGACGGGCTGAAAACGAGTTAAGACACACGATCAAACGGTCAACAAGCAATGTCTAAACAGGAGTGAAATCGTGGGCGATTAATTTTACCACATTGGAAAGTAAGAAATCCTACCGTTTCATGTTTCAAGAGTCGAGAAACGATAAAAAGATGACTCTATCTCTTTCAGAGTTGACACAAGCGTGAAAGGACAAGCGCTTGACGGTCTTTTCAAGTTTAGGGAGTCAGAAAAGACCAAATGACTGCTCAGGAAAAACTAGGCACAAAAGGGTGTACCAAATATCCGTGAACTGCAATATACACCTTGGTTTCAAAATGAAACAGAAATCGACCAAGGACTTTCCGTACGTGCAGGTAGTCTCCCCGAATGCTGTGTTCGGTGTATCACGGGTATAGGGCGGCAGACTCGGCTTCCTGTGGATAAAGGATTAAAAACCTAGAGGGGTCTCCCTTTATATACGCGACGGTACGGGGAGCGCAAGTCCGTACTAGCGCTGTCTAAAGCCAACAGGCGAACGACAGCTGCTAGGTTTAACGACGCCGGAACACGTCTCTAGCCTAGACCTTCTAAATATGTTTCATTAAGTTCCAATGTTGCCTTAGGTTAATTGAATAAATTTTACAGTTGATCTTCAATTAGGTTTCAATTTCCAGGCCCTATCGTATGTAGTGTCTCGAAAGACTCCTAGATGCAAGCTATATGCCACAGTGCAACATTTCGTTCGATGAAAACTAGTTAAATAAGAGTTGAGAGCTTTTATGCAAACGAAATGAACGGAATACAAACAACAATGTCTCTAATGCAACTAATGCAATTGAACACTTTTCATTCAAACACTAATCACTAGTGATATGGAAAAGATCACAATTTGCACTAATTAATAAAAACAAGAGAGATTTTTTTTATAAATGTTTAATGGCTAATGTGCACTGAAAACAAAAGGAACAATTTGAGAAATGATATCCAAGAGAGCGAAACAAACAAAATTCACTCAACAATGCAATCAATCAGATCTCTAAATCGACCCAAAGTCTCTCAAATCGAAGAAAGACTCAAAAGCTTCCGATGGACCGTGTGATCTAGGTCCAAAGCAAGGGCACACGAATTCCGAATGAAGGAACAAACAATCACTCAAAAGACGCAGCAAAACAATCAAAGACTGTTAAAAGAGCGTGGAGAACCAATCAACAAGTTGACAGGACAATCAAGACACCAAAACTCCCAAGGAGGGCTCGATACACTAGGCCACTAGATGCCCTAGGGCTCAAATCGTGAAATCGGTAGATAGAGGCAAACAACCAAAGGATAGCGGTGAATTCCAGCCAAACAAGACTCCAACACACTCAGACAATCAGGAAATCAAGAAGAAAAGTACTGGTCAAGTCCAAAAAGCTCAAAAATGAAGAAACTCAAAAAAGTCACAGGGGTGGCGCGACTGTGGGCTTGAAACTGGCGCCAGAGGCCAATTGGCGCGAGACAGACAAAGGCAACAAGCGCCAAGTGGCGCGACTGTCGGGTTAAAAACCGCGCCAGTCGAGTTCCTCAATAAAAATTAAAAAACAAGCTACTCTGAAAGCAGACCAATACAAGCTAAGAAAACCAAGAAGCTACAATAATGAAAGAATCCAACCCAGAAGGTTCATCAAGCAAGGAAAACGATCAAGGCGAACCGACATAAACGAGACAAGGAAAACCGGACGATCCCCAGCGGAGTCGCCAATTTTTTGAGGAGGTAAATCCCCTCTGCGGACAGAGGCAATCCCTACTAGCCCAGCAGGGGTCTAGCAACAAACAAACAATGCTATGACGCAAGCTCCTAATTACGAATGAAAGACTTGGGATAGAAGCCTACCTGGATTCCAACGCTAAGATCTGAAGAAGAAGTGTCCCCGTCCTTCAGCCCTGGCAGATCACAATCCTTCCACGATCTCCGCGGATGAACACCTGCACATAGAAGAAACGAACATATACAAGCATAGGAACCAGCATACGTAACTAAACATCGGTCAGAAAATATATTACTCGCATTAACATGATGGAAAACGGAGTGGAACCATAATCATAGTCATCTATTAAATGATAAACGAATAGAAGTTACAACCAAGTTCTGATGTCGCAGCTTCCTTCGAACGGGTCTCCGGTCGTCCACGTCTCGCAAAGCTCGCCAAGGAAAGGGAAAACCTCTCCAGAGTCTCGTAACAATGGTCTCCTCGCTTAAATGGGCCTTAAGGGAAAGAAGGGATTCTTTACAACACAAAGGCACTTGGGAATAGGGAGATGCAAAGCTTCAGCACTTCAAGACTAGCTTGCCATGGATCTAAGCAGGCTTTTATAGATGGGGAAGGAGGGAGTTGGGATCCTTATTATTATGGGATTGGCCCTATCAACAAGGAAGGTTCCATGGGAGGTGGCAAAACCAATTCCCTTCCATAGAACTCCCGCAGCCAAACCTCCCAACTCAAGATAGGCAGTGGTTTGTGAGTTTGTTTGAACTCAACTTCCGCCATCCATATTTAAAAAAAAAGTCCCTAAAATGGGTGGCGCGATTGCTGCTCTATGACAGAGCGCCAAGTGGCGCGACCTCTTTACAGGATTTCCCTGATTGGCGCGAGCACTGAACTGTCTACCCGCGCCAATGCAAAAAGAGCTGTTTTTCATGGATTTTGCAAGGAGATGTCTCAAGGGGAATTGAAGCTCATACTCAGAGGGATGCATTGATGATGTTTTCAAGGCATGACAGTGTTCACAGGTCACATAATGGGTCCTCCATTGTGCGGGACGGGGAATGGTAAGGACGGGGACATCTCTTAGCTCCATCACCGGGTGTAGTAGGCTTTCCTCTACCACCCGCACTTTTACAATGCAGTACCTCTCTTCCTAGCAGACTGCTTCCTCAGGAGTCTCTCCTCTACTTTCAAGGCCATCTGATAGGCCTCTTCAATGGTCTTAGGATACAGAAGACCAATCTCATCTTGGATCTCTAGCTTGAGACCATTCACATATCTGGCAGTCTTCTATGGTGTGTCTTGAAATTGACCAGCTCTTATGCTTACTCTATAGAATTCCTATGTGTATTCCTTTACTGTCAGCAACCTCTGTCTCAGGTTCTTCATTTTCCTAAACAATGTCAGCTGATAATCACTAGGCAAGAATTTACCTTTTAATTTAGCCATCATTCTGGTCCATATTTTGATAGGTTGCTTGCCAACTCTCCTCCTTTCTGCCTGCACTCCATCCCACCAAAGTGCAGCATGTCCCTTCAGCTTTGTTACTGCAAACTTGGCCTTCTTATCTTCACTCATTTCTTCATAGTCGAAGCACTTGTTCATTTCATTAATCCAGTCCACCATCTCTTCTGGATTCAGTCCTCCTGCAAAAATTGACACTTCAATCCTGGGCTTAACTACAGACCCCAGAACAGTTGTGAGGAGCCTCATGTCAGGAGGAATCTCAACATTTTCTTCCGCAAGTCTGTAGGAATGGGTGCCCATAAAGCCATGTAGCAATCATGAATCATGTCAAGGTGAGAAATGATGCTATAACAAACCTCTAGAAAATTCCCATCACTTCTGCATTGGCAACAGGTCCGCCTCTCCTTCTGCTAGCACCTCTACCAACTCGTATTTCCGTGTTAATTCTCTGCAAAAACATCTTAAAAACAACAAATCTGATACAAAAAATGACAACAAATAGTCTGAAGGTCGACCCCTAAGGAGAGCTGGTCTCCTGTTGTCGCTCTGTCAGCACCTCCCTGCAAAAACCCCGTTCTCCTCCTCCACTTGGTCTTCCCCAACTTCTCTAGTTTCATTTATCAAATTCGAGGAATTTGATAAATAAACATATTCAACAACCTTTGAAAATTAAAACATATCTCTTGGCTTTATATTCTACTACCAAACCTTATAACCAAGGGTTTAATCCTTCGAAATTTATATAAATACCCGACGTTTTTTTTTTTAACAAATGACTTTGTAATAAACCTTTGGCTATGGGCCCCACATCTATAATCAATAGCCCAATAAAATACACGCCCCGTACCTTGGTTATCCTTCTTGCAACTTCCGAATGTGATCACCGCTCGAGTAGCCTTCCTCCAGATTGATGGCTTACCTCGATATCGCGCGGGCTCCGACGTCAATCGTTAGCGTGCGATGGCAATGTGAAAAGGTGGGTTTCGGGGTACCACCTTAGCTATGTGTCCACTGTTCTATGGAATCGCTTCCAATTTGAAAATACCGCTTATCTCCGCAAAAGTGGTGCGATATGGGCAGTCTGGTTTTGCTAACCCACTCACGGTTTTGGAACAGTGGTTGACCCCAGTTTAAGTCGGGTTATGCTATCCTCCGTATTCAATAACTCAGGTCGGGCCTTGGTTTAGGATTTAATTAACAATAAACAGATTTATCTCTTTATTTAGCAGGATTTCCACTATGTTTAAACAGAGTTCAACAACCATGGTTTTACACACACACTTCGTCTGTGGTTGGGATTTAATTCACAGAGCTCGTTCGGACAAATTGGGAGAACCAGAATCGCCTCATAGTTAAACAAATTTCCTCACAAACATCAATTCAAGACAGTTTGATAATCAACAGGAACTGAAATTCATTCAACCGGAAGCAATTACTTAACACACAAATTTTATTGCAGAAAATATATCCTTCAATGAGATCTGGGGGTTTACATATATACCTAAACATTTGTCTCTTCGGTTCCTCTGCGAGGACCGTTTAGAAAATCAAAAGCCTAATTAC
Source organism: Pinus albicaulis (assembly GCA_034641835.2). Lineage (NCBI taxonomy): Eukaryota > Viridiplantae > Streptophyta > Pinopsida > Pinales > Pinaceae > Pinus > Pinus albicaulis. Next base: position 1,938,278,401 of record CM076578.1, read on the forward strand.
AATTATTCAAATAACTGGAACATGACAGATGGACTGAACCTAACTATTCAACTTCTACTAATCCTAAATGATCTAAATGAAACAGTCAGTTGAGCTATTGACACCTAGCTGTTACAATTCAATGATTTTGAACCCTCATAGCCACAACATGTGGACAAAACCTCCTACATTTCTGGCTAGTGTCTAATGCCCCTGCATCAAAAAAGAAACTTTACTTTCTTTTCCCAAATTTTCCCCTCTCATTTGTTGACCAATACCTCTTTATCTTTTTAACAAGCTTAAGGAGGATAACATTTGCTTGATCTATAATTCAACCCTTCAGGCGAATAAAGTATCGCTATTTAATAATTTAATGAGTCTAGTGATGAATGAAACTCAATTCTTGCCATGATTGACAAGCCCATCACTATTTTATGTTTTAACGAGCTTAACGACGGTGCTAGTCCGGTCCTTTTTCATATTTAGAGAGTCTGAAAAAGAGGATGAAAGAGAACTCCATAAGTAATTTTTCATAAATTTGTCACTAAGATCTGAAAAGTGTAAAATGATATCTGAGAAACTCTTTGGCCATGTTTAACCAAGGTATTCCTTTTTTGTAAATAATCCATCTCATTCCAGAAAAGGGTTAAAATTATACTGAGTAGATATCAATTCATTTACTTTAACGAGCTCGAAATGACAAGTGCTCGGTGATCTTTTCACATTATCGGAGTCTGAAAAGAGCTGAAAGAAGACTCTAGGGGTTCTTGTTTCTCTGTTATCGAAGCTCGAAAAAGAGGTAAAAGAGTTCTTCAAATCCTTTTTCGTTTTTAAAAAAGCTCGAAAAATAAGGAGAAAAAGCATGCTTTGTGGTCGAGTCTTTCTTTGAAATAAATCTGCACGACTAACCTATTCATGCGTTGTATTTCCTATTCAGAAAAACATCAAATGGATTAAAAATACCTGTTTCATGATAAAAACATAATAAAACCATAGTAATAGCAATAAATTTAACTTGGAAGTAATTAAATGACTATATAAAGCAGTTTCACTACTCATTTTTACCATTCCATAGTTACCATTTGCATTTTGGAGCTCTAAACCTGATTTTACCCCCAAACTTCAGTGGTCGGTTTCGGTCGTTTCTGTGGATGGATTTCGTCACCGTTTGATCTAGGTTAGTGTCATGAACCTCCTCTTTCTTTTAGTATTCATTTCATTACCATTCCTTGTAGTTTTTTAGGGCTTTGAAGCCCCTAGGGTAAATTCTTCCCAAATTGAGGGAAACGCACCCCTGAATGTCAAAACCTGCGTTGCATATCAAGTACAATGAAGTGTACCTGTATGTGCAACACACTGTCTCAGCCCAGGGAGTGCGTTGGGCACAGTTGAAATTTTTGGTTTTCATGTTGTGTCCAAAATTTGCCTAGTTTTTTGCAATGAATGGTATCTAATCGATCTTATGGTTGATTTTCAGGTTTCCATTGGATTATAATGATGATTACATGGAGAGAAAGAGAACATGAAGAACAAGATATGGTGCCTTGAATGATCCAGGTACTGTAAGAGCTTTAAGAGATTGCGAGCTACTTAAGTACTTCAAATTGTCAGGAATGAGGCAAAAAATAGAACTCCTAGAATTCTTTGTTCGAGCATGGGATCCGGTGATAGAGGCATTTCAAAAAAAAAATCAATTGTTGTCCATAACAGTTGAGGATGTGTATTTTCTCATAGGTTTGTCGAGGAGAGATTTGCCCATTTCACTCACAGGATCTATCGTTGGAGATGAAACAATGAGGGATTATGTTATGCAGTATTGCTATCTGAGGTCAGAACCTAGCAAATATGGAAAAATAAACATCCGTGATGTCAAGGATTTTCCTTTGAGAACCATCCTTTTCACGATCGCTAAACTAGCTGGCACCGTTACACTCCATGTAGCAAACAGATCGTATATGCAGTATGCGCTAGAGTGCTTAGAGCCAACAGTCTTCAATTGGTCTGAATCTATTCTATCTCAACTAAAGGAACAACTGAATAAAGAAAAGTGAGGAAGGAAGAAAAATTTCAGTTATGGTTCCATTCTCATTTCCTTTGCTTTGGAACGGATTCCACTGATGCAGCCACAACATGTAACATTGGATATATCTAGTCCTAGAGATCCTCGAATGCAGAGATGGGTATAAATCATGGGTCGAAATTCAAGCCAATCAACTGTTGTGTTCTCGACTACATTATTCGCATGGTTCTGGCAACAGATCGTCGCCATCAATGAGTATGCATATGCAGGCATCGACTTCCGAGGAGATCTAAATCTAGTTTTACCAGAAGGCGCTTAGTGGGGTGCAATAGGTAAGAAATATTCGACCATGTTTTTTGATTTTATAAGGTTTATACAAATGGTTTTGTGTTTTTATTTCTTTCCAAGAATAAACTAGATGTTTAATGTATTGCAAATATTGGTCGCGTTCAACCAGTAGAGGAACCAGAGCACGAAGAAGATGTGCTAGAAGAGAGGGATATTGGGAGAGAAGTCCTTCAGGACCTCGATATGGCTGAGACTCTTGCTGAGCTACATCAGCGCATAGAGGGATTGACCTTCGGGATTTCAGAATGTCGGATCGAAGAGCTTCCCATGCGACTGTAGCGACACACAATTGGGATTCCTAACCATTGGATGTGGTTGCTCTGTAGGATTGCTAGATCCATAGCATGCTATCATGAGCACCACTAGTTTACTTATGATTTTTTCATACATTTTGAGGTCAAATGACCAATGTGTCTTGAGCATATTTTTTTTAAAAACATATAACTATATATCTATGTGTTTTCAGAGTTTTTCCTATGTTTAATGCACAATCCTATTCAATGATGTGAATGTTTTCTTTACCTATGTTGTAAATTTCTATCTTAACTCGATTGGCTAATTAATCAGTTAAAGTGTTCAAATTTCTGGAAATGTGTTGATATCGAATGAAATCAAAATGTCTCTCCAAAATTCGAACTCTTAGGAACAATCTAAGAAGTGTTGGATTTCTAACAGAATAAATACTAGTAAGTTGTAGTACCTGTTGGGTATGTGTTATATTCTTTCCACGACTAGGCCCATGCATTGTACGTTGCGCTGGGCGCAACACGGGGGCACAAGGGGGGAGGCAGCCCCCACTGTTGGGGTCCGGGGTAGCGCCTTGGCGAAATTTTTTTTGGTGTGCAGATCCACTCATAGGCGGACCCACCCATGTTTTGTGCATGAGTTTGCACATGGTTTTTGGGTACAATGGTTTTTGGCCCTTGGTATTTTGTAGATCTGGTCAAGGGAACTACGGTTATGTTCTAATCCAGGGTTAATGGATTGGGGTTTATGTATGCTTCGGCATGTATATATATGTGTTGTAACACTAAAAGGAATATAATGAAAATAAAGCTGGTCATCCTGATTTGGGATCCAGGGGAAAATCTCTGTGTTTATCTGTTTTATGTTTTATGCTCTCGCTATTGTTTATTTTCTATTATAAGATTCGTGTGTAGATAATTTCTGTTCAGGGTTAAAACCTACATTTTGTATCAAAGCTATTTCAGCTTCAAGGGGATGCCTTTGCTGTTGAGGGTTTTTTTCTCGGGCCTGAGGTAGACCTTGTTTAGTGGGAGATCTGCGAGATCAATTCTTGCGGTGAAGGAAGATGGCGAGCAACGGAAAGATAGAGATCGAGAAATTTAATGGTCAGAGTTTTGAGTTGTGGAAGCTCAAGATGGAGGATCTTCTAGTGGATAAAGATCAGTGGATCACGGTAGATCCAGGTACTAAACCAACGACAATGTCAGATGAAGACTGGAAGAAACTGGATCGGAAGGCTAAGAGCACAATACGGTTGTGTGTCTCAGATTCAGTTTTGTTGAATGTATCTAGGGAAGCTACGGCGAATAATTTGTGGGAAAAACTTGGGACTTTGTACCAATCTAAGTCTCTGGTGAATAATTTGTTCCTGCGAAAAAAGCTGTATAACCTGAGGATGAAGGATGGAGACTCAGTGACAAAGCATCTGAACCGCTTCAATACTGTGGTAAGTCAGCTATCATCTGTTGATATTAAAATCTCAGATGAAGATAAGTGCATTATTTTGTTGTGTTCTCTACCAAACTCGTGGGACAGTCTGGTTGTTGCAATAGGTAGCAATACAACTACCTTGAATTTTGATGGCATTATCTCAGCCTTGTTGTCGGAGGAAAAGAGACGGAGAAATATGGAGGGCCAGAATGGAGATGCCTTATCTGTACAAGGAAGGTCCCAAAATAGAAACAATAATAAGGTTTCGAGTGGGAGATCTAAATCTAGAGGGAGATCTAAATCTCCTGTAAAGTTTGTAAAGGTATGCTGGAAATGTGGAAAGGAAGGGCACTACAGAAAGAAGTACAGATCTAAAGCTCCTGAGAAAGGAAAGGGATCTGATGATGCTCCTTCTGCAGAGGCAAAAACCACCTCGAATGAAGGTGGGGATGTGTATTTGGCTTCTTCTTCAAGTACACATGTAGATCATGAGTCATGGCTGATTGACTCAGGTGCATCCTTTCACTTCACTCCCCATAGGGAGTGGTTCTGCGAGTATGAGAATGGTGGTGATGTCTTCCTAGGGGATGATAGGAAGGCCAGAATCGTCGGACGTGGAAAGGTCAAGTTGAAGCTAAAAGGTGGAAGGATTAGAACACTTCTTGGTGTTCTGCATATTCCTGCATTGGCCAGAAATCTGATTTATGTAAGCAAGATGGATGATGCAGGTGTAAAAACAATGTTCAAGAAAGATGCCTGCAAGATGGTTCGGGGAGAACTAGTATTAATGCGGGGAGTTCAGATTGGAACTTTGTACAAGCTACAAGGTAGCACTGTTATTGATGGGTGTAACAGTTCTGTGGTTCCTGAAAGTGGAGTGGAAAGCCTAGCTGTCTCTGGAGAAAAGACCATGCTATGGCATCAAAGGCTTGGACATATTGGAGAGAAGGGTCTTTGGATACTACATAGAAATGGCATGGTAGAAGGTATGTCTAATTTCTCTATGTATTTTGATTTCTGTGAACATTGTGTATATGCGAAGGAGAATCGGGTGAGTTTTCCTTCTAGTGCTAAGAGGGCGAACAAGATATTTGAACTTGTGCACAGTGATGTGTTTGGAGCTGTGTCAGTTCCATCACTGGGAAAGTCTGTGTACTATGTTTCATTCATATATGACTTCTCAAGGAATACATGGATATATTTCTTAAGGAATAAATATGAAGTCTTTGAAAAATTTAAGGAATTTAAGGCACTGGTGGAAAACCAGATAGAGAAGAAGATAAAGGCACTGAGGACAGATAATGGTGGGGAGTTCTGCAAGAAGGAATTTGAGGATACATGGGGGTGTGGTATATTATGACGAAGACTACTCATACACACCTGCGAAGCACGAAAGAATGAACGGAAACGACCATGGAAAAACCCAGAAGCAATACTCGGTGGTATCGGGCTAGGACAAGAGTGCAGGCGGAGGTAGTGGAGGCGCATGTTACTTGGTTAAAAAATCACCTTCATCAATGTTGGAGGATAAGACTCCACATGAGGTATGGAATGGTAAGAAACCCTCTCTTTCACATCTGAGGGTATTTGGATGTCATGCATATGTACATTTTCTAAAGGAGAAAAGGACCAAGTTGGATAATAAATCTGAAAGGTGCATCTTTATTGGGTATAAGGATGGTTTAAAAGGTTACAAGCTTTGGAACACAGAAACAAGGAAGGTTGTGTAAAAGCTAGATGTGGTGTTTAGAGAGGTGAAATATGGTTTTAAACATGAAGTCCTACCAAAGGAACCTGAGAAGATATGGTTTGATCTAAAGGAGGATGAATCAGACTCTACAACAAAAGAAGATTTAGAAGAGGAAGAGCCACAAAATCCAGCTATGAGAATATCAATTCAGGAAAGAAGGAAACCAGAAAGGTATAGTCCATTTGCTTTGTTTTCGTTTTTCATGCTTACCTTTTAATGATGATCCCCGAAGCTGTTAGGGAGGCGATGGGTCGGAGGATGAACTACGGAAGGAGGCCATGGTTGATGAAATGTCATCCTTGCATAAAAAATGAGGCATGGGATTTTGGTGAGTGGAGTTGCAGAGAATTTTGGAAGGAAGCCCATCGAGAGAACAAATGGGTGTTTAAGAAGAAGATGAATGTAGAAGGCAAGGTAGAGAAATACAAAGCTCGATTGGTAGCAAAAGGTTATTCCCATGTGTCGGGAATTGATTTTGGTGATATTTTTTCTTATGTTTCCAAGGTTACTTCTATTAGATTACTTTTGTATGTTGTTGCTACATTTGATTTTGAGATAGAACAAATGGATCTGAAGACAAAATTTCTTCACGGGGATCAGAGAATCTACATGGAAACAACCTGAAGGCTTTATGGCGAAGGGTAAGAAAAACAAATGTACGGGTTGAAGAAGTCTACGCTTATGTGGAACCAAACGGTCACCAAGAACGGTGGTATGAAATTTGATACCTATATACGGGGACTTGGCTTCACCAGAAGCAAGGAGGATCACTGTGTTTATTTTAAATTAATTGGTGACCATGTTATTTATTTGGTCTTGTATGTGGATGATATGTTGTTGATTGGAAATGACAAAAGAAATTATCCAAGATTTGAAGACCCAGTTGTTCTCCAAATTCGACATGAAGGATCTTGGTGCTGCAAACTATATTGTGGGCATGGAAATTAAGAGAGATCGGGCAAAGAGGAAGCTCTGGTTAAACCATAGGAAGTATGTCGAGACTATATTGCAGAGGTTCAATATGCGGGATAGTAAACCGGTGAATGTTCCTATTCCTGTAGGTGTAAAGCTGTCTGCTAAACAGTGTGCCAAGACACAAGAAGAAGAGGAGGATATGTCCCGTGTTCCATATGCAAGTGCAGTGGGTAGCCTGATGTATGTAATGGTATGTACTAGACCAGACATTGCACATGTAGTGGGAGTATTGAGCAGGTTTATGTCAAACCCAGGGAAGGAGCATTGGACGACAGTGAAGCAGGTTTTCAGATATTTACGTGGCACTAGTGATTATGGCTTGTGCTACCAACGAAGACCAGGATTGGAAAGCATGTTGGACATTCGTGGTTTTGTTGATGCATACTGGGCTGGAGATCTGGACCAAAGAAGATCTACAAGTGGGTATGTGTTTAACCTATTCGAGCTAGATACCCCTTATAATAAAAGACGATCAGCCATTAGCTCTTTCAACTACGAGAGGCGGGGCTATTTTCTCCACTCATGCAAACAGGAAGAAATTTGGTTGCAGAGATTGTATTCAAGTATGGGGTTGGTACAACAAGCTATAAGGATAGACTGTGATAGCCAAAGTGCAATTTTCTTGGCTAAGAACCCTGCTTACCATTCAAAGACAAAGCACATTGATGTTCAATATCACTTTCTTAGAGATATGGTTGAGGCTAAAAGGGTGTTGATGGTAAATTTGGACACTTTGAAGAATGTTGCAGATGCATCGATGAAGTCTGTGAGCACTCAGAAGTTCTCTTGGTGTAGAGAAACAATGGGTGTTGAAGAATTGGCCTAATGACTAAGCACTCCTGTGGCCCCCTGTGGAAAGAAAACAACAAGTGGGAGAATGTTGGGTATGTTTTATATTCTTTCCACGACTAGCCCCACACGTTGTACGTTGCGTTGGGCATAGCAGGGGGGTCACAAGGGGGGAGGTAGCCCCCATTGTTAGGGTTCGGGGCAACGCCCCGACGAAAATTGTTTTGGTGTTCGGACCCACTAATAGGTGGACCCACCCATGTTTTGTGCATGAGTTTGCACACGGTTTTGGGGTACGATGGTTTTCGGCCCCTGGTATTTTGTAGATCCGATCAAGGGAACTACGGTTATGTTCTAATCCAGGGTTAATGGATTGGGGTTTATGTATGCTTTGGCATGTATATATATGTGTTGTAACACTAAAAGGAGTATAATGAAAAATCATGCTGGTCGTCCCGATTTGGGATCCAGGGGAAAATCTCTGTGTTTATCTGTTTTATGTTTTATGCTATCGGTATTTTTTATTTTCTGTTATAAGATTCGTGTGTAGATAATTTATGTTTAGGGTTAAAACCTACAGTACCACAAGTCGTGAGTATAACCTTATGATTATGCGGTTAATACCAAATGAAATGGAATCAGAGAGAATTTCGATCAATGCGCTATACTCAGCGATATTATTCGTCGATCTACCGATACAAATCCCTTGAAAACTCACTAACTCGCCATTCGGAGTGAAAATGGCCCACGCTGCAGAGGATGGATTATGCATACTATGACTAGCACCATCAGCATATCCAAAAAATGGTTCTAAAGATTCAGTCATCTACGATGAAATGTAAAGTGGATTACTAACCTCAAGAAAAATCTAAAAAAAAAATTAAGATAGTGAATGGAAATCAACAACATATAAACAATATAATACAAAAAATTACTACGTTCATGATTAAGCATAGTAACGTTTCAAATACAACCCATTTCTAGGTTGTGCCAATGGTATTCCATCGTAATCAACTAATTCATAGGCACCCTTAGCAAGAACTCTTTTGACAATATAGGGGCCATGCCATAATGGCTTGAATTTCCCTGTACCTATTACATCAGCTTCTTGGTCGTAAAGAAGGACCAATTCATCCTCTGAGTAGATGCAAGGCTGGAAATTGTTATCATATTGCGCCTTTATACATCTTTTATGCCCTTCATTGGCCAATTGGGCTTCACGACGCATTTCATCTAGATGGATGAGGTTAAGGAGACGCGCTTCTTCTTCTGAGGTGTCAGGTAACAAGTATATTACTAGTTTTAACGATGATATTTCAGATTGGATTGGTAAGATAACTTTCAAACCATACACCAATTGAAAAGGAGTAAATTTGGTCGAGTTTCTCACCGAGGTTCGATACGCCCACTAGATGGAGTACAGGATCAAGTGTCAGTTCCTTTTACAGACTCCTATCATTCGTTGAAGCATTCGTTTAATAATTTTGTTAATAGCCTCAACTTGTCCATTTGATTGTGGATAATAAGGAGTAGAATTATCATGTGACAATCCTAACTTGGCTGTCAATTCAGACATCATATGGTTGCAAAAATGCTTCCCATGATCCGTAACTATAGCCTGTGGGACCCCAAACCATGCAATGACATGATTGAAGAAAAAAAATGTAGTTGTTTGTCTTGTGTTCTTGAATGTAGACATCGCTTTGGCCCATTTGGAAAAATAGTCAACTTTGACAATAATATAACCATGCCCCCTGGACGAAGGAGGGTTACAGGTCATGAAATCGATACCCCATTTCGTAAATGTTCCAGCAAAGAAAACATGATGCATTGGCACTGGTGGTTTGTGGATTTTATAGTCATAAATCTGACATGCATGACAAATTCTGACTATGAGGATACAATCTCAAAAAGTAGTAGGCCAAAAGTAACCAATGCGGAGTATCTTCTGCATGGTAGCATAACTAGAAAAATTTCCACCACAAGCCCCAGCGTGGAAATCATTTAATACTTTTTCAGCCTCCCCATGAGTGAGACACCTCCTTAAAATGGTATCGACACCACGACGATAAAGTGTATCGCCGATGATCAGATAATCTTTGGCTTGGTATCGAATACTTCGCTGATCAGAGCGAGAGGTATCAGGTCGAAATGTTTGGGTTTGGAGATAAATGATGAAATATCCATACCAGGGATCAGATGATCAGATCAGAAATAGAGACTCGTCTGGAATAGATGGTTCCAATGTAGTTGCATTACTATCAGACAAAACTTCACAGAGAAGCTCAGCCAAAACTAAAGACTTCTTTAACTTGGACTTGATGAATTCCAAATCAGATTCCTACAAAATGACGATCCATTTTGAATATTTCCCCCCCAGCAATTGACGTGATAATATGTAAGTCATGGGGTTGCAATCCGAAACTATTGTTGTTTTTTGGAGTAGGATATAATGGCAAAATCTTTGGATATCTTGAACAGCTACCAAGGCAAGCTTTTCCACGTACGAGTACTTAACTTTCATATCATTGATATTATGACTCAAATAATAGATCGTATGTTCAATTCCATATTCTACTTGGACCAAAACCATGGCGGTGGTCGTTTCAGACGTGACGATATATAGAAAATAATCATTTTGATAATTTGGAGGATACATTTATGACGCTCGGACAAGATGGTCCTTGAAAGCATCAAAATAATCTCGCACAACTTTGTCCCAATGGAAGGGAACCCCCTTCTTCAATAATCGAGTAAATCCTTTAGCCATTTCGATGTAGTTCGGAATGAACCTTCTCAGGAAGTTAGCCTTTCCTTGGAGTTTCTGTATCTGAAGTAAGTTTGATGGTGCAGGAAAATCAAGAATGGCCTGTAACTTTAGTGGGTCTATTCGAATTCCTTCTTTTGGGACTACGAATCTGAGCAATCGACCAGAACCAACACAAAACACATATTTATGTGGATTGAGGTGTATCTTTCAGTGTCGGCAGCATAATAAAATGGCTCTCAAATGCATTGGGTGATCAATCCGATTTCGTGAATGCGCTGGTAAATCATCTATATATGGTTGAACAATGTGCTTGATGTCGTTGAAAGCATAATCCATTGCTCTCTGAGAAGTTTCCCCAACGTTCTTTAAACCAAATGGAAGTTTCCGATATGCGAATGTGCCCCAGGGACAAATGAATGCTATCTTATGTTGGTCATCTGGGAAAATATTGATTTGATTGTGGCTGAAAAATCCATCCATGAAAGAAAATATTTCACATCCAGCACAATCGTCAATCAACTGGTCGATGAAGGGAGTAGGATAGTTGTCTTTTGGACAAGCCTGATGAACATCCCGATAATCGATGCACACTCTAATGGTTCCTTGTTTTTTCATAATAGAAATGATATTGGAAACCCACTCAGTAAGCGGAACAGGGTAAATGAAACCAACACGCAAAAGCTTTTCAACTTCTGCTTTGATGGCAACAGCTTTCTTCGAATGAATAGGTCGAAGCCATTGACGCACCGGTTTGACATCAGGATACATATTAATAGTGTTTTCAACTATACTAGTATCTATGCCTGGAATTTCCTCATAAGACCGAGCGAATAAATCACGAAATTCATGAAAAAGAGATAAATATGAATCAAGTTCTGATGGAGAACAAGATACACCGACATGAATATTTTCTACAATGCCAGGTTTAGTCGAAATATCGATAGAAATCGTTTCTTCAATATTTGATAAATTTCTCTTAGATTCAATTGCATTAATCGGAAAAGAATTCGAAAAGAAAGTTTGAATGGATGGCTGATATAGTTCACTAAGATTATTTTCTTCATAATCTGGAAGATGGGAATGATGATGATAATCTTCCCATGGTTCTCCTTCTGCCATCATAGTTTCCAAAATATTTTCATCTGTCAAAAAATTTGAGGAAAATGGATCAGATGGAGTACCAAAATCTAATGAACGATCAACCCAAACACTCGGCGATGTTGATTTCATATTTTTCACCCAAGCTGAATAGATGGATTTCTATTGTAGCTCAATGGGGCTGATTGGTAAAAAATCATCCAACGTAGAAATATCAGAATCACCCATACTCTTCCTTAAGCCAGATAGAGTGGAAGAGATCATGTAGCAGGTCTCTATGCTTGCAATTTCTGCCGACGTCGCGGGTGGCGGTAATGCAAAGGTTCCCATAAGAGTGGAATCCTTTAAGATTCCTACACCAATATTCTAGATTTCTAGTTGGGGTAAGTGAATATACGGAATGCTTCCAGTTACCTATGAAGTAGAGGAAAAAAAGGATAATTGATTAATGACTGTAATTGTTCCTTTATGAGGAAAGGAAACCATTCTAAAATATGTTGAAACAATGGCAGTCATCACATATACCCATGGTATTCCGAGTAAAATATTATATTCAAGGGGCCTGTCAACAACCTCAACATCAATACTTAATTTTTTTCCCCCTAATTCAACTTGCAAGTTATTGATAATACCATAAGGTTTATATGTTCTTCCATCAAAATACTTCAACGTCGTTGATGATTGTGATAATCGCAGTGATCCAAGTGACTTCCAATAGTTTAGAGATATAATGCACGTATATGCTCCCTCATCAATAATAGTGCGATGAACAAGGTGATTGAGAACATTTAATTGGATGGAGAATGCATATTCTGCTGGTAATTGTGACACATAGCCCGTATGATTAAAGACGACAAGATTAGAATCAATCAGATCAATTCCACCAATTATAGATAATAAAGCCTTCTTCTGGGAGGGACAATTTTGTAATACCTCAAGAGTAGACATAGCTGAAGGGGATTGAGCCAAATATTCAACTATATTATAATTTTGTGCAGCTCTTTCTCAAGGATTATATGTCTATTTATGAATTACTCCCTTTGGTGGCTTAATTGTCAATTCATGAATAATAGGCGGTGGTACCGATTCATTAGATGGATTTGTTGTCGAGGTAGTAGATTGATCAGTGGCCGGACTACCATATTATTTATTTTGCGTTGACACCAAAATATCTTGTGAATATTTTGTAGTGGATAACATTAACAATTGGGAACTAGGAGTTGGATCCGTTGCAACGAAATTTGTGTCTAGATTTGGAAATGGGTTTGTCAACACAACTGATGCATGAGAAGTCTTGATGATTTTTGAGACTTCACCATGGTGAGGAAAATCCCTAAAAAAAATTTCCTCATTACAGTTTATGCATGGATAATGAGGTTTCCGTGGTCCTAACAGTTTATTAGATGATCATTCCTGCGGGTTAGAAGTTTTCTTTTTCTTTGATTTCCCCTTTTTCTTACTTCCTGGTTGCTTATCAATTTTGCCTTTGTCAAATGAGACGGAATTGAATTCAGAAGTAGGAGCAAGATCAGATGCAGAAGTGTTGTGTGTGTTTGCAGTACCTATCAAGTTGTCTCCGGCATGAGAGTCCTTTATTTGAGGAGGAAAATTGAAATTAGATCACGACGCATTTGGTATTTTTTCATAGAGCGTGCCAGACTGAGTGTAAATCAGATCTAAATAATGGGCACGAGCGACAACTTGCTCTTATGTGATGATGTCACCTTTAGCCACATCCTCTGTCATAGATGGTAACAGGTATTTGATGAACCTTTCAGCAAGGAGCTGATCGGGGACAAATGTCTTAACCATTCGTTGACGGTGACGCCACTCATGAATATGATCTGAAATGTGAGTAGCATTACTCTGTTTGAAATTGGTCAATATTTCCATTCCAGTTTTATATCTGATCGGTAACTAGAAATGGGTCAAAAATATAGTAGCTAAGGCATTGAAATTGTCAAAATAAGCTCTAGGTAATTCAATGTACCATTTAGCTGCCAGACTTGTGAGCATTCGCTGGAAAAGACATAATCTAACAGAATCATCATTTAGGGAGTTTGATGAACACCATAAATCATAATTCATAACATGAGTTCATGGATCTTCTACAACGTTTCCAATGAATTTATGAATGTCGAAGGGTAATTTATGTGGTATCACCAGCCACCAAGGAGCATAATTGATAGGATCATTGGTTAACCGTTTTAAATATGGTAACTCCAAGGTTGCAAAAAAAGGCAATTGTCTATGAAGGTCAGGTTGAGCATAGCCAGGATAAGATAGAATTGCTTGGGCAACAGTTATTTGAGCACCAGCATATGGGATTTGTTGCTAGTAACCTAGATAGGGGTTGTTTTACATGGCAAACGCTTGAGAGTTCTGTTGACCAAAACTTGGATATGGTACTTGTTGATATGAAGTTTGAGGAATTTGTGCCTGTGGCTGCCAAGAATTCTGTCCACCAATGTTATAACCCAAATTGGTGTAAGTTGGATTCAGTTGATATGTGTAACCACATTGCATTTGTGACATCCCATAAAATGGTACACCAGCTTGTGGATAAATGATCCATGATACAGGTTACTGTAAATTAACCAAAGGATTTTGAGTCTGTTGACCCAACATTTTATGATATTGAGTCGAATAACATGCATAATAAGGTTGATGTACAATATTTTGATTTTGTAACTGGGTTATAGCTGTATTAACAAGTGGTATTGAAGTGGTTATAATAGGTTGAATTGGTTGATACGATTGGACAACCGTTTGTGGCTGGATAGGTAGAGTGGGCTGCCATTGACAAACATTCATGTCAACATTAGTTTGACGAAAATGTGACTGGGTATTGTTGTATTGGGTGATCATAGGTTGCACCCCAACATAAGGTGGAGAATAAGATGGAAAATATTCTTCTCCAAATGCTGGGATTCCAGTTGATATGATACTTAAAGGAATTGACTCGTAAGGACCAACTTGATATTTCCCTGATGATGGATGTAACAATTCAAGTTGTTCAATACTAACTATAGGACTACCAGTTAAAACACTATATAATGACATTGGTAATGACCATGGTCTTGAATATTGACCAAAGAAAGTGCCAGATAATGATTTGTAGCCTATTGGGAACGAAGGGCCACCGTGAAAATATGACTCTGGTGAGGTTGTGAACATCGACGAAGTAGCAAGGGTAGGAGCTGACGTAATTGGAACAACAGACCCAACCGAAGACATTGGTTCAGGCATGGTTGTATGACCAAATGTATACTCTCTGAAATCAATGGGAGATTGAATGGCAATGCGATCAACAAAAGCAGATGGAAATGATTGAGGAAAAGACTAGTACAGGTAAAGATCTCCCCCAAAATGGTTTTGAATTAAAGGTGTATCAGGTTGTGGGATTTATTCAATCGCGATTAAACCAGAAGGAAGAAATTCACCATCGGGCCCAAAATATATTTCAGACGGTTGACTATGTGAGATAGGAGTTTCAATGGCTATAGATATTTGTGGAGTGACCAAGGCAGGAACAACTTCCGGTTGTTCAGGATTCAGATTTGCTGGCAGAGAAGAGACAGGATCTGGATCAATTTGTGATTGAACAATGTCAGGTCCAGGAGGTATGGTCTCAGCGATTGAATGGATTGTGACCACGGGTAGCTGTGGAGACTCTGTTTCAATAATAGTAAACAAACCGGGATGTGTGGAAAAAATTTGAGCTAACTCTGGTTTGAATGATAATTTTTTTCCAAAGGTACGAATTGTACTTGATTCGGCAGATCGTGATCGCCTTTGCCTACCATAAGTAACTTCCGGTGGTAAAGGTGGTTTTAGAGCTAATCTAGGCAAACGATGGGGGGTAGGATTGTGTTCTTCCATGATTACTGATTTATTTTATCCAAAAAAAAAAAAACAGAAAGAGGGTAATTCTAGGAAAAAGGGTTTACCAAGAAACTGTGAACTGCAAAATACCTCTTGGCGAACCAAGAAGTATGGCCAGGTAATCTCCCCGAATGTTGTGTTTGGTGTATCACAATTTCAGGGCAGCCGACTCGGTTCACTATGGATGGATAGCACCTAAAATTTTTCCTCCCAAATATACCCAAAGGTACGTGGAGGCCCAAGTCCGTATCAGCGATGTCTGATGCGAAACCACACAGTGAGAGCACCCCTTTATACTTATCATATTGTAACACCGCCCGATATACCCGAGAGTACATGGAAAAGCTACGATATAATTACATACTATTTGGCTCACTAAACTTCCAAATTAAGCTCTAAAAAATTCTAATTTTTATGTGAAATACCTATTGGGTGGATTTAGAAAGAAAATCAGAGACTAAAACATCTAGAAACAAGAGAAATTCTCCCCAGCGGAGTCACCAATTTGTTGGGCCAGAATTGTAATCTATGCATAAATTATGCTTCCCTAGGCAGGTGTTAGCCTAGAAAAACAGGTGAAATACTATACTTCCATTCCTCCTAACTCAAAATAGATACACAGAGAGGATTGGAGGCTTACTTGTTTCAGTCGCTTCCAAATGGCTCCTTTCTGTCGCTTCCACTACAGCTTCAAATTCAAGTGGTTTTCTAGGTTGAATGCTTCCTGCAAGAAAGAACACTAAAATAGTATAAGATGCAATAATATAGATATCTATTCAATCTAGTTAGCTAAATCAGTTAAGCATAAACTACATTCATCAACCAAGATCTTACAATATGGAAAATCAAAGTAAACATAGATGCATGTAGGGAAAAACAAGAAGTACTCGTTATTGAATATAGAAGGAGAGGTTATAACCTAGTGGCTGATTTGAAGTGACCTTCCAGTAGAGTTCCCAAGTCTCATCACAGCATAAATCTCTCTAGCAAAAACTCCACAAATCAAACTCTCTATTGAAAATTCTCCAACATTTCTCTACTCAAATTCTTCCTCCTCAAACACTTAGATCTGTGTTCAATTTATAGATGAAATGTAGGTTGTTTTGAAATCAATATCATTCCAAAAATATGAAATGCATGTTTACATTCATGTAGATGTCAAATGGACACTTGGATCTGAAGCTTGACACATGTGAACCCTTCTAGAAGACATTGGCGAAGTGGAGATTTTGGAACAATGAGAATTTTGCTCACAATGTGACCAACACACATTTGAATGTCAGGAAGTGCTCTGCAGAGTAGCCTTAAATGGGGCTACCTGCATATGAAATGTACTTAGGCCCCTTAGATCCTGCATTGTTGAGCTCTCATATGTTAAATAATAAACTTTAAACCATGGAAACCCTTGCTTGCTAAAAGTCTTGTTTGATTTATGTTGTTTCTTGTCTTAGAAAATATAGCAACTAAAATGATAGGGAATTATAGACCCTTGATCATCAGTCCTGGAGATGATGCCCAGTTAACCAGGTCATTGGAATGGTGCCCAAATTGACCTATAACAATTGCCCCCTAAAGCATGAGATCCAAATAATAAGAACATTTGATTGAGATGCTTTACACTGTGATGAGCCTGGAAACAAAGCGGAGTGGTCACCTACATCAATATTACAATACATTACATCATGATATATCCTCTATTGATCATAATTGCTGAGGGTAGGCATTCCCATAGTCAGCACATAAAAGAATCTAATAACATGTACATAATTCAGAAAGTCGTCTACATTGCAATGTTGCCTAGATGCAGACATGCCTACAGATATAGGCCCATGTTTGGATAAAAATCTGTATGTAAGGTCACCATATAGATGATGTGTACAAAATCTTGAAATTGCACCCCAGATGGATGAAACTAGATCCAAGGTCTTCTTATCTCATTCACTCGATCATTCGGGTACAAGTCTAGCCATGTGAATATATGATTTGTCGTCAAACATGGAAATACATCATTTGATTACTAGCCAATAATGTGAGCTGTTAACAAATGCGAGAGAACCACCATTAATTTCAATGGACCTCAAGGTACTATTGTACATTTTGTAAGGTGTGAATAGATGATTTGAAGTCGAACGCCAAACAAAATATTTCGGTCAAAAGTCCGGAAGCGAGGATCTTGTCAATCTTGTAATAAGCCTCATGGTACTGGAATATGATGTTTCTAAGTGAACTTCCTGGATTTTGATTTGTAGTGGACAAGAAATCACATTACTACAAAACAGGAGTTACTGACTTCGGAGACAAGGGTATGACTTGATATAGCAATTTTCAGGGATGACAGTCATGAAAATGAAGGTTT